>JAJGRW010001095.1:349098-448429 GCA_025461045.1 Carex parvula | reverse complement strand
CAGTTTTAACTCGAGCCTTTTTCTGAATTAGATTTATAGAAATATTTGAGGTTATTTACCAATTAACCCTGGCAGTCACGAACAGCCTGTTGTTTTCCCTATCTAAATATGGAATGCGATTAAGTAATAGGCTCTAATTGTCATATATCCTGAACCAAACACAATATTCAAACATGGTAACTGATCCAAGAAAAGCCATAGTTGTGTTTAAAAATACACTAGTTGTTAACAATAAATATTAATGTTTTACAAAGATTGTTTGAGGTTGTCCAGTAGAAATATTGCAAACATCATGTATGTTTTCTGTTTAATTATCCTTTTATCAATATTTAATAGCAACAATAAAAGTCAAAAAGATATAGTAGCTTTAATGCTTAATTCCTTTTATATTGTTTCAGATGCTCGTTTGGTGAGCAGTGGGAAGCCAATTGAGCATCCATTGTACCAGAAGGTCCACCTTTGTTTTATAAATGGGTAAGATAAATTTTTTCAAGAATTCAGAAATCTGAATACTCTGATTTGTTTTTCTTTATGTCATGACAAAGGATTTCATATTCAATTATTTTATCTTTTAGGCAATGGAGACTTGTCCCAGGAAGGAAATTGAGGGGTTTCAAGAGAAACTAGTTGAAGAAATTTGTATTTGTATTTGACTACTTGGTGTGTGTCATGCTGGGTACTTGTTCTGATCATTTTGATTATACTTTGTTCTTGCACTAGTACCTGGATTAGTTAGGTTAATTGGATTGGTAAATGGCATGTTTAGTTACAGTGTATGTATCGATGTTAATTGGATTTTAATTACTATTATGTATATGTATCAATGTTTTGTATTTATTTATGTATATGTGACATTTATATTTAAATTTGTGTGTATGTTTAGTTGTACGTTGGTACGTGTCGTACCAATTATTAAATGGTGCAATTTTAAATAATATAACAAAATACAAAAAAAACCTGACAGAAGAGTATCAGCGACCGATATATTTGGTAGCAGAAAGTTTTTGCTGACGTCAGAAAAAAACGACAGCGACCAAAAAAATTTGGTCGCAGAAAAGTATCAGCGACCGGGTGACGTATTATCAGCGACCGGTGACGTCATCAGAAGAGTATCAGCGACAATGCTTACAGCGACCGGAGTATCAGCGACCAAATTTGACTTTCAGCGACCGGAGTGAGTATCAGCGACCGGCGAAAATACTATCAGCGACCAAAAATTTGGTCGCTGATGCCCCTTTCTGCTGTAGTGTGATGTCAATAAAATTCTAGAAATTTGGCCTCGACAGAGACAACAAAAAAGAGTCATTTTAAATTAAAAAAAAGTAACAAAAATTGTTAAAAATAATAGGGAAACATATATTACCATATTTTCGGTAGCACTTCGGCCGAAATGTCAGTGTTAAATTTCAAAATTTCTTTTTCAAAAAATTGGCCTAAATAATGCAGTAAATTGATTATATATTAAACTTGTAGAATACTAATTTTTACTATTTTTGAATTTTTTTTTACTATTTCTTATGAGTTTTTAAAGATGACATTTTTTTTGGCCTAAAAATAAAAGAATAATACCAATATTTTAAGCCAAAAAGGATTATCTTAAAAAAACATAAAAAAAAGTAAACAAATTCAAAAATAGTAAAATTAGTATTTTACAAGTTTAATATATAACCAATTTACTAAGTTACTTAGGTTAACGTTTTGAATATGAAATTTTGAAATTTGGCTCTATGACATTCCGGCCGAAGTGCTACCGAAAGCATATTAGGAAGACTATAGAGGTCACTACTAGAATTTGGACTTTTAGCAAGGGCAAAATTTCGGTTGTTGCAAGAGCTCACCCTTGCAACAAGCTCGAAAAAGGCTTTTTACAAGGGCCACCCTTGTAAAAACTACCCTTGGAACAAGCCTCCATGTAAATACTCGAATTTTGACTTGTTACAAGGGCTACCCTTGCAATAACTTTTCCCAATCTTGTTACAAGAGACTACTCTTGTAATAACTACTCTTGCTAAAAGTCTGAGATTTGGCACCTGCATGGAGTATTTGCAAGGATAAAGAACGTGGGCCCCATCTTAGTATTTGCAAGGTTCAAGAATGTGGGTCCCACACGGTTTATTGCAAGGCAAGTGAACTAAACAATTACATGGGCAGAGAAGGTGGGGCCCCCTGTTTATTTGCAAGGGTAATGGAGGTGGGCCCCACCAGGTTATTTGCAAGGTTAACCAAGGTGGGCCCCACCAGATTATTTGCAAGGTTAACCAAAGTGGGCCCCACCAGATTATTTGCAAGGATATCGTTTGGACCTTTTTCATGCAATGTATTACCCTATATTTGTATGTGCATTCCGATGGAAAAAAGTGACGTTCTAGCAAAATTTCAGCACGCCCAATTTCTATAATCCTCCCCGTACCAATCTGGTACCGGTACCAATTTGGTACCAACCCAGTGGCAACCAAGAAATCTTTTACATTTGCCATTGAAATATAATAAGAACAACAACACAATAAAACATAGAGATTTGCATTTTAATTATCATTTATCAACATAGTAAATTCAAGCATGCATGACAACATAAGACCAAAAAGGATTGCAACCACAAAACTATAAATAACATGTTTCTATACCAAAAATATATGCACGACCCATCACCAAAAATTTACAAAAAGGGGCCACCATTTTAAGCTTCAAAATACTTCTTTTCTGTGATTAAGGTTGACAAACCCTGCACTAGAAAGGCCGGTTGTTCTCATTTTCTTCCCCGAATCATTGGTTGAGTGCGACTTGACACGTTGCCACCTCTTGTCCAGATTGGGCATTGAGGAGTGCTTGGAAAGCGCCTCTCTCATTTGATTCTATAAAATCAGCACCTAGACCCTACATTAGCATAGAATGTAAGATAGTATTGATAATACATTGTACCAAGACCAGACCAACATAATAGTATATTCTCCTTGGATTATAAGTTAGTATTGTCACTGTTATTGAATTTAGTGTCATCGAATTTACTGTCATTGTACCAAGACTGGAAGATAATGTTTTACCAAGACTGGAGAAGCATAAGGTGCAGGGTAAGCACATGCATGTTTGGATTGTAACACTACCTTTTTTTTTGCCAGCTTTGGAACAATTACAGTAAATTCATAGATACTACTAACACACAGGACTGTAAATCACATTGCAATTATTGTACACATAGGAAGCTTTTTGGACAAAACTTGGTTAAATAATTCCAATATAACCTTATTCAATAGTGCTGGAGAATGGAGAAGCAAGTTCTAGGAGCATTTAGAAACCCAATGTAACTTTTACCAATTAAACCCTATTATTTTGACTTATTAAAAATGATACCATAACTGCCATACTCTCTTGCATGCTGAAACAGATTTTGATTATTCTCAGTTTATCCTCATAATATAGGACATTTTAAGTATTATACACGACTAATAAGGTTCCAACTATTGATATGATACTTGAGAGATGGCATTCGGCATTCCTGAAACTCCTTCATGAGGCTGCCCAAGAGGCGTGACACCGGGCTGAAATGGACGAGAATAGAAAACATAATGAGTACAACAGGGCATGTCTGAAGGCACTATTTGCCAAGACAGGAGCGGAACCTCCTAATTTTTCTGTAAGTTGAATGTTACGAAATCTATTACCTGCTAATTTTTTTGGACCAATCTTTTTTTACCTGCTGCAGCTGTTGTCCTTTGAATTCACTGTGTATACAGAAGGTTTAGTGTTAATTTTGTATAACAGAAGGTTTGGTGGTAATTTTGGTATAACCAAACCTGGACAAGAGATTAGTGTGTTGAGATTAGTAATTTTGGTATATTCAGAAGGTGGTAATTTTGGCTTATTCAGTAACACATAAGGTTTGGTATACACACTAATCTCAACACAGAAGGTTAGTGTGTTGAGATTAGTGTGTTGAGATTAGTAATTGAGGGTTATACAAAATTACCAATAACCTTTCATATAATATCTATCCTTTCATATGTAATAATTGAGATTAGTAATTTCTGTTTTTACTATCCTTTCATATGTATAATTTGCATGATATTTACTATATTTGGAAATGTGAACCTAGCAAAGACTAATGCATTTTTTCTGCATTTCTTTAGGAGTTCACATCAAATGTCCAGGCTTCTGGTGGTGGTGAAGGTGACACTGGTGGTGGTGGGGGTGATATCGGAGGGGAGGTGAACCTCGAAATGGGAAGTGAAGTGCCAAGCCTTGTGTTTGACCAATCGTAGTGTAATAATGCAGTAGATATCAAAACATATAACAGCTATGTAGGGTGTCAATTAAGTAGGGAATTCATTGTGTTGAAGCAGGATGGGACTTTTCTGAATTTATGTTAATTTAATCTTTGGAGGTTACTAACTGAAATGAAGTGAATTTATGTTAATTCACTGTGTTTAAACAGTTATGTTAATTTCTGAATTTAGATGTAGTTTTGTGTTTTTTTTCTTGGGTATAATGGTATGTAACAAAACTGAAATGAAGGGTGTCAATTAACTGAATTTCATGCGTACAAAGTGGGTACGCAACAAAACTAAAATGAATTCAAAATAATAATGCCACTATTTATATTGGTAGTCCGATGGAAATACTGCCATCTCTTTTTAATTTACCTTTACCCCGAGACATACCATTCTATTTCATTTTCAATTTTCCAGACTCACGCTTTTGAGCGTATCCGCTAAGTCGCCAAATCGCCCAAACATTTCACTAATCCCTCCACTCTCTCTCTCTCTCTCTCTCTCTCTCTCTCTCTCCGCACTAGTCGAAGTCGCCAGCTGCCTTTAAATTAAAGAGGTGCGTACATTATCAATAAATTGCGCTAATTTAATCTCTGCACAAGAACTGTTTGATGGAATGCCACAAAGGACTTCAACCAAAAAGTTGTACCCCTGCTGTTGTATGCTAATAAGAAATTGTTTACAATTGCTTTTGCTTTGAACAACCCCTGTGTAACATGTGAATCATTGACATTGACAGTGCTTCTGTTAGTTGACAGTGTTTAAATTATGTAGCATGTGAATCATTAGTTGACAGTGTTAAATTAGCTAATGCCTCTATGGTACAGGTACGTAATCAAATGAATACTAACGACCGTCAATGGATGTACAACACAAGAACACGTCTTCAACCTGACTTTGTTAGGGGTGTTCAAGAATTTGCGCAAGCGGCATTATCCAAGCCCGATGTTGTCACTATCGACGCACGTGGAAAGAAGTGTATCCCGTGTCCTTGTCAAAATTGTCAAAACCTCTATAGTCGAGAAGTGGAAACTGTGAGACTACACCTTTATAAATCTGGTTTTTGCGCCCTATATGAGGTTTGGTACAAGCACGGCGAGGAGTTTCCCAACCAAGGTATCAATCCCCCATCCCCTCCACCAACTGATTAAATGGGATATATGGTAAGGGCAGCCGCTGGACAAAATTTTGATTGGGAGGATGACCAAACCCACCGGAGTCGCTAAATTTTTTTTCGACATGCTAGCTACATCCGAAACACCTCTTTGGGAAGAGAACTTGACCGGACAATTGAAATGCGAAAACCACACCGTATTGTCGGCGGTCACACAAGCCTTAGCGTTAAAGGCGAAATATCAATTGAGCCAAAAATGCTACGATGGGATGATGGGTCTAATTAAGAGCATGCTTCCACAAAGTTCAAAAATGCCGGATAATTTCTACCAATCCAAGCGAATGATCGAGGGGTTGGGCATGGAACATGTGAAAATAGATGTATGCCCAAACTTTTACATGCTTTATTACAACGATACAAACAAGGACAAGACACGTTGTGATGTATGTGACGAACCGAGATATAAGCCTTCGGGACCCAATAAAAATGCAAAACCCGTTCCACAAAAGGTACTTCGTTACCTACCTATCACTCCAAGATTGCAAATGATGTACTTGACCGAAGCAAATGCGAAAAATATGAGATGGCACAAGGAGGGTAAGCGTGAGCCTCCCGGGGTTATTGGTGCACCCGGCCTATGGTGAGGCTTGGAAGCATTTCGCGGCTAAATATCCAGATTTCGCGAAGGAGGTGAGAAATCTAATTTTGGGTATAACGATGGATGGTTTCATGCCTTTCAACTCGAGTGCATCTTCATATTCATGTTGGCCGGTGTTTGTCTTTCTATATAACCTACCACCGGGGATGTTAATGAAAGAAGATACCATGTTCCTCGCGCTTGTAATTTCCAGACCAAAGCATCCGAGTCGGGACATCGATATTCTTCTTGAACCTTTAATTGACGAGTTGAATAAATTATTGTCGATTGGAGAAATGACATGGGATGAATCTAGAAAAGAGAACGTCGAGATGCATGCATCACTTATTTGGACGGTGAGTGATTATCCCGCTTATGAGATGTTATGTGGGTGGGGTACACATGGACGATTAGGGTTATTATTACCAAGGTGCAACAAAGGCCTTTCGACTAGTGCATGGTGGGAAAGCAAGTTGGTTCGACTGTCATAGATGTTTCTTGCCTCCGAGTCACCCATTTCGTCGAGATAAGAAAATTTTTATAAAAGAAATAGCCGAATATGGAGGGCCACCGCCCAACAAAATGGGCGAGGAGATGCTCGAGGAAGTGAGCCAACTAGATGAGATCGTATGTGGTAGAACTAAGAAAAACAACCAGATTCGCGGTTATGCCAATACCCACCATTGGCAAAAGAAGAGCATATTTTGGAGGTTACCATATTGGAAAGACAATCTCTTGCCGCACAATATTGACATTATGCATTTGAAAAAGAACTTCGCGGATAATTTGATTTACACGCTCTTAGACATAGGCGACAAAACCAAAGATAATGAGAAATCAAGGAAAGATTTGGCTCTCCTTTGCGATCGTGACAATCAACACCTGACCCCATACCCCAAACACCCAGGAAAGATGCGTAAACCAAAGACTCCCTTCGCACTTACTCTAGAACAAAAGCGGAAGGTTTTGACATGGCTCAAGGAGATAGTAAAGTTTCCCGATGGCTACGCATCGAATTGGTCAAGATGTGTTAACCTCACAACAAACACTCTAATTGGGTTAAAGAGCCATGATTTGCATGTGTTCATGGAGTGCCTACTTCTCATCGCATTTTGAGACTTTGTCCCGGAGGAAGTGTGGGATGTTCTATGCTAGATTTCAAACTTCTTTAGAGAGATATGTGCTAAGGAGCTTTTACCATCCCATATCGACCAATTAGAGAAGGATATTGTCGTCACACTTTGCAAATGAAAAAGATTTTTCCGCCAAGTTTCTTCGATTCAATGGAGCATCTTGTGGTGCATGTAGCACACGAGGCTAGAATGGGTGAGCCAGTAGGGTCCCGATGGATGTACCCATGTGAAAGGTTTGCACTTTTGCCTCGATTTGTTTATAATTACATAACAAAACACTTCGTTGCCAAGATTTGTTCGTACCAATCAAACCCATAATAGTATGTCTAACTAACTACCAGTACCAACTCTTGAAATTATAGGCATAACAAAGAACAGATGATGAGAGTGACGAACAAGGCACGTGTTGAGGGTTCAATTGTTGAAGCGACAATTGTCAAAGAGATATCTACCTTTTGTTCACATTATTTTGAAGAAATATCTCGAAATGGCCAACAACGAGTTACAAAGAGTAACCCTTCGCAAGGAGGGCTTTCGATATTTGATAATCTGAGACGTCCCGTTGGAAAGGAAAAGCGAATTGTTTTCGATGATAAGGACTACAAAGCAGCACACTACTATGTCCTTCACAACTGTCCCGAGATCCGTGACAAGTATAAAAGGTACAAACCTAATTAATGTTTATCTTAATGATATGAAAGACAACCAATGGCCAAAACCATGTATAAAACATTTAAAACTGTCCATAAGACATTTACAACCATATTTAAAACTTTTCTGCAATTTTTACATTTTTTTGGTTTGAGTTTGTGTTATAGTTTGACTAGTGCTGGCTGTTTTGACAATTCTGAACATCTAACCTTTAGAAATTTATTGTGACCAATTGGCTAAACCAGAATTTTAGTGCTTCATATAGAAATGATGGTCACCTCATGTACCATATGCCACAAAAAATAAAAAAATATTAAGGTCAGCAACTATGTGTAATCAAGGGATTTGTTAGGGGCAGTTCACATGACGACTCACAGTCTTTGACACAGTTTTTATTTTTCTGAACAGAGATTCAAAAATCGATTTAAAATCACAAAAATTCATATAAATGGAAAATTTAGCATGGCAATGCTTATCCTGTCATGCTTTACCTATTTGCATAATATTGGGAAATTTCAAGACTTGCATCTGGTCGAATCTATCAAATTATTATTTTTGTATATGCTGGAATTATAGAGACTTCGATACATGCATGCTCAACAGTGGTACAAGACCGCAAGATTTGGAAAATGTTCGTCAAGAGAATTACGGAGATTGGTTACGAACAAAGGTACTCTCCGATGATAGTTGTGATAAATACATTCGAAAGGCAGGACTGAAGCCATCGAAACAAGCGAAGCGGTACGAAGTGTACGACATCAACGGGTTTCGATTTCACACCGAAAATTATGAGAAAAACAAGGCAACAAAAAGTAGCATCCCGATTTTATAATGTTCATCTCTGTAACATCCCAATTTTTTTTAAATATGAAATTTTCATTTTACTTGAAATAAAGTGGTATGGCAATATAGATTTTGAAGTATAATTACAAACTTTGTTATCTCAATAATTTGAAATAAATACACAAGAAGTACATTGGAAAATTTTAATTTGGAAATAGATAATTTTAAAGTCCTTAACAAATATTTAATTATGTTATAATCATAAATAATAAAATATCATAAGATATTAAGATTTACATTACGATACGGTAAATAAATTATAGATGTTAATTAATTTTATTATACTTGTAAAATATTTAGTCTAACATGGGTTATTTTAAAATTTGGTAATATCATGTAAGTTGAAAACATAGTATTTAAAGGCCAAGTTATTTCTAATAATATATGGGGTTTAGTGCAAAATAACTAATTATTAGAATAAGGAGAAAAATAAGTGAATTTCTTTTAATAAGACCATTTTGCATGAATATACACGTCATTCTATAATTTACGATTTATAATCGAATTTTTTTTCAAAATAATTTATAACATGATACGTTTCGAAAGTAAAATGATAGATAAAGGGTGAATTTTGACTTAATTGCATTATTTTCATATTTTATTTATTTTTACAAAATTTCAGCCTTTTTTTTGGTTAATTACAACCAAGGCGTGATCACATTTTCATATTCAAACTTTTGAAACCCCAGATGATGATTTTCTGACTAAGCTCAAACTTTTGAAACCCCAGACGATGATTTTCAAACTTTTTATTCAACTTTGGATATTAATAAAAATGTCAGTTTAATCTTGATGAGTTTATTTTTGCTGTTTAACATATTTTTCTGTTTATTTTTTATGTTGTGCTACTATTTTAATTTTGTAATATTTTCTGTTTAGCATTATCATGATAATTTTTTTTATTTGTAAAATATAAAAATAGTACCATAAAAGCACACATACACAAGAACCGAAATATAGGATAATCCAAATATACCAAACATAAATAGCATATCAAATATAAATAGTACAAAACTAGTAAAAATACAACTAAAACGGAGAGAGAGAATATCGCTGAGGTGGTACTCCGGCGTTCCCCCGGCGCCAGCGCGGCCAGGCTCGGTCTCTCTCGGGGTCATCGGCAGACCTGAGTATCTGATCGGCGGTATCCCATATGGCATCACCCGTAGGGACTGTCGGTACTGGCGGAGGTGTACCAAAGGTAGATGCAGGGAACTCAGTCCCAAAGGCAGGCTGAGTATGAGACCCGCTACCACTCGCCTCTCCATCATGCGGCATCTCTGTGCCATATCGGGGTACCCTCGGTGCCGAGCTGAACTCATCATCGGCTATCCCGTAGTAGTCCTGAAGACTGTACGAGAGGGACTCCATATAAGAAGTATCGGTCTCCGCAGGTGGTGGCTGTGGCGGCATCTCTGCCGGACCCTGCAATCATACACATAAATTATTAAATTTGAGTGGACCTCGGTAAAACCACATCGCCTGCTCCTGCTGGTCAATCACCGTGACCGGCAAGAGGTGCTCCAAGTAGAACTGCTCGTAGGGCGTCCACTCAACTAGAACGGATGGCAAACTCTGGATCTCTGACCGGACTGGCCTGATCCCAACGGTAGCACCGTGGGTCCGATTCTGGTAGTTGTGGCCACCGTGCCACTTCTTGCCGTATGCCGGGCATCTCCATATATCCGGCTCGCCCCATTGCGGCGCCGCATTGGGGATAGGACGACCCACCGGTAGCCGTGACCACGACCAGTGCTGAAGCAGGAGCACCGGCCCGTACATCTGCTTCACACTCGGCTGCATTTTCAAGAACATTAGACGTCAGTGTATTTTGATGGAATGATTGATTAAATAATTTACGCTAAATTAAGAGTTGGTGACTTACCTCACTACTACGGCACAGGTGAGAATACAGATACGCCAGGACAGCTCCACCCCAGTTGTACCGCTCCGGCTGCTCAAGGTCTCGCAGCAGCGGTAGATACATCATCGGCATATGGTCACCGCTGGAATCAGGAAACATGACAGAACCAAAAAGGTCCATCACGTAGCCCCGTGTATATCTGCAATACAAAACATATAAAAATTTTAATATAATCCTCGTATTATAAATTGATTAATAGAAACAAGTTATAAAATTTACCTCTGAATCTCCAGTGCTGTGGAATCTGCCGAGAGACCTGTGCTGAAGTGCTGTCGTAACCTCGTCATCCGCAAATGAAATTTGGACCTCCCATGGTCCCCAATGATATAGTCCGGATCAGCTCCCAACAACTCATCGACATCACCTCTGAATCTGGTGCTGTCAGAGACGCCGCAGACGGGTGTGCCACGGATAGGCAAACCCCAAAGAGCACTCACATCCTGGAGAGTCACCGTCATCTCTCCGAATGGCATGTGAAACGTATGCGTCTCGGGACGCCATCGCTCCACCAGTCCAGCGATGAGAGAAGCATTGATGATGCTTTTCTCTGTCCGCACGATGTCCACAACCTGGTAGAGACCCAGGTTGATGAGGTACGGGGCCATCATATCGTAATACTGCATGTGAGGACACCGCAACTTCACATCTAACAGACCCATGTCCTGCGTTGAAAAATGTATTCCGCATGGTGATAACATAATAAAATTTAAACCCAACAAAATTTAAAGAAAATCTAAGAAAATGAACGTACCTCACGAGAAGCTAGTGAGACTCGGTGCTCGCTGTGGGGAATCCACAGGAGAGGACTGATGTGCTCCGTGCTGCTGGTACTGATCGACTCGTCCACTACTGGCAATGCTCTAGACATCCTGATGTCTAAAATAACCTAATTTCGGTAAAATTACGCTTAATTAGCCTAATTATGGTAAAAAAGGCCAAAATAACCTAAATATTGGTCAACTGTGATAATTACACTAAATTACGCTTAATTAGCCTAATTATGGTTAAAAATGCCAAAATATCCTAAATATTAGTCATCTGCGCTAATTTCGGTCAAATTACGCTTAATCAGCCTAATTATGGTCAAAGTAACCAAAATACACAAAATATTGATCATCTGTGCTAATTACACTAAATTACGCTTAATTAGCCTAATTATGGTAAAAATGGCCAAAATACCCTAAATATTAGTCAATTGTGCTAATTTCGGTAAAATTACGCTTAATTAGCCTAATCATGGTAAAAAAAACCAAAATACCCTAAATATTGGTCAACCGTGCTAATTACACTAAATTACGCTTAATTAGTCTAATTATGGTAAAAAGGGCCAAATACCCTAAATATTGGTCAATTGTGCTAATTCGGTAAAATTACGCTTAATTAGCCTAATTATGGTAAAAAAAACCAAAATACCCTAAATATTGGTCAACCGTGCTAATTACACTAAATTAAGCTTAATTAGTCTAATTATGGTAAAAATGCCAAAATACCATAAACATTGGTCAACTGTGCTAATTTCGGTAAAATTAAGCTTAATTAGCATAATTATGGTAAAAATGACTAAAATACACTAAATATTGGTCAACCGTGCTAATTTCGGTAAAATTACCCTAAATCAGCCTAATTCTGGTAAAAATGACCAAAATACACTAAATATTGGTCAATTTAGCTATTTACACTAAATTACAACAATATACTCTAAATTCTAACACCTAAACCCTAAATCCTAAACCCTAAAATAAATAAATTAAAAATTAAATTAGATAAAAAAAATTTACCTCAAAGAAGAGAGAATTCGGTTGAGAGATGAGAGAATTGTGAGAGGAGAGAGAGAAAAAGGGGTATATATAGGGGTTTTTGCGGGTAAAAAAAAAAAAGAAAAAAAGAGTAAACCGGCCAGAAAATGGCCGGTTTAGGGGGGGGCGTAAACCGGCCATTTTCTGGCCGGTTTGGGTATTTTTAGCGAAAGTTTTGAACTCCGGGTATAATTAATAATTTGTATTAAACTTTGGATATTAATAAAAATGTCGGCCTTTAGTTAATGCCACCTAGCAACTCCACTCACATGCTCTTGCCGATTTATTTATGTCCTCTAATTTGATGGTGGGGAAAGGGCCGATAGAGAGGGTGAAATTAGAATGGAATAGAAAGGAGAAATTAAGAGAGAAAAGGAAATATAAAAGAGTAGAATGAGGGGAGAAAAAGAGGTGGAAGTAGAGTCGTCGGTAGCTCGAGGTGGCCGGGAGGAGAAGACGAAAACGTGTTGCTTTGCTTAGTTGATTGCTTGTGTTCATGTGGCTGCTCTCGAACGAATCGATCGACTCGATTCTGATAAGTGAATTGACTTTGAGCCTTATTGTGTCCAACATTAAAAGGTGCGGATTTCGAGTTATTCCTAGCTCCTTCTAACTTCCTTAATTGTTGTTGTATGCTTTTGGGTTTGTTTGCTTGCTTTTGGTTGCATGTTGATTTCTTGATGATTGTGATTTAATTGAGCGATTATTGTACCATCACTGGTACGGGTCTGGTGTATTGCTGCACACCAGCTGTTCGGTGAAATGCCTAAGAGAAGTAAATTACTGGTACGGGTCTGGTGTGTTGCTGCACATCAGCTGTTCGGTGAATGCCTAAGAGAAGTAAATTGTTGGTAATCTTAAGGTTAATATATGGTAGTGGTTTGGAGTTACTTGTCCTGATTCTCAAATTGAAATTTTCATGTCCTGATTGCACGAGATTATTTGTTTGATTAGTGTAGCTTGGCTGTTGCTCGGTTGCCAATTGCTTGTAGTTAAAGTCTTGAAGTTGGTATTCTTATTGCATAAACGAGTTGCATGACATACGCTTGCATCATGAACTGAACCATATTTCTGTTTGCATGAAATTAACTTGTATGCATGGTACAAGGCATTAGTTGTACTAGAGACTGTGAAATACATGACATAAGATATGAGTTGATTAACCTTTGCATAATATAATTGCATACATGAAACAAAGCACGATATGAACCTTGAACTTGTATATTAGCATAGTCTTGAAGTGAACCATGGGTATACTTGAGCATAACATATAAACATGTGTGCATTTGCATGAATGTTATAGTTGGATATTTGATCGGTCATGTAGGCGCTGTCTTTTCATGGTAGCGCATGACCGTGGTAATGTATTGATTGAACATTGAACTTGGAAACTTGACCGGTCATGTAGGCGCTGTCTTTTCGTGGTAGCGCATGACCGTGGTAATGTATTGATTGAACATTGAACTTGGAAACTTGACCGGTCATGTAGGCGCTGTCTTTTCGTGGTAGCGCATGACCGGGGTCATGTAGGCGCTGTATTCGTGGTAAGCGCGTAATTTCTGTTATGTAGGCGCCGTTAATTCGTGGAAGCGCATAACAGAAATTGCGTAGGCGCCGTATTCGTGGTAGCGCGTGATTCAGTTATGTAGGCGCCGTTGATTCGTGGAAGCGCATAACTGAAGGCACGTAGGCGCCGTATTCGTGGTAAGCGCACAATTTCAGGTTATGGCCATAACAGAAATTGTGTAGGCGTCGTATTCGTGGTAGCGCATGACCCGTAGTCAGATAAGTGTCGAATCTGGATCGCAAGATAGAAATGTTAAAAGAACTAATTTACAAGAACATTTGTGTATTAAGTAAGATTCACGAGCATTGCATTCGGGTACCTAATTAATATCATATGCATGGCAAAAGATTAAATTTTGTTTCAGTGTTTCTCTTATGGTTACTGCAGTGTTCATTTCTTTGTGTGTATCATTTCTTTTATTTGAACGGGAGCATTTAATGTTGTGAAAATTACATGCATGTTTCTTATTATGTCATCATCGCACTTTCGAAACTTAGAATTATGTCACGGTAAGGAGACATGCATATTCTTCATAAACTTTTTACATGAAACTTGATTGGATTTCAGATTTGTAAGTTGTTTATGGATTCTATTATCTTTATTATTTTCTTATAATCGTTCTCAGTGTTGTTTTGGTTTAGTTGGTTGGGTATTAGAATAACTCAACTGGAACTGAATACCGCACTGGGAGATTTTCAATCTCTCACATTTCTACTTCGGTGGGTTCCAGGTACAAAGCGCAAGACATAAAAACGAGATGTCGAACCAGAGGATTGCGTGACGTGCCACAAAGATGAGTATTTGGTTTACTTTAAATAGATCTGTTATGGTATTCTGATTGTCTTTTATTGTACCGTAACAGGTTTATTTTCAATTTGTTTGTTACATGTAAATTTCGAAACTTAAAAGAAAAGTTTATTCATATATTGTGGCTCTTGTCTTTGTCATTGGTAATATATGTATATATATTGTGTATGATTATGGAATTGCCTTGCGCTAATGAGCGCGGCGGGTTGTCTGCCCTATTATCGGGGTGTGACAATCTCTATGTGGAAAACTTCAACATTTAGATAATATATATACATCGATATATGGAAAAGAAAATCAAACTAAAACACAATGCTATATTGAAAAATAAATTAACATAACCACACTCAAAATTGAATTTACAAATTAACAATGCTTAGTTCATGGGTATCCACATAGAGAGGAGAATTCAATTCAGCAGTAAATCTCTATAGAGAAAACTTTAAAAGTTTACTTCGTTCATGGGCGGATTATATATATAGGGGTGCTGGAGGTGGCTAAGCCTCCTATAAATACAAATTAACAATTTATTTTTTTCAATTTACAATTTTTGTATGTGTTAATACTTTTTAGCTTTGTCGTAAAATAAAAAGTTACACTACTATAGTTTATTCAGTCTCTCTAATCTCAAATTTCTGTTTTTGTTCCTGACTTCTTTTACATGTGATGTCAATAAAATTCTAGAAATTTGGCCTCGACAGAGACAACGAAAAAGAGTCATTTTAAATTAAAAAAAAGTAACAAAAATTGTTAAAAATAATAGGGAAACATATATATTACCATATTTTCGGTAGCACTTCGGCCGAAATGTCAGTGTTAAATTTCAAAATTTCTTTTTCAAAAAATTGACCTAAATAATGCAGTAAATTGATTATATATTAAACTTGTAGAATACTAATTTTTACTATTTTTGAATTTTTTTTACTATTTTTTATGAGTTTTTAAAGATGACATTTTTTTTGGCCTAAAAATAAAAGAATAATACCAATATTTTAAGCCAAAAAGGACTATCTTTAAAAAAACATAAAAAAAAGTAAACAAATTTCACAAATAGTAAAATTAGTATTTTACAAGTTTAATATATAACCAATTTACAGAGTTACTTAGGTTAACGTTTTGAATATGAAATTTTGAAATTTGGCTCTATGACATTCCGGCCGAAGTGCTACCGAAAGCATATAATTAGGAAGACTATAGAGGTTGGCTAAGATCAAAGTGCTATGACTAAGGTTTTTGTGCTACTAATTCGTTTTTGCGATTTTAGAGTTCAAATAGTTGATCTGAAGTGCTCAACGTGTTCTCCATCGTAAAATGTTCTTGGAGACCAAATTTTACATTTTTTGGAATTTTTTAATCATAATTATAATAAATAAATAAATTTGAAAAACAATGATTTTTAAATACTCATATAAAATAGTAAAAAAACTTCAAAATATATAAAATTTGATCTCCAAACACCTTTTAATACGAAGAACATGTTGAGCACAAAGTATCCAATAAGAATAAGAACGTGTTAACATAGACACAATTTTCTTTTTTTTGCAAATATAGATTGAATGCCTCGTTAGTTTCTGAAAAAAAATTGGCTTATTGTTTTATTTTATTTTTTGGCAAATGGCCCGTTCCGTTGGCTTATTGATAATTCATCGGAACAAATAAAAGTTTTAATGAAAAGTTGTCTTTAAGTTAGTGATTATGGTAGTGATTTCAATACAGACAATCATATATTAGAATTATTGATCTCATCTTTATCTCGAAATAAACAAACATAACTAAATCTATAATTAGCCAGAAGGCCTACAACTACAAGGCCCGTTAACAAATTAAGGCTTAAATGAATCTATATATAATTGTGTATTGTTATGTGTTTTGAGTCACAAAATTAGGGTTTAGTTTAAGATTGGGGATAGATAGCTTGTGGCGGCCTGTTTGATGTATTAAATTTCTGGAACTACTTTTTTGTGATTCCGAGAACAAAATAAAACTTCAAGTCAGTCAAAAGTAATGCTTTATATGATACAAGAAGGTTTCTCTATGCAAACACAAACAAAAGAGTTTCAACTTTCAAGTGGTAATAAGTAACTACTAGGGCTTTGTATAGAACAATGATCAATTTAATTGCTATACAAATGGTCTCATTTTTATGTATCACATCTAATCAGTAATCACAATACAGAAAACTTGGAGATCAATACAGATAACAGATATACCATTAATTGTGTAATTAAGAGCTCGGCAGATCAATCAAAGAGTCACCTAATAACCATCCGTAATTAATCAGTTGCCAAGCGCTGATAAATATAAGTGTGCGTACCAGAAAAACTTTCAAAGTTAACAGATAGCGTGTAAGTGAATATAACAAATTCATCTACTTGGAATCCATTAGTTTAATTTATTCACAATTTTATGACTAACCTTAATTAGCAATTAGCAATTAGCAATTAGCAATTAGCAATTAGCAATTAGCAATGTAATTTAGGAAAATGATATCCCATCAAGTGGAGAACAGCAGGATAGCGTACGTATTGGTGAGAAGTGGGATGATGGTGTTCATCAGAATTAATTTAAAATAGAGAAGATTTTAATTTGATAAGTTATTAATTATGAACTACGTGGCATATATAACTAGTATCCAAGCTGTTTACAGTGATTCAGATAACATCCAGATGCCGGGTCCAATTCCCTGACACATATATCTCTAAAAAAATTACTAATCTCTGTTAATGCCTCCCAAATTGGGTTAGGAAGGAAATCTCGAAATGCAACCGGTAACAACCGCTCCATAAAAACATGACAGTCATGACTTTTCATCCCATTGAATGAAGCATCATCAACATCCACGATATTCGACAGATTAGAGGCATACCCATTGGGAAACTTCAAATTTTTGACCCATTCGCAAACTTCACGTCTCTGTTTTTTGTCCAAGCAGTAGGTTGCGTGTGGCTTTACTATGTTGCCCTTATCATTGGCCATCAGCTCCAAGTGCGGACGATTACATAGCTGTGCCATATCGAGACGAGCCTTTGCATTATCTTTTGTCTTTCCTTTAACATCGAGTAACGTGAAGAATATATTTTTAAAGAAATTCATTTCTAGATGCATAACATCTATGTGGTGTTGTACCAGATGATCTTTCCAATATGGCAACTCCCAAAATATACTTCAATACGTACTCGTAGGAACAATAAGGGAAAATGATACCAAATTTTTCTTAAATACTAGACCCACATACATTTCTTCACATCCTAAATGAGACAAAGCATTCAAAGAGCAGTCCCAAAACAGGGACTATTTAAAATTAATCTCTATCAGATTAATTTTGAACGGGTATAAACCTAAAAGGCATATTAAATGTTCCGGTTTACTAATATAATTAACCAACATAGAATTAATAACTAACAAACTATAGTACATAATTAATAATATAATTAACCTTCATAGAATTAAGAAAGAGAGAAAACTTGCCTGATTACAAGCAATTACTCCCTTGAAGATCGAGCTTTCTCCTCTCCTTCTTTCTTCCCAAATTTAAACTAACTTCTTCTACAACTCCTGAAACCAATTAACCAATCAATTAATCAACCCAATTAGTCAACCAGTTAATCAATCAATCATAACTAGCTAGCTATATTTTTTATTACATTATATAAGCTGTTAACCCTACACCTTAATGAAAAATATTAATTGTCGCAATCCATTTATCTTTGGCAATTGAAGCTAGAAAATGTTAATTAGGTATACAACAAGGACAGCAATTAAACTATGCACAATCCATTTGTATTAAGTACAGCAATCGCATTTGTATACATTACAATATTCAAGAAATTAATTAAACTATGCACAACAAGGACATTAAGCACATTTAGTGCAAGCATTCAAAAAAGCATTCTAAGTTACTGTCGGAAGCGGGGGCGTTCCGATGCCCATCGGTCCAGGTCTTGTCCGATGGGTATCTATACCGTCTGATCATGCGTTGAGATTCGTGCCAAAAATCAATTAATTTCGCTAACGGAGCGCTTCGGTTAATCACCGTAACTGAGCTCCTCAGCCAATTTTCGTCGCTTCACCTTCTCTTCACGCTCGCTCCCTCCTCTCCCAATTACAGAAGCGAATTAATTTCCCGATTCTCCTCTATTTGGTTCCCTAAATTGAACGACAGCCTCCTCTCTTCCGCCGCTTCGCCTGCCCTTCTCTCTTCTTCAGGTCAACAAATTAGTACTGATGAAATATTAGAAAATAAATATTATTTCTCCTGGTCTTTATTCCCGTTCTTATTATTATTATTTTGTTTGGTTTAATCTGTTCTAGAAGTATGGGTTTATAGTTATCTGGTTACCGGTCGTTAAGATCTCCCCTTTCTATTGTTTCTTTTAATAAATTTGTACCAAAAACATGCACAACCTTGATAAATCATTGGAACTGTTTGTCAGACATTTCATCAAACAATTCTTGTGCAGAACTACTGATGATGGACCAACCATTCTCACCACCTACACAACAATATTCGTTACTTTCTGCCGTCTCTTCTCATGACACACCCAACATAAATATGAGCACTTTGGAGTCAGAATTTCAACCGCTACCTCAACCACAACTTGATGCGCCATTAATCCCTTCTCAAGGTTGGTCTCCACTATCTTGATACGCTCTATGTTATAAATCAATTAATATTGATACGCTCTATGAAACATAGTACTGATAGTAATTTTTTTGCTAGAAACCTTGTCAAGCAATATTGAAGCTGATACTTCTGATGCGATATCAGAGTTTCTGGTACCTATGATTGGAATGACATTTGCAACGGTAGAAGAGGCATATTGTTTCTATAATGACTATGCTTTGCAAGTCGGATTTAGTGTGCGAACAAATCTTGATAGGAAGAATAAGTCAAATGTGACTACTATGAAATGCTTCACTTGTAACAGAGAAGGCAAACCTAGAGTAAGATCACCGACCAAATGTCCACCAAAATTTCAACAGGCAGAGCAAAGAGTTGGATGTAATGCACATATGAAAATTAATATTTGTAGTAAGGGAGTTTACAAGGTAACATCTTTTGATCCAGACCACAATCATACCACCACAACTCCAACAAAAACGAAAATGTTGAGGTCACATAGAAAAATAAGCAAGGCACAAATGGCAATGGGAGATTTGGCTGATGCTGCTGGTATAAAACCAAAAGAAACATATGAGCTCTTGGCCAAACAAGTTGGAGGGCGACGTAATCTTACTTTCATTCCTGATGACTATAAAAATTACTTGAGAACGAAAAGGGAGCGTGCTATGGCATTAGGAGATGCTGGGGCACTGTTGCAATATCTTGAAGATCGTCAAAAAGAAGATCCATCTTTCTACTATGCGATTCAACTCGACAAGGATGATCAGATTACTAACATCTTTTGGGCTGATGGAAGATCATTGTTGGACTACGAATATTTTGGTGATGTCATTTGTTTTGATAGTACTTACAAAACAAATGATTATGGGAGACCTTTTGCTATTTTTGTAGGTGTTAACCACCACAAACAAACCGTTATATTTGGTGCATCACTACTCTATGATGAGTCGGCTCCTTCTTTTGAGTGGTTGTTTCGTGCTCTTTTGAAAGCTACTGGTGGAAAGGCCCCTAAGGTGAGGTTATAAAGTACTTTCATAAAAAAAATTGGTTAAATTTGTGATTATGTATGTCATTTTTTTAATCTAATTAACTTTGCAAAATTCTTCTAGGTAATTTTGACTGATCAAGATTTGGCCATGAGTAAAGCAATTAGGGAGGTTCTGCCAGACACTACTCATCGTTTGTGTGTTTGGCACATGTATCAAAATGCTGCTAAACATTTGAGTACTGTATTCGGCGGCTCTAAATCTTTCAAGAATGTTTTTAGTCACTGTGTGTATGATTGCGAGGATGAGGAGGAGTTTGTGCAGGCATGGAAAGAGATGCTTAACAACTATGATTTAACCAATAACAAATGGTTGGCTGATTTGTTCAAAATTCGAGAAAAGTGGGCTCTTGTTTATGGTCGTAAAGTCTTTTGTGCAGATATGAAGTCAACTCAGAGAAGTGAGAGCATAAATAATGTTATTAAGAAATATTTGGATCCAAGACAGAGGCTGTTGGATTTCTTTAACCATTGGGAGAGACTTTTAGAAGATCGACGCCATGCAGAGTTAATGGCAGATTCTCGAGCGAGTCAAGGCAACCCTAAAGTCCCGTTCTCAGAAATGCTTAAACAAGCTGCACTTATGTACACTCCAAGTGTCTACAAAGTGTTTGAAAGTGAATACGGACACTTTCTTGATTGCTCAATACAAGACAAGGGTCAAATAGAGAATGTGCACGAGTACATTGTGACAAACAGATGTCGGGAGCGCATTGTCCGACATGACCTTTCAACAGATGACATGACTTGCACCTGCCGCAAGTTTGAGTTCATGGGAATCCAATGTTGTCATGTCATGAAGGCTTTGGATTTTATGAATATCAAGCGACTTCCTGAAAAATACTTTTTAAAAAGATGGCAAAAGAATGCAAAGACCGGTAAAAATATAGCTCTTCCAGACACAGAGGTCGAATCTGAAGTTCATATGGCAAAACGCTATAGTGTTTTGATGAGAACATTCACCGATATTTTCTCCACATCATCACAGAGTGACAAGGCATATAGATATGTTCTTGGAATAGCAAAAGGAGTCATGTCTAAGGTGGAGGAGCTTGCTTCCCAAGATAGTGGAAGTACCCAGATAGATGGCAGTCAATTACCAACAAATAATACATCCAAGGTCACTTTGGAAGCAACATCTAAAAAGCCAATTGGCATAAGGAAAAAGGACGGTGAGCGAGGACGTCGTCGTCGGTATCCAAATTCTCTTGAAAACAAGAAAAAAAGAAAGATAGGTGAAAGTGCAACTGAAAGAGTAGTGCTATAATAGTTGAAATAATAGATTCAATTTTTCATTATTATTTGTAGTATATTTATTTGGCTATAATAGTTGTACTGGTATAGATTTTGTTTAAGTAGAAAGTCTACCTTCAATTTAGTTTTAAAGCACTGTCAGACATTCATTTTGGCTTCTCATACATGATTACTTAATTTAGTTCCTGCTATCAATTTATTAATATAAGCACTTAAGGTTGTTCATTGTCTTCATTCAGACTAACCAGTACTGTGTCATGTTACATTTAAGCAAAAAAGAAAGTGCTACTACTCATTTCACAAAAGCAGCACTTAGGTTGATTTTCTTCAAAATTAGAAGCTCTCTGATTTTGCTGGTACTAAACCAAAAAATTAATTGTGAAGATGGTACTACAGATAGTCGTATATTTCAAATGGATTAACAAGGCTCTATAATTTTAAATAGTGAGATGCTAAGTTACATCAGAAAAAATGAATCAACACTACCAGGTTGAGAAAAAGAATAACATATTACAAGTAAACAATCAACATAATACTCAAAATAATGCACAAAAACTGGTACACACTCAACATTGAGAAAAAAAAAATCATCTATTGAATTCTGCTCAACTACACAAAAGCTTAAGCTTCAACAAATTAAAGCTTAAGCAACATACTCAGTAAACATTGAATAACAGTTACAGTAACAACAACAAAATAACAATAAGTGTACAAAATTCATCTATTGTATTCTATACAACAACTTAAGCAACAATCAAAATGCATCTACTGCTTGTTCAATCCAAGCTTAAGCATACGGTCATCTTCTTCTGCCCTTGAAATTTATTGTCAATCCTTCAAAGAAGTTCCATCCTTCATTCTCTTCAAACAAAAATAAGAATGAAAGGATCAGATATATTGAAATTACTAACAAATAAACTCTAGAAACTTATTCTTCTGCAGTCTTTGTTTCCTCCTTTCCTCCTTTTTTTTTACTAGAACTTTAAAGAGTTTGAAGCACTATGTACCTATTCGTAATACCTATGTACCAGTCTTTAGCTTTTTTATCATTACCAGTCCAAAGTTTAAACATATGTACCAAACTGCATATGTTTAAGAGTCACCAATTGAATCTTTAGAACCTGCAATAAAATAAACACAAAACATATGAAATTCATACAAGCCCATAATAATCAGCCTCAAATTCAACAAAAGATAATCTTAATATGTGGTTTAGATTTAGGTTATTTCAAATAAAATTCGAAACAGGTGGTACTTTGTACCAATTTTACCCAAAAATGAAAAGAAAAAAAAGAAGATCTGATGTACATGGTTTAATTTTAAGATAGTTACTTGAGGTGCGAGAGAGAGAGAGATTGAACCTGAAAGTAGTGAGAGAGAAACAGTACTGACTATCGCTCATTGCTCAATGCCTCGATGCTTTTTGTGCGAGGCTACGGTCTGATCAATCGGAGTCGAGGAGAGAAGCAGGTCATGGCGTGGGTCACCTCTCAGGGTTGTGGGTCTTGAGATGCCTCCCCTCTTCGGTCGCACCAAGGAGCACGAAGGTGAGAGAGATAGAGGGAGTTGAGAGAGGAGAAGAGAGAGGAGAGATTATTTTCTCTCTTTTTTGTCCCTTCCTGCTGACGGAGACGGAGAGAAATTAAACTTCGTTTCAATTAAACAGTATCATCTAGTGAAATTACTTCACGCGTCTAAATAAAATCGAACGATCAACGCTACCCATCGGACAAGACCTGGTCCGATGGGCATCGGAACGCCCCCGCTTCCGTTACTGTCACTTTAAGGCTTCTCTCAATTTTCTATTGCTCAAATCTGAATATAGTATATTTTTCATAGCATATGAATATACTCCAAGCATTCAACATAAAAAAAATGATTGGTAAGAAACAAGGTACCAATAGGTACCACCTTAAAATGATTGGTAAGATAGCATATGAATATACTCAATTTTATATTGCTCAAATCTGTCTCTGTACCAACAGGTACCACCTTACCAGTATAGTACCAAACCACTAACTGGTAAGAAACAATTGTGGTATTCATTTAAATGAAGTTTAGTGGCTCAGATTATAATAGTACCAATACTCTCAATTAAGTAAAGTACAATTTTGCCATTGCAGGCTCTACTATGAGTGTGCTCACAAAGATGAATTAAATTGCTGCGCAACAAAAATAGTGCTGCAGTTGGAAGAAGATCCATCCATGTAAGATACACGGACCGTGTACCAGCCGCCAGATCAGTTATGGAAGGTGGCAGCTGGCTGTCATATTTGGTATGAAAGATGGCAGCTGGAATTCATTGGTGATTTATGATTTATTTCTGAGTTATATTGTTTCTTACTTTAGAAGATTGTAATATATGAAAAAAGAGAAAGAAAGAAAAAGGAAAGTAGGATTTAGGAAACTCGAGGGAGGTTCCCTCTATAAGACCTCTCCTCCTTCTCCTGTAAGATGTATCTTTCTTGTGTAAGAAATAAAAAGTGTGTGTGTGAGTGTGGAGGACGTAGGTACCAAGTTAGTGCTGAACCTCGTTAAACATTGTGTCTCTTTTTTCTCTTCTCTTTCTGTTTTCTGTTCTTACACGGACCGTGCATAAGAGTACACGGCCCGTACACTATTCCGCTACTGTCAAAGTTACATGGTATCAGAGCATCGTTCGATCCTGTAAAACTCCACAACTACTCACCGTGACAGAAGAAACCCCTACCCAAACTCTGTTGGAGAAACTAACAGAGCTCATAACTGTACAACAAACCCAAATGGCGCATCTAATGTCCCTTCAAACCAAACCACAACAGATAACACCTCCTATTACCTCCAATCCTGAAATATCCACATCACCAATCTCTATAAAACTGAATGGTTCTAATTACCCTATCCGGTCCCAAGTTGTGAGCATGTACCTCAAAGGCCGTGACAAGACAAATCACATTGCAGATGATTTTCTACCACCAAAACCAGGAGATATATGCAAGTTGGATGTAACCTAGAACAGCTAAAAAATAATAAAAAAAATTGAAACTTTAAGTGGCAAAGATCCGCAGTTTGAATTTTAAAAATGATGATTTCAAGCCAAATCATCAGTTTATTCGAGCTTCGCAAAGTACAGTAGCTTACTTCATATTTTTTATTATACGTAACTTTTGTGGATCTATAAATTTGGATCCAAGAACTTAATTGGTGTTGCTTTTTAAGAGTATGTTACTGCACTGATATATATATATATATATATATATATATATATATATATATATAGGGGCTGGCTACTATGCTTATATAAGCATATGCCCACATATGCTTATAACTCATTTTTGCGTTTCCAATGTTCAAATGGTCGATCCGACCGTTCATCTTGTTCTCCATATTAATATGTGCTTGGAGACTAAATTTTACATTTTTCTGAATTTTTTTACTATTTATTAAGCCACTTTGAAAATTACTGATCTGGGTGAACAGTAAAAACAGTGTTTCCAAAATTCTGGACCATATGATCAGCAATTTTCAAAGTGGCTTAATAAATAGTAAAAAAATTCAGAAAAATGTAAAATTTGGTCTCCAAGCACATATTAATATGGAGAACAAGATGAACGGTCGGATCAACCATTTGAACATTGGAAACGCAAAAATGCTTATTTAAGCATATGTGGGCATATGCTTATATAAGCATAATAGCCAAGCACTATATATATATATATATATATATATATATAGTGCTTGGCTATTATGCTTCAAATGGCTGATCATATGGTCCAGAATTTTGGAAACACTGTTTTTACTGTTCACCCAGATCAGCAATTTTCAAAGTGGCTTAATAAATAGTAAAAAAATTCAGAAAAATGTAAAATTTGGTCTCCAAGCACATATTAATATGGAGAACAAGATGAACGGTCGGATCGACCATTTGAACATTGGAAACGTAAAAATGAGTTATAAGCATATGTGAGCATATGCTTATATAAGCATAGTAGCCAGCCCCTATATATATATATATTTTTAAGAAGATGCACTAGTATATTAATATTGTAGAAATTTGACTGAAGTACTATTGTTTTGGCAAGCTGGTAGTATTAATGATTTTTCAATATTCTTGATTGATAAGCTTTGCTATATTAATTGCAGATTAATACGAAAAATCCGATCACTCGAATTGTGGGAACTCATAGTTATTTTAAATCTGAATGTGGCTATGGAATTACTTACCTTGAATTTAATGGTACCATGAACAGCTATGGTTCATTTGGGGAGAAGGCCGGTGATGTCTTTACATTTGAGTCAGATTCTTCTGGATTTACTGGATTCCATGGTAAAGCAACTGATAATCAAATTTGTGCTTTGGGGGTTTATGTCAATTCCTCTGCTACGAGATACTTGAAATCTCAAAAAAAAAAGTAATTAAAAAATTAACATTAATTTGTAAGGATTATAATAATAATAGTCATGATGGTGGTAATAGTAATGTAATAATTAAGTGCACCTCTCTAAACCAGCTTGATGTATTGTTAACATAGTGCTATTGCATTGCAAAATTTGTTGCGTTGTAAATTAATTGTTAGCTTGTAGTTACCATCAAACCTTGAGAAAAAACAATGATGCTATCTTTTGAACACCAAATTAGCTGCTAAAATTGGTTAATCGACTGTTTTTCAATTAATCTGCAGCAAAATTTGTATAGTCATCAAAATGTAATTCGGACTGTAAACTTCAATAGGTGTTATGGAAATTGAAAACACATGTACAATTGTATTCTTGTATTTAAAATAAAATAAATCTCCTAATCCAAAGACGATGTTAATGTACATGCGATCCCTGCTGCCATTGTACTCAAATTATATGCACTCACTGACTCACAGTTATCTAACGGAACCAGCAAAAAAGAAAACATTTCAAGCTTTCTGATCTCTAAATTATTACAGAATAAACAAAAAGTGTTATGTTAGGCAAGTTCATCACCTGTTAAGATTTAGATTTATTTTTGCTCCTTCATAACATTGTTGTTTATTTGATAATTGATATATTATTGTTATTAGAACTTGATTGTGTAATCAAGAAGAAAAATAACTGTGAAAACTGAGAAAATTACCAGTAGTATAAAGAATGAAACTTAATGATATATTTCAATGAAATCAAGTGATTTAAATATTTGAGTCATCCTTTCTAAAAGGTAAAAAGTACGGTCAACAGAAAAAGAATAACTTTCCATTGTAATGATATA
The DNA here is from genome assembly GCA_025461045.1 of Carex parvula. NCBI lineage: Eukaryota > Viridiplantae > Streptophyta > Magnoliopsida > Poales > Cyperaceae > Carex > Carex parvula. Next base: position 421,554 of record JAJGRW010001095.1, on the reverse strand, counting down.
TTCCAATGACATCAATTAATATTAACAATTGAGTATCATACTTTCTAAAGAAGATGAAAAAAAAAAAAGAATTTATCATCTACAATTACCCAAAATGTTGTTGGGCACGGATTGCAAATACATCAAACTAGGGTATTTTTTCATGAAACCCCTTTGATCAGCATCTACAATACTTGATGAAGTGCAGCTCTGATTTTATTTGCAACATAACTGGACTACTAAATTTCTTGAACAGATCACTAGTGCCGAAATACAAATTCCCTATATAGGACAGCAACCTAGCCTTCCTCTTTTATGATGGCTTCTTGTAATATACACACACTAAAGGATTTATGCATAAATAATGGCATCATTTGCGTTTTCTTTGGATAGCCATGAATGAGATAGAGAAAAACAACGCTAATAGAACCCATTTCTAGTCACCTGATGAGCTGCTGTTACGCGAGGAAGAACCTTAATAAGCAAAAGTAAGAACAGTAAAACTTGTTCAGGAATCAAAAAATGTAATATCTCTCAAAAATAAATGAAAGAAGCCACATGCAACTTAGTTATACTATCTATTCCGTTTAATTATTCCATATAAATTTCAAGCAGTTTACTGCTAAAGAAACACTGCTGTTTTATTCTACATCTCTGTCAGAAATAACTTACCTTTAGAAGAGCCAACAAAAAAAAATATACAGAGAGAGATGGAGCCGGAGGAGTGCAGAGTGAGTCCCAATCAAACCAAATTTTATATGGGACGGCTATAGATTCACAGAACCCCTTTAAGATTCGAGCTAGATTAAAAATGGATGGTTCGGATCTCACTCTACAACCTACGGTATCTCACTGGATCCGAATTTTCCGGATGGGGGAGGGGGTGGGGCGTGTGGGCGTTACCTCTTCGGTTCTTTTTCCCCTCCATGGCTTCACGCTTCTCCTGGCATTCGCTGCAGAGGAATGGGCCATCCCAAGGTCGTAATTTGCCGCTTCCAGACCTAGAGGTATCGGAATGGACGGAAACGCCCTCGGTCGGCTTCAGTTCTGTCTGGCATATGGCACATATGAACAGCTTGAATATGTTCCTTATTGGGTACTCTGTCTGCAATCTGTGTTTTTTTCAGATTGAACAAGCAAAAGTCTCAATAAGAAAATGTTACAAAATTAATAAGGTTATTCAATTGTTCAAGTATAATGTTAATTTTTCTAAGAAAAACTCCTAAAATTTACATTGTCTTTTCACTTGTATCAAGTGTATTGATATTTGTGTTGACCGTGCTTTGTATTATCAAAACACGATTCGATGCGTTACTAATGTGGATATTCTTATTTCTTAATACGTATGTTTTTACAAATTTCATGCGGATTAATTTGGCATACATTTTCACGTTATAACCAGATCCATGGCCAATATATCAAACAAATAACAAGGTTTACTAATCACAAGATTAAGGACCTCTGAATCAACCAAAATGTGTACCGATTGTTAACTAAAGAGACAGTTCCGCGTTCAAAACCTCTTCAACCAAGCTATTTTCCTTTCATTAATTTTTCTGCTCTCTGACAAAGTGACAATCTTTTAGATTTTTTTTTTTTGTTTACTTATGATTATTTTATTGAAACTTCTGTTTGGTGCTACATCTCTAGTTTGATTTCTGATATGCCTACTATCCCTTTTGCTTACCCTGTCACTTATGTGTGAGAAAATGTCAAGTTGGAGCTCAACTTCACATAATAGATCAACACAAAAGGTACCAGCACAAAATAATCTGAGAAGAATAAATTGCAAAACTAAAAAACGGTAAATAAATACCGTCGGGCTAAGCAAGCAGAGCCCTCTTCGTATATCTCCTCAACAATGTCAGGCTCATGGTACTCCACGTCGTGCAAACTTGACGAGGTCTCAGAGGTTTTCTTAATTTTGAACATGTGCTTGAAAACCCCAATCCCCTGTTTCTTTGGAGGGGGCGGGATCGTCGGGGTCAACTTTTCAAGTGGTATAATGTCTACCACAATACACGTTGTGTCGTCCCTCAGCCCTTTTACATGCACTGCGTCCTGCATGTGTTGCATTTTGTAAGAGGCAAAAAGAAGTTGAAAAGGCAAAATAACAATGATAAATTGATATAATTACAATGTGTTTGTTTGTTTGTTTGTCTTTCTGAGTGTAAGGCTCAGATGAAAAATGAACAAGCTTATATGTGATCACCTTTTCGTACGATCAACTATCTAGCTAAACTTCTAAGAATTTATAAATCAAATTGAAATGCACAAAAATATAAACAGAGGTTGGAGGGAGATACTTTAACAACTTTATTGGCGGCGGCTTCCGGAGGGAGGGGACGAGAAAAATTGAAGGCCATTTCAGAGGTCAATGCATCCCATACCCCATCACTACATAAAATGAGTCTGCCCCCTGTACTAGATAGCTGTATTTGGAAAAGAAAATAGTTGCAATATATAAAATGATACTCATGTAAGCTTAAATTGAATGAAATTTTAAACATGCCTACTGGTACACGATTTAATTTGTTCAATGTAGCCATGTAGGAAGTTGTGTGCTAATCTAGAACTACACTGTACTAAAATAAAATAGCCTTGTAACAGTACATAGATCATGGATTGACTGGTATTATGCCCCAAACTTGTGCTATTAAATGCCAATTTAATTTGGAGGCGCAGTAAATGAAATATTGGCAACAGCATGTACTACATTAAGATATAACATTTATTGGTTGATGCAAATATATTTGATTAAGAGAAACAGAAGGAAACCTTCACTTGCTTGACATGAGGAACTGGTACGATAAATTCACCAACATCTCTATCCCCTATTGATCTTGAGAGGCACAAGCCACCTGGCCAACATCTCAAAGGACCAATCTGTAAAGTATTCAAAAAGAATTAAATTACTCCAGGAATATAAAATTAAATGACAAATAAACAGCAATACTTAAAACAAGAGGTCTAACAGAGATGGCCACTGACACCGCTACTTTTTTATATGTTTAACTACCGCAAGGCGCAATAGGCAATGGAAATTTTAGAGAATTTCATTAGGGAGAATAGAGAGCACTTAGGGATCATATTAGGATGTAGTATTAGTATATATACAAAATAATAGCATCTGGGTCTTGCCCCTCTAAAAAGGGCTTCAAATAAAAAAGAAGAAGAGAGAAATAGTACCTGAGTACTACCTACAACATTTAATCTTCCAACATCGCCTCCGCTTGCTGTTACTCTCTCCACCCTACAAGTTATAGTTTTAGGGTTACATATAGTAATTAGTTGAAAGACTGATTATGTCCCTCATTAGTCTACAACTCACAATTGTTAACAAAAGAACTAGTAAGTCTTATAAGTTAATTTTATTTAAGGTCGGAGAAAACTCGCAACATACTCCTCTTTATTCTCATCCAAGCGATGATCAGCAGACAAGTAGTAAAGGGAACCCTCCGCCTCGAGAACTGCACGTGAATCGCCAACTGATCCAACGGTTATTACCAACCCATCTATTATCACAAATGTCACTGTTGTCCCTGAAATATGCCCTGAAAATGCAATAACATAAAAGTAAGTTCAATATAGCATGCACAGGCAAACTGGTACAATTCCAACAAAGCTAATCTGATAGAGAGGCTTGTCTATTATTCTAGCTACAATTTAATCAAGAGATTAAGGTGAGAATAAAGATTTGCATCATAATATTGTATTTGTTATATTTTGAATTTACCTTGACTTAGAAAGTCTTTATCAGTTTTTACAAAACCAGAAACCAAAGCCCTCGGTAGTGCGCCGAGCCATTCATCTCTAGACAAATTAGGAGGAATTGCACTTAAAATGTTACTTAATAGATTCTCCTTAGAATAAATAGCTGCCTGACTCCCATTATGGCCATCAAAAATCTGAAAATTAAAAGAGAAATTAGAATAATAATTGTACAAATTAGGCCACCAAATAACTGAGAAATTAAAAGAGAATAAGAATGTTAATTGTACAACGCCAAGCAACAGCAAACTCACCAGGTACATCAGACAAAAAAAAACTTGAACTGTTTTACTAGGTACTTCTCCAATTATCCAAAAATAAAATTAAAGCTGTTTCACTAGGTGATTAATTTTATTAGTAATGGCCAGAAATTCTTTGTCTTCTCCAATTATATTAAACAAGGCAGTACACTATCTGAACCCAATTTTTGGTACTGATCTCCTACCAGCAAAACTTTCCACACTGATTTTATAAAATAAATGGTCCAATAAAACAAACAAAAAAATCTCCAAAATAATACCAATAGTAACTATAAAGAATATCTCTCCTAACCGCATAAACAGAGAAGGTGGAAAGAGGATCGCCCGGGACCCGCTCGCAGTCAGGCTTGATCAGTGTAAAGTCTTCACCTTTCTTACTCTGGGCCCACTCGCCATACACCAATTCACACTTTTCTCTATCTCTAACCCTCTCACCCTTCAAACATTCTCTCTTCAATAGCTCCCCGAGCGGCACCGGGCCGCTCTTACTTCGCAAATTAAGCATCTTCAAAAAATCAAAATCAGAGATTGCAGGTTCGAAATCCGAATGGAAATCTCTTGTGGATATTAATATATAACTAAGGGCTTGACCCTTAGTCTTTCTCAAAAAAAAAAAAAAAAAAAATCAAAATCAGAATTCAAACCGATAATAGCTTTGAATTTGATTCTCTTATTCCAAATCTGGATTCTCAGAAGAGAAAGTGTCTCAAAGGATTGAGATAGACGCAGCGCTAACTTGTTTTACAAAAACATCAGATCAATTTATCTAGATATGGACGTGATCTTGCTCGTGAAGGTAACAAAATTATTCGAGCAGAGCGCAGCTAAATTGAGTCCTGAACTAGCCGTTGCTTGCAAAAAATTTCTTTTTCTAAATCTTCGCGGAACTTCCAGGAGTTCATTCTTCCGGGAATCCTTCAAAATCAGCAATTCACCAAAACCAGAAACACAGACGGAATTTTAGGAACACACAATCGAGAAAATTAGTTTCCTATTCTTAGTTAATTTTTAAAAGATACATCCTGTCATTTTAAAGACTGATTCGGTTCGAAATAAAAACAAAAATACTTAATTATCTAAAAATAGATAAAAAAAAAAAACTTGTAAGACATAGAAAATAAGAAATTATCTATTGAGACTATGTCTTTTGGTCTGATAATGGTTGTTGTACACTTCAAACGATTTCATTTTACAAGCTATCCAAAATGGGATCATAATAAAAAAAACGATTTTCCAATTAAAAGACAAGTTTGTTTAAATTCTGAAATTCCCTTATATTAATTACAATTGACACAAAAAAATTATAATTTTTTGGACTAATAAGGATTTGAAGGACTTGTGTTTTTCTAACGGTTTGGGGCAGATGAAGGGCAAATCAAAAGGTGGCCCCTGGTATGTGTATGTCTTGTTTTGGAGTTTGAATTGTGAAAGAAGATTTGAGAATTGCAATTAAAGGGTCGAGGAATAAATTAATTAATAGCGTTTGGAGATAGAGAGACCAAAAGAGTACAATCTTCCGGTTTTATATTTATTTCGTTTATGAATTATTCAAATTTTGGCCCCTGGCAAATGAATCGACTATTAATTCGACAATTTGGGAATTAATATTTATTCAGTTCACATATTATGTTATAAATTTTACGAATTTAACAAATGAATCACGATTGAAGTTTGATGATTCAATTTGTTGGGATTTTTTATTTGTGCAATTCAAATATATGTGATACTAATATCAAACTTTGTTAAGTGCATTAATATTAAGCATTTATTCAATTAATTTAAGGTTTTTTTTTATTGTAATTGAATTAATTTGTAAAATATACCGGTATATATTTGGAATTCAGTACCAGCTAGGAGATTTACAGATAGTTGAATTCTTGGTCCTGGTGTAATTGCTAGTTGCTCTTGGAAATATCAAATATATTATGTGTTCATAAAATTAAATAAACACCTCGTTTTGGGTTATTTTGATTTATGCGCTCATTTAATCTCATTGAATGCATCTACGAATAGGAGAGGAGAAATATTAAAGACAATTTATTAGGTTCGATAGGTTAGGGTATACCAGTAAATTTTATTAATTTATTAATTTAGCGAGGTCCAAAATTAACAATTATATGATATGTTTATAATTCAGAAATAATTTATTTTATTATGGTATATATAATATATTAATATATTATATGTTAATTGGGTATACAAGGTTTTCGTTTTTTTTCTTTTAAGGTCAGCGGCTTTAAAGTTTCACTTGTTATTATATATATAGTCTCATATAATTGTTTGCCTTAATTTTTATGACATTATCTAACGACTTTATTTGTTTCTCGATCGTACTGTAATAATAAATACCCTTCTCGATTATCAATTTAATAAAACGTGTCACGTCTCAATTAATTTATTCGTCACATATGATCTACTAGACTAATATATAATCATAAAATTTAAACATAATTATATTTAATTATATTTATCTGAAATAAGTTGACTCAAATTGATTATCTCATCTGATAAATTCGTTTTCAATAAATTTGATTTAATTCATCTAACTTTTTTATTTTATTTGACATCATCAGTTTAAATATTGAAGATAATTTTTTTTTTTCTGAAGAGAAAGAATGAAATACCTAATGATTTTAATAATTATTTTGCAAATCTATTTATTTAGACCTATTTATGCATTTCAGTTTAAAATTAAGTTATTAGTTCAACTTTCAAAAGTACGAGAGAGAGAGCGCGCACGCCACATGGCACTACGGTAGCGTTCAGGCCTCTCTAACCTTTTACGTGGCTCAAGTCCCCTACCCCTTAAATATAATTGCCAAAAAATTTATTAATAGAAAAATAAATAAGAAAATATAAACAATGAGAAAGGATTTCGTTGAAATTTGATATATAGAGTACAACGTCCAGAGTAGCGAAATCAGATTACCACTAATTAATGAAATTAAACTCTGGACGTTGTGTAGTATCTTGGCCTTCCAGGTATCCAGCGGAAAAAAAAATTTAAAAGCAGACTGTTTTAGTCTATCACTGCCTGAGATAGCGGAAATGTTTTTTTTTAAAGCAGAAAAAATTCAAAACTAAATTTTTTGGTGCTGGAGCAGAAGAAACTATTTCTAATATATATTTTACGATGTGAAACTTCACAACACTTTCTATAATAAATGGCATAGCAGAAATTAATTACTTTATCATGTTATATAATTAAAGATTTACCTTTTACAAATAGAGGGTTTTCTTCCGGAGGAGATGTGTGAGATAAAAGAAATTGTTTTAAGAGGAGAAGGTTTTGTACAGATCAAGAGAGCCAGGGTTTTGATTTATATCCGTCTGGACGTTATGGATTACAATGTCCAGAATTTCACACTTTCTCACACTTTCACTTTTGAAAGATGTTGTTTTTTTTTTCTGCCAACAGAATGTTACTAACAATAACGTCCCGAAATATTTCCTTTTTGGTCCGCTGTTTTTTTTTGCTCCGAGGACGTTCTCAACAATAACATCTAGCCTTTTATTTTTTACACGCTCCAGGCCATTGCTCTCTATAACGTCCATAGTTTTTTTTTTTCAAGACCATTGGACGTGATTCTCTGTAACGTCCAGGACCAATACGTAATTAGTTAGTTAATTACAATTCGCTAATTTGGACGTTTTGGTCTTGTTATAGACCATCACATTTTTCCTAAATATCGAATTTCCCTGAAATGCTTCCTCATTGTCAATATTTATTTATTTATTTTCCTATTAATAAAAATTTCGGCTTAAATTGCCTTCTCTGAGTTCTCTCTCGAGAAAAGTTTCAAAATAAATAAATAAATAATAAATAGGGCGCTGTATTAATACTGTTTTTAACTGTTTTGTCATATCTTCCCTTCATTAATAGTCCCTCTTCTCTCTCATTTTCCATTCGTAAAGAGCAAGAAAAAAAACAGAGCAGAAAAGCAAATCGAAGATTCTGATTCTACTTTCGAGCAAAATGGTACAATTTATTTTTGAAGGTTTATTTCTTCTAGTAGTACCTACTTTTATATTCTTATTCAAAAATCTCAATCTCTCTACTGACCTTACTGTTGCAAATCAGGCAAGGGATATCCACATCAAGCTTGCCTCAGTTGGATTAAATGAGCAGGGAACACCATGGAATGATGGTGGTCATCAGAAAATTGAGAAAATTGTGATAGGTTACACTCCATCTTTCATTAGTTCCATTGAAGTTGTATATAGCGACGGAGGCGACGACACTCGAGTATTAGCTCCACGGCACGGAGCTAACAGCAGCTCATTGATTAAGATGGTATGCTTTTGTCATTTATTTTGAGTGAGGCTATATGCTAAATAGTCGATATGAACCGATTAAAATGATCTCCATATGAATATGTATTTGCAGACTAAATTTTGTATTTTAAAAAAAAAATTAACTAATATTTTAGATAGGTAGAAAATTACTACTTTTGAATGGTCTAGAATTTTTAGATCAAGTGATATTCTACCGATCTAAGAAAATACTACTTAATTAGGTTAACGGTTCATATCGACTGTTTGGACTTTGAAAACAGAGAAATTGATCAATAGTACGGACTAATCTGCGTTATGCATGGTACCATAGCCGCACTCTTTTATTTTTATGATCTTTCATTTTCCTTAATTTCTTTGCAAGATGCTTTATTAAATTGCTTTCATTCTTATTATGCTTTTAGTTTATAAAAAAAGACAAGAAGTTAGATCTTCAATATATATCTAGTTCCAAGATGCTGCAAGAAAAAATAAAATAGCGTGTGTGTTTATTAGCAACTGTTTATAGTTCTACCAGAAAGGTGACCAATTATTTATGCATTCAATATATATATTGTAACTTGTTTATTATGTATATTTTTTTTTTCTTGAAAGCCATATAATTAATGAGGATAACTACTAAACAACACTTGTTTTACAATGCAGATGACTATAACAGAACCGATCACCCGTATTCATGGAACATACTGTTCTTATACTGGCATTACTTCTCTTGAGCTCAGCAGCAGACGTGGTACCTACTGCACAATTAACAATGATGGGAATGCTAATGCTAATGCTAGTTCTTTTACATTTGATTCTGATTCAGGATTCACCGGATTTCACGGTCGAGCCGATGACTTTCAACTCAAGGCTCTGGGAGTGTATGTCAATAGCACCGCAAAAAGCCGGTTGAGGCTAAACCCGGAACGTGACTGCTCTGTTCTATAAAGGGTTACTCTGATTTTGCATATTGTTTATTGTTCTGAAGGGTTACTCTGATTTTGCTTATTGTCATTTCAACTTCAATCGTATTCGTATGTTTGGTCGGAGCAGTTCAAAGCACATTAAGATTTGTGCGGATATTTTTATGATTTGTGCATGTCAAGTGTATACGAATTTTGATGCACACCAAACGGTTTTGACCGGATATCAGATGAAATTACATTAAATTAAATTAAATTAAATTAAATTAAATTAATGTTCATCGGACCGCCTCCCGCTCCGTTAAAGAATTCAGAATTGTATTCAGCTGAAAATCTCCCTACTATATATGCAAGCTAGCTAGTTTGCAAATTCAAATTCCGAAAGAATTGCATTCAACTGACAACTCAAAATCTCCTACTATTCAAATTATGCAAATTCAAATTCCCAAAGAACTGCAATCAACTGACATTTTTTTACGAACAACAATTTCAATTTGGAATCGACTAACAGTCCCTCCCATTCTGTCCCCTATATGTCCCCCTGATTAACTGATGTGTAAAGTACAATGGGGACCACTAACTACATTAATAACTTGGGGGACCACTTATGATTGAAATAAATTACAACTGGAGTGTGTATGTATGGATACTTATACGTGCAAGTATTACCATATAATATATTAAGTATTCATACCTAAGACATCAAGTGTTAAAAAAAAAAAAACTGGACATTAACTTTCTTTTCTCTCTAATTACACACTCATTTTCTACACATTTTTAGAATTGAGTTTTTTTTCTCCGTTTAATCTCGTCAATATTTCTGACGACCTGTGAGAAATTTTGCGAATCTAAAACTACGGACATCTTCTACGTAATTTTCTCTTTCAAATGAGATCCATGATGTAGTACTTTCGGATTCTTCATCGTTTAAGTATTCATACCTCGATGTGCAAGTATTTATAACTTGTCAAGTATTATTCTCTAAAACACCGAGTATTCATACTTACTCAGTAAAGTGTGAATATTTATGTTGTTAAGTATTTATGAGAAACCCACAGACGTGTTTTGGGCATTAACTACCTAGGGGACAACAAACGTCGCTTGAAAGCGACCACGATAGGAACCACACGCAGAAAACCAGGGACAAGCGGATGCGTAATGACCATCTCAAGTGTCAGCGCTGTAATTGTTGTAAACGTTCATTTTTAAAATATCAAGTATTCATACTTACGCACTGAAGTGTGAATTTTTATGTTGTAAAATATTCTTGAAAAAACTCTAAATGTGCTCTTTGCATTGACTACTTGGGGGAACCACCACCGCACAATCACCAGTATGGTAGTTTTAGTAAAAATATTAATATCTAAAATATTAAGTATTCATACTTACGCATTAAAGTGTGAATTGTTATGAGGTAAAATAAATTAAATCAGTAAGTCAGTTAATCTATTTGGTGCTTGAATATATTGATAGGTACTGAAGAAAGTATTTATACTTATAACTGAAGTATGAATTGTTTACATATGACACTTGTATTTCTAAAAAAATATGTAACATATCAAATATTCATACCTAAGATATCAAATATTTTAAAAAAAATATTAATATCTAAAATTTTAAGTATTCATACTTACGCATTGAAGTGTAAAGTGTGAATTGTTATATGGTAAAGTAACTTAAATCAATTAATTTGTTTGGTGCTTGAATATATTGATAGGTACCGAGAAAAGTATTCATACTTATAACTAATTTGTTTGGAGATTGATGGTATTAACATGTAATCTTGGAAGTATTCATACCTATAAGTTGATATAGGAATATTTATATTATAAAATATGTTATAAAGTAATATTAATATTTAACAAATTAAAAAATTTATACAAATACTAATTATCAAGTTCATAAAATTGAAAATAATATAAAGCCAGAGAACCCGACATTTTTATTAATATCCAAAGTTTAATAAAAATTAATATTTATGCCCAGAATCCAGTCCAATATCGAAAAATGCCCAAACCGGCCAGAAAATGGCCAGTTTACTCCCCCCTAAACCGGCCATTTTCTGGCCGGTTTACTCTTTTTTTTTTTTTTTTACCCGCATTATTTTTTATTCAACTTTGGATATTAATAAAAATGTCGTGATGAGTTTATTTTTGTTGTTTAACATATTTTTCTATTTATTTTTTATGTTGTGCTACTATTTTAATGTTGTAATATTTTCTGTTTAGCATTATCATGATAATTTATTTTATCTGTAAAATATAAAAATAGTACCATAAAAGCACACATACACAAGAACCGAAATATAGGATAATTCAAATATACCAAACATAAATAGTATATCAAATATAAATAGTACAAAACTAGTAAAAAATACAACTAAAACGGAGAGGGGGACCATCGCTGAGGCGGTACTCCGGCGTTCGCCCGGCGCCAGCGCGGCCAGGCTCCGTCTCTCTCGGGCTCATCTGGGCATCGGCAGACCTGAGTATCTGCTCGACGGTATCCCATCTGGCATCGCCCGCGAAGACTGTCGGTACTGGCGGAGGTGTACCGAAGATAGATGCGCCGAACTCAGTCCCAAAGGCAGGCTGAGTATGAGACCCGCTACCACTAGCCTCTCCATCATGCGGCATCTCTGTGCCATATCGGGGTACCCTCGGTGCCGAGCTGAACTCATCATCCAATATCACGTAGTCCTGGAGACTGTACGAGAGGGACTCCATATCAGAAGTATCGAACCCCGAGGTGGTGGCTGTGGCGGCATCTCTGCCGGACCCTGCAATCATACACATAAATTATTAAATTTGATATGAATGAAGAAATTTATTAAACCTGACAGATACTGAAGTATGACATACATGAGGCTGCACCGGACGTCCATGCTCGTCGTACCATGCCTGCCACGCAACGTTGGACAATACCCAATCATGGTAGTCCCACTCTGAATGCGAATCGAGAGAAGGTGACATCTAAGACATCCTAACCGGGCCCTCGTCGGGCTCTGTCGGATCTATCTCACGCCAGTTGATGTTCTCTCCGGCGTCTCGCAGCATCGTGATGATCTTCCCACCGTGCCCGGCATCCTCAACCGCATTTACATTTTTCTTGAGGATGCGGTACCCAAGATGTTGCCAGTTCTTCTTGCCCATCATGGAGATCCCATGAGCGCACTCCTTGATCCCCGACAAAAGCTGAAACAAAATTGGCATGTCAGATCAAACTTTGATGAACTATTAAGTTAGAGAAAAACTATGTAGTTTTAGGTGACTTACGTTGCGAGCGAATGAATGGCCGCTGGGATGGTAACCATCATCAGTCTGGATCATGTCGCGGAGATGGGCACCGTAATCGCCCCGCAGATAGACACTGGCCATGCAGATCTGCATGTACCAAGTATCGTACCTCAACTGGGGATCTCCCTGGGTCTGCTGAATCGGATCTGGCTCGTGATAGAAGTCCAGATACTGAGGATCCTGGGCTGTCCTGTAGTATGCATCAAAATGGGTGCTCCAGTCCTTATCCAGACGCCCTCGGTGGTTCATCCTGTAAGGAAGAAGTTAGTTGCAATACAAAACTATCAAGTAATATGAGAAATTTGACAATAGACTACGACTTACCTGTGCAGGTCTCTGTGCGTGTACCTCGGCAAAGATGGGTCTGCGAGAATGAACGCCGGCAGATCAAACTGGCGGAGCACCCGATCTGGGTAGTGGTGCTCCACTATCCATAAGTGTATGAGTGGACCCCGGTAGAACCACATCTGCTGCTCCTACTGGTCAACCACCGTGACCGGCAAGAGGTTCTCCAAGTAGAACTGCTCGTAGGGCGTCCACTCAACAAGAACGGATGGCAAACTCTGGATCTCTGACCGGACTGGCCTGATCCCAACGGTAGCACCGTGGGTCCGATCCAAGTAGTTGTGGCCACCGTGCCACTTCTTACCGTATGCCGGGCAGCTCCACATACTCGACTCTCCCCATTGCGGCGCCGCATTGGGGATAGGACGACCTACCGGTAGCCGTGACCACGACCAGTGCTGAAGCAGGAGCACCGGCCCATACATCTGCTTGACATTCGGCTGCATTTTCAAGAACATTAGACGTCAGTGTATTTTGATGGATTGATTGATTAAATAATTTACACTAAATTAAGAGTTGGTGACTTACCTCACTACTACGGCACAGGTGGGAATACAGATACGCCAGGACAGCTCCACCCCAGTTGTACCGCTCCGGCTGCTCAAGGTCTCGCAGCAGCGGGAGATACATCATCGGCATATGGTCACCGCTGGAATCAGGAAACATGACATGACAGAACCAAAAAGGTCCATCACGTAGCCCCGTGTATATCTGCAATACAAAACATATAAAAATTCTAATAGAATCCTCGTATTATAAATTGATTAATAGAAATAAGTTACAAAATTTACCTCTGAATCTCCAGCGCGGTGGAATATACCAAGAGACCCGTGCTGAAGTGCTGTCGTAACCTCGTTATCCACAAATAAAATTTGGATCTCCCATTGTCCCCAATGATATAGGAAGGATCAGCTCCCAACAACTCCTCGACATCACCTACGAATCTGGTGCTGTTAGAGACGCCGCAGACGGGTGTGCCACGGATAGGCAAACCCCAAAGAGCACTCACATCCTGGAGAGTCACCGTCATCTCTCCGAATGGCATGTGAAACGTGTGCGTCTCGGGACGCCATCGCTCCACCAGTCCAGCAATGAGAGAAGCATTGATGATGTTTTTCTCTGTCCGCACGATGTCCACAACCTGGTAGAGACCCAGGCTGATGAGGTACGGGGCCATCATATCGTAATATTGCATGTGAACGCACCGCAACTTCACATCTAACAGATCCATATCCTGCGTTGAAAAAGGTAATTCGCATGGTGATAACATAATAAAATTTAAATCTAACAAAATTTTAGGAAAATCTAAGAAAAGGAACGTACCTCACGAGAAGCCAGTGAGACTCTGTGCTCGCTGTGGGGAATCCACAGGAGATGACTGATGTGCTCCGTGCTGCTGGTACTGATCGGCTCGTCCACTACTGGAAGCGGGGTAGACCGTGCTCTAGGCATTCTGATGTCTAAAATAACCTAATTTCGGTAAAATTACGCTTAATTAGCCTAATTATGGTAAAAAAATGCCAAAATACCCAAAATATTGGACAACTGTGCTAATTACACTAAATTACGCTTAATTAGCCTAATTATGGTAAAAACTGCCAAAATACCCTAAATATTGGTCAACTATGTTAATTACACTAAATTACGCTTAATTAGCCTAATTATGGTAAAAAATGCCAAAATACCCTAAATATTGGTCAACTATGCTAATTACACTAAATTACGCTTAATTAGCCTAATTATGGTTAAAACTGCCAAAATACCCTAAATATTGGTCAACTGTGCTAATTACACTAAATTACGCTTAATTAGCCTAATTATGGTAAAAACTGCCAAAATACCCTAAATATTGGTCAACTGTGCTAATTACACTAAATTACGCTTAATTAGCCTAATTATGGTAAAAACTGCCAAAATACCCTAAATATTGGTCAACTGTGCTAATTACACTAAATTACGCTTAATTAGCCTAATTATGGTAAAAACTGCCAAAATACCCTAAATATTGGTCAACTGTGTTAATTACACTAAATTACGCTTAATTAGCCTAATTATGGTAAAAAATGACAAAATACCCTAAATATTGGTCAACTTAGGTAATTACACTAAATTACGCTTAATCAGCCTAATTATGGTAAAATGGACCAAAATACACTAAATATTGGTCAACTTAGCTAATTACACTAAATTACAACAATATACTCTACATTCTAACACCTAAACCCTAAATCCTAAAATAAATAAATTAAAAATTAAATTAGATAAAAAAAAATTACCTCAAAGAAGAGCTCAAATCCGGTTGTGAGATGAGAGAGTTGTGAGGAGGAGAGAAAAAAGGGGGTATATATAGGGATTTTTGCGGGTAAAAAAAAAAGAGTAAACCGGCCATTTTCTGGCCGGTTTGGACATTTTTCGATATTGGACTGGATTCTGGGCATAAATATTAATTTGTATTAAACTTTGGATATTAATAAAAATGTCGGCTAGAGAACTATATCAACATGTAAAAATAACAAATTAGCCATTGATCCTTAAGAAATACAATTATTAAGAAAGAAAGTTTCACAACTTCAACCTATTGATCAAAAGCACCAAGCGGAGACATTCTAGCAATCCGGAGTCTGAGGTGGTGGCGGTAGAGTCAACTGCACCTTTCCTCTTTTAATGAATTGATCCCTGACGTGGCAGCTGCCAGTCAGCCGATAGACGATAGCACCAACTTATCTCTTTTAAACTTGCAAAACAGTTCTTGAACCGTACCAGAATCGATTTTTTTCTTATAAACTATCTCCTATAAACTATCTCCGTATAATCTATGGATGCAAAAACAGAGAGAATCAAATATAATTTAGAGAAACATATTTGTAAATATTAAACTCTGTGTCTTTATGGGCCTCGATCCAGTAGCTAAGGAAAACATATTTGTAATTATAATAGGCTTTTGTTATAAAATTCTTGCTATTTTCATTTTTTGAAGATCACACAAATCAAACCTAGCTAATATAATAAGATATATAGGAGGTGAACTCATGCGCACCTGCCACCTGGGCCGAAATTTTTATTTATAACATTTTAAAAAAATAAATTAACCAAATAACCATCGTTTCTGGTCAATTTTAAATCTAACACGGCCGCAGAACACCGGAGCGGACCCCCATATGGGTCCGCAGAATGCCGGAGCGGATCCGGGTCCGCACTATGCCGGAGCGGCCCCTGTTCTTTATATTCCGAAAATGACAGCGAAATTTCATTCCACACTCTCACACCTTCTCTCTCCTGAGTTAGCTCTCTGATCTATAAGTTTTTTCTCTCTTCTTTTAAATTTTTTATTTTTATTTCAGTAGATTAATAATTTAATTAGAATAATTAATTTAGCAATAATTAAATTAGAGTAATTTAATTAGAATAATTAATTTAGTTAATTTTTAATTGTAGGTTTCTTCTGTATTGAATTGATAAAATGGCTCTTATGGTATCCATCTACACTGGTGGGGATGTTTTAACAGGTCCTAATGGGGTTTACTATAGTATTGGACCTGTTACTGTGATCCCGATATTGCCGGGTACTGATTATTTGGGACTTAAATCAATTATATGTCAGAATTTGGGGTTGGATCAGGGTCAGTATGACCTTAAAATTGATGCCAAAATTAGCATGCCGACTAGTTCGGCACAAACCTGGTTCCAACTATTTTCAATTCAGAATGAGAGAGTCTGGCAGGTATTGTATAACCAAACCATGAGTTTTTCTGGAGGTGCATACAAGATAATTGACCTATATGTGGAGGTTACCAGTGTTAGTGTAATAATCTAGAAGTCAATAATACGATAATTTAATTATATAAAGCTTTGTTCATGAATTGAATGATTAATAATATTATCATTTTGTTCTTTGAGTTTTATCGAATTATGGATCATTTCGGCATTCGGATTCGAAATGAGTAGAACTTCATAATATAGATGATAAATACTCTTAATAGTCACTGACTGAGGTAATTAGCAAAGAACACTAATTAACCAATTAAATGTTAGTATGTGGATTAAATGATGGTTAAAGTTTTACTGACCATAGACAAGGAGTTGTCAATTTAATCACATAGATACATGTTAGAGAACATGGTATTTGACAGACCCCGAATGAAACATTATAAGGAATTGTGTTCGTGTCATTAATGCTTTCATTCAGTATTAAATTCTAAAGTATGAGGTATTAATCTTTCCTAACTAAGAGATGTGTATGTGTGATTGTTACCTAACGCTATCTGTAAAAAGTAGCTATAACGGTAGCTCTTCGGTATACATAACTTAGCTGAGGTAGTGATGGTCTACCAAAAGTACTATTGTCCCTCGTATTTATTATACGAGTTATAGTGTCACTGGGCCCCTTGATAAAGTAAGATTATCTGTGCACGGTATGATTAAAGAGTTAATCATATTTGATAATCTAACTTAAGATCAAGAAAAGATTAGTTTGCAAGGATGACACATACCTACCTTGAAACTGATCTGATACTATGAGACGAAAGAATTAAACACAAGTAAAATAGTTTACTGGATCGTGATATTGTATAGTACAGCATCATCTGTGTAATTGGATGGTCATGATGCGTTTTGCCAGATGCCTCTCATGATTATAGAAGTTAAAACGGTTTTAATTCTATTTACCAACATAACACAGATCCTATCGGGTCACACCTATAGGAGTTAATCGGAGAATCTTATTGATTGATTATAAATTGATTATGATCAATAATGAGATGGTTTATAATTAATTATATTTGATATAATTATATTATAAATGTCATGTAAAAATGACAAGCAAAAACATTGGTTAATTTATAAACGTGTATGACACGTTGTATAAAAGTTAACCGGTTAATTTATAAACGTGTAGGACACGTTGTATAAATTACCGAAATCAACAACTGCAAGAAATATAATTATTCAGAATAATTATACGGATATTAATTGTGTTCGGAGCGAGGGCATTCTGGTCTTTTCAGATTCGTCCTTATCTGCATGACACGTCATCAATCCTATCCACATGACACGTCATCAATCCTATCCACATGACACCTCACCCCCTAGGTGGCATGCCTTGTCATGGGGGTATTTTGGTCTTTTCACAACATTTCAAAGGCTATAAATAGAGGGGTAGGGGTTGAGAAAAATATAGAAATCTGATTCGACTCGATTCGATTCGGTTATAATATTTTTCTCTCCCAAATAGTGTTGCGGTTTAAACGAAAGTTATACGTAATAGTTACGTATTATCTTTCGAGTTGTTGAATAGTGTTTGCGGAATTTTTGGTGAATAGTGTTTTCCCGAAAGTCGCGATATTTCAGTTTTGCCTTTTAGTAAAATCAGAATAACTGCCGGTCGAGAATTCTGCTATTTCGTCTTTTTCTCGTGAATAGTGTTTTTGCGTATGACCGCGGTTTACAGTATTTCTGGCAAAAGAAATAAACCGCTCTCTGGTTAGTCCTGGTGGATAACCTATAGAGGCACCATATGTTTGGTGCTCCAAGAGAAGTCATTGCTCCGAAAGAAGACATTGCTCAGATCCGGTCTTCTCGCTCGGTCTGCATTCCAATTATAATTTGGAAACAAGATATAAATGTTATTTATATTTATTTAAATGTTAAATAAATATTATTTTAGAAATCAATCGGGGAGTAGATCCTAAGTAGGATTAAAAGATTATGTCAAGGGAAAGACTGGAAAAGAAACTTTCATTTGGCTTTCCGACGTAACTCTTTTAATCCTAGGGTTAAGTTAAAAGTAAAATTTTTGTTTTACCAACTTTCCGCATACTTAACCTAATCAAAGGGTACAGCGATTACCCAACAACCAGAGCCCGACGTTCCAACCCAGCTATGAGGTTAATCCAGGGTCGTAGTCGGGGTAACTCATCCGGCTCTAGTCCATCCCCTGTCCAAATTGACCAACCGTCCAGTAGTCGGGCCCCAGTTCAGAGGGACCGACCCTCCCGTCGGGCCCCATTCCAGACTGACCAGCCTTCATCTAGTCGGACCGCTCATTGGGGTCAAACTTGTAATCCGGATGAATCCGATGAAGAAGTGGATCCGGAAATACTAGAGGCAGAGGAAAATTGGGGTCATATTGATCCTGAGGGTATGAGCGATTATTCTGACTAGGAAGATACCGGGCCTGTGCTCGGACTATCAAGGAAATTCAAGATGGATCGCGGGTTTTAGATAATGGATCGCAGGGTTTCAGCACCCGATTCATGCTTTCAACGACACATCAGGGTTTATGGAAGCCAATTCGGGTTTGTTTGGAAGTAGGGCAGAATATGAGAATGAATTGTCCGATGGACAAACATATGACTCAAAAGAGGCAATGAAGAGCGCAATTGCCAGGTTTCACATCCTTTGCAACAAAGAGGTAAAACCTACGCACAGTGACCGCACAAGAATGAGGTTCAAGTGCAAGGACAGTTACTGTGGGTGGTACATACTCGCAAGGGCCACCGGTTATGGAACACAATGGCGTGTCTCCAAATTCCCAACATAACATTCATGCCATGCGGATGCGACAAGAACAGATCATGCCCAGTTGTCAGCTACTATGGTTACCGAGTGTATATCCGCTCACATGAGGAACGATGTCGACTTGAGTATTCAGGCTGTCCGAATTGCTGTTGCTGAAAGGTACAACGGTCAGATACCGGCATACAACAAACTATGGCGTGGCCGTGAGTTGGCAATAGTCCGTCAATTTGGCAGTTGGGAGGGGTCATACGCTCTTGTAGTTCCATTGTTGGAGGCAATCAAAAGAAGCAACCCAGGTACTACATTGTTCCTTCAATTTTACTGTCATTTAATTATCAATCAAAAATTGAACTTATTTTTTTAAATTTATTGACAGAAACATTGTTTGAGGTGACCTCATATCCCACTGGTGAACCTGGACCATGGAGGTATTTTCATAGGGCGGCTTGGGCATTTGGACCGTGCATAGCTGCTTTTCAACATATCAGACCGGTCATCACAGTTGATGCATGTTTCCTGTCAGGCCGGTATAAAGGTAACTAATTTGATTGTTTTCACTTTATTTATTTTAGTTGATTTCGGCTGTTACAAAATTTATTTTACCACAGGCAAGCTGTTGATTGCAACCGGGTACGATGCTGAAAACCAGCTCCTCCCATTGGCTTTTTCACTGGTAGAATCAGAGAGTTATGACGATTGTGCGTGGTTCATGAAATGATTGCGCCGTAATGTAATCCGCTCCAGATTCATGTGTGTCATCACTGATAGGGGAAAGGGTATCAAGAAGGTGTTCAGACAAGATGATATGGGGTGGAACGAGGAGGATGAGGATCAATGTGTTCACCGTCTTTGTGCTACTCACATAGCCGAGAACATGAAGAAGAACGGTTGCAGTGATAAGGCAATCCGTTTTTTTAGAATATGTGTGGCTAAGAGGAAGATGAGGAGGTACGAGCAAGGAATGCAAGCAATGGGGCAGGCATGTGACATTGCCCTCAATTGGCTGGACGGTGTGGGTAAATATTTGGATCAAGATGAGAACGAGTGCCCCAAACCATGGAAGATATTCCAAGCACTGGACGGTGGTTACCGTTGGGGCATCATGACTACAAACGGGTCCGAGTCGCTTAATAATGTCTTCAGGTCCTCTCGTAGGCTACCGGTTGCAGCAATAATTGAAGACACATTTTACAAATGCATGACATGGTTTGCGCAAAGGAGGGCCAAAGCGGAATGGGAAGTCAGTCAAGGACAATAATTCTCGTGTCGTGTGCATCAGGTACTTTTATTTGTAGTTCTTTCTTCATAATTTTTAATGAACTTTGTTAAAAAAAAAATCTGACTTCTTCATTATTTTTTAATTTTTCGTAGCTGATCAACAAACGGTTCGAGAGGTCCGATAAAATGAAGACGCTGGGGGGCTTTGAAAACAACAACGAGTTCGAGGTAACCTCCACACAGGAGAGCGTTCACGCTTTCATACCTGACGATTCTGGTCGGTTTACCAAGGCCAATTACAAATACACGGTGATAATCGGTGATGATCACACGGTAACTTGCACGTGCCAGAAGCCTCAATTGGAGAGAATACCGTGCTCTCATGTTCTGTCTGTGTGTCGTCTCCGAGACATTGACCCTGGCGTCTTTGTAAGTCACTACTATCACATACATACACTGATCAACACATGGAGCGCACAATGGCATGTCTATGGAAATCAGTCGGAATGGCCTCAACACGATGGCCCGGTCCTTGTTCCAGAGAAAAAAAATATTTCTGTGGGCAGAAGACAGCACGACAGAATTCCGATGTGGATGGACGTTCTACATAATAGGAGAAGAGGACACCAAGCCGGCCGAGATACACAAGAAAGACAAAACAGAGCTGCTCGAGCTGCACGAGATTGAGAGTTAATGTTTTTTTTTAATTGTACTCGTAAAAATGTTGTTTATTTTCGGTTAATTAGACGTATTTGTAATTTCCGATAACATTAGCATTGTTCTATTGTATGCTTCTTTATATGGCTCCTTGTTCTATTGTAATGTTTCTTTTGATCAAACAAACGACGAACAACAATTTCAGATTAAACGACATTTCAAACATAAGTAATTACACACAACTTCCAGTACAAACTTTACATTTTGATAAAAATTTCCAAAACAAAATCATAATCAACTTCAGAATCAGATAAAAAAAAAAAAAACAGGGGCCGCTCCGGCATAGTGCAGACCCTGGTCCACTCCGGCATTCTGCGGACCCATATGGGGGTCTGCTCCGGCATTCTGCGGCGGCCCCCAAATGGGTCCGCTCCGGTGTTCTGCGGCCGTGTTAGATTTAGAATTGACCATAAACGATGGTTATTTGGTTAATTTATTTTTTTTAAATGTTATAAATAAAAATTTCGGCCACCTGGGTGTCTGTCTGGATATATATATATCGTAGCTACCGAACCTAGCTAACAATTTGTCTTTACTATTGTTTCCATTTCTTTGATGCATTGAATATGTAATTGAATGAGATTAAAAAAGCGCATAAATCAAAATTTACAAAAAACGAGGTTTTAAATTTAGATCATGAACACATTTCCAAGAGAAATTACCAACTCGATCACCAGCTGTACACGAAAGTCAGTTCTGTAATGTTAAATGTAGCATTAATTACGGAGGGCTATAAATTAAAAGAGTAGCTAGTTTCGATTTGGATTAATTGCTTTAATTTGCAAATGTATTCTCCGTGTGGCATAATTAATTAGTACTCTCGTAAAACGTTACAACACATATATAATTAACTTAATTTCTTCTTATTTTTACAAGAGGAGGGTTCAAATACCTTCATTTTTCATGCCTCCACCATGCCTCCGTTTTTAAAAACTTTAATAACTCAAAATTTAAAACCTAAAAGTCAAAATAAAACCGTTGGATATGATCTACATCATTTTATCTATGCACGTGTAAAAAATTATGACATTTCAATTTTATTTTGGTTGTCATCAAGAGCTTATAAAAAACGTACTATTGTAGATAATTTCTAGACGTTGATTTTTCCAACTTATTGATTCACATAAAAACAAAATCGAAATGTGATAATTTTTTATGAGCACATAGATAGAATGATGTAGATCATATCCAACGGTTTATTTTGACTTTTAAGTTTTAAATTTTGAGTTATTAAAGTTTTTAAAAATGGAGGCATGGTGAAGGCACAAAAAATGGAGGCATTTGAACCCTCCTCTTTTTACAAATATACAACAAATTAAAACCTAGCTATTGACTCCAAAGAGAAATTAATTTTCAATACTATACTAATAATAATAATTATAATTATAAGTTGAGTCATTACTCATTAATTAGTAATTACCCATGCAAAAAGCAAGCTACCATTTATTAATTCCTCTCACCGGCATGCGCAGGCCCCATAAAATTGTGTTCAGCGTAACATTTAGTATATATTAATTATTTTTGTTTAACAGGTGTATCATATGTGAAAATATTTAGCTAGTTGTATTTAATAGTTACCTAATTCTATAATTATAAAAAATTAATTTGTCAGCATAACCTTTATACAAAGAAATAAAAAATTAAACTTTCTTTTTTGAGATTGACAAGTATAAATTATAATCATTCCAGGGAGGAATAGACAAAAGGTCCCGCCAACACTGCGTAGAACAGATGAATAAGGCATCAGTGAGTGTGTTGTGTGAGTCCCTAGGGCTTCCGACATTTTTATTAATATCCAAAGTTTAATACAAATTATTATTTATGCTCAGATTGTCAGCAAATTTTGAAAAATGTCCAAGCCGGCCAGAAAATGGCCGGCTTACTCGTTTTCTGGCCGACCCCCCCTAAGCCGGCCAGAAAATTTGATAGACACTATGAAGAGCAAAATAATGAAATCTGACACTGAAAATTTGAATTTTGTGTTTAAATTATTTGTTAGATTACTTCTTTTAATTTATAATTAGCATATTTATACTAAAATACACTAGATTACTTGAAATTATGTTGAATTATACTAAATTACGTTAAATTACGCTAAATTACAATAACTTCGCTAATTATGCCGAAATACGGTAAATTATGCTAAAATAGACCGATTCTGTGCCATTTTTCATGAATCATAAAAAATAGTAAAAAAATTCCGAAAATCGTAAAAACTGGTATTCTACAAGTTCATTATGTAACTAATTTACTGAGCTACTTGGATTGAATAATAGAAATGAAAATCTTAATCGGAAACTTCAACTTCAGTTTTGAGGCTCTTCCCTTTGTTTTTTGGCGATTCTGAATTTCAAGAAACAGCGTAGATGTCATTAATGCATGAGCATTTTCGCAAGCTTTCCAAAAAGTGGTCATTTGTTGAAATCGGACACTCGAGCACCGTTTTATGACCGTTTGAAGTTTCGTCGTCGTTTTTTCACCTTTTCAGTGAAGATATTGTCTCTATTAATATGTAATTTACTGTAATTTATCGTATTTTAGGGTAATGTAATGTAATTTAGTGTAATCTAACTTAATATAGTGTAATTCAACATAATTTCAAGTAATTTAGCGTATTTTAGTATAAATATACTAATTATATATCAAAAGAAGTAATCTAACAAATAATTTAAACAAAAAAATTTAAATTTTCAGTGTTAGATTTCATAATTTTGCTCTTCATAATGTCTCTTAAAAAAAAAACGAGTAAGCCGGCCAGAAAATGGCAGGCTTAGGGAGGGAGTAAGCCGGCCATTTTCTGGCCGGCTTGGGCATTTTTTGATATTGAGTCAGATTCTGGACATAAATAATAATTTGTATTAAACTTTGGATATTAATAAAAATGTCGGCTAGGGCTTAAATAAAAAAATAAAAATAAAAAGACAAAAGGCCCAATTTATTAAAAGGTTTGGTTTCCACTATACTGTTATATATGCAATAATATAAGAGAAAAATTAGAAGTGTACACATAATGCAAATTAAGTCCGGTGCATTTGCAAGGGTCGGATCACATGTGCGTATATGGTTTATTAATTATTCAAGGCTACTGAATTATAGATATTATAATGACCAACTTGATTTGGTGAAATATAATTAATTAAGCTTTCCCAAAAAAAGCACAGATTGACTCTCGCTCGGTCTCCTATAGGAATCAAAGAGCCCGCCGATTCACAAATTAATTATCCTTTTTGTGTTTTTATGTAGCCACTGAACATAACAGAACAGAATGTGTGCGTGTGTAAGCATACAAGCAATGAATTAGCTAATTATTATTTTTATTGGAAACCCAACCCGTAGGCACAAATTAATGAAGCTAATATTGTAATTACGGTACATATATAAAACAATGATATCTAATTAATGCGTCCAGAGCAATTACAAACTCACCAGAATCAAAGAGTCATATGTTGACCACCACACAAAAAAAATTGGTTGAGGTTGCGCTAATGGCTATATAACCATAGCCATTCAATTGAAAATTCTCTCAATTGATCTTCAAAACTCACTAAAAAATGGTACATGCTATTCTCTATTTTGTTTTTTCTTTTAGACTTTCACTTTTTGCTCATTGTTAGATTCCAAATTAAATGTTACAACTAATTAAACTCAAGATGTAATATATGTAGGAGAAAGACATCGATCCCAATTAAGCTGGGGCCGTGCGGTTTCAAAGACTGCGGCG
This sequence comes from Carex parvula, assembly GCA_025461045.1. Taxonomy (NCBI): domain Eukaryota; kingdom Viridiplantae; phylum Streptophyta; class Magnoliopsida; order Poales; family Cyperaceae; genus Carex; species Carex parvula. Next base: position 396,533 of record JAJGRW010001095.1, on the reverse strand, counting down.
TGGCATGGGACGATGGTGCTCATCAGAAAATAGAGAAGATTGTCATATCTTACACTGACTATTTCATAAACTCTCCATCCAAGCTGTTTACAGGGATGGAGAAAACAACCTGGTATTGGCGCCACCACATGGAGCCAATGAAGGCTCATTTAGAACGGTGATCGCTCCATGTTAATTATTATTTAATTTCTTTGTTTCATTTTCGAATCACCATACTCGGTTCTCGGTACTTTCATTTAATAAATCATGATTTTAAAAAACATAACCAATGTAAACCAGATTGAAAATATTGGATTCTTGCTATAACTGCCAATAATGAACTATGGCAGGACTGGTACAGATGCACAATTTCCTATCACATTTCCAGGTTGAAACATGGTTTTATTGGTATGTACAGCTTCAACAGTCATATTTTGTTTTCAAGAAATTAATAGGTCGTCATGCTAGTATTAGTAAAGATGCCAGTTTAACTGGAATCAAACATTTGTGCCAGTACATTGTTCTCAAGACTAGAGAAAAATTGTATGCTCTAGTCTAATTTTTGTTTTAAACTGTGGCAGATTACTGTAACAAACCCAATCACGCGGATAGAAGGATGTACCGGTTATCACAGTGGACCCGGTATTAGCTTCCTCTAGTTTTTCAGCAACGTTGGCAGCTACGGTTCCTTTGGGAGGAACATAGTGCAAGGTGCAAGTGGCAACTTTAAATTTGAGTCGGATGTTGAAATTACTGGATTCCACGGAACCTGTCACTCTGGCCGCCTCCACTCATTGGGTGTTTATATCAGCAGCTCTGCTAAGAAGCATCTGGCAAATTCCTCCAAATAATTAAATGCATGGATCTTATCTCTTGATAGTCTTTTTGAAGTTATATCATCTCTCCATAGTCATCTTTATATTAGAATTATATTGTGACTTTGTGATGCTTGATATGATATATTTATGCGTCGCTTTGTTCATTTGGGTTCTTTATTACTGATTTACTGATATTTTCCCAATGAGCTTTAATACGGACAATATTTTAATTGTACGCAATATGTCTTTATATAATTATTGATTCACAAGGAAATGTTACTTTAATTTGCTTGTAAATTAATAATTTTGAAAAGTCTAGAGGAGACACTCAGCCCTGCTCCGCAAAGAAAATGTAAGGAGAGGACTAGGAAGAGAATGGAAGGATAAATTAAGGAGATGAAAGAGAATGGAAGGATATAGGAGATGCAATTTTCTCCTCTTTCGTTTTATTAATATAACAAGAAAGAAATTAATTTGTATCCTCCTCTGCCATCTTTCCTCCTGTGTCACCTCTTGTGGATCATAATTTTAGTTAGGCAATCCAATTTGAAAAAATGTGAGATACCTCACGGCCCAATTAAGGCAGGACGGCCCAATTAAGACGGAACAAGGGCATTGGATTGGAAGACCCAATAAGAAGTTAAGCGGCCCAAAAGAGGAACTCCAGTGGATCAGTTCCTTAACAGCCGCAACATCCGGATCTTACTATATACAAGTTCGTTTTCTTTTTTTTTAACAATTGAATTGGTATATATAAAAAAAGTTATTTACAAAAGTCAACCCTAATGGGCAGAAATTAAAAAACAGGAATTGGAAAATAAGAAAAGAAAAGTAAAGTAAGAATAGAAATTCTCTAATTATCTCTAATCGCCACAAGGAGAGCGCAATATGCACCACCATGCCCTATGATGCCCCCTCTTCTATAGTTATCTGCTTTGCAACCAAAAAACAACATCGAGTGCTATATCATTAATTAATAAAACCACTAGTTTCCTCTTATTGGAGAAAAAACGTTTATTCCTCTCTCGCCACAAAGTCCAGACTCCAGCCGCCCATACCACATTGTTTCGATCACGAGTCCTTTTCGTAACATTCGGTTGTCCCAATCTCCAGCTTCGATGAATACTGCCTCTATCCACGAGCTGAATGTTGTGATGTGCGAGAAGGCATTGCCAAAAACTTCTCGCATAAGGGCACGACCACATGATATGGTGAGATGTTTCCATTGAGATCGAGCCGCACAAGTGACAACCCAGTTGAACTATACAGCCCCTCCTGGACAAAATATCCTTGGTTAGGATTTTATTAGCCCTCATTAGCCAAATAAAAATCCTGATCTTTATTGGAGCCTGAATCCTCCAAAGGAATTGATAATCCGAAGTTATTATTCCTTTGTGATGGATTAACCTGTATGTTGAAGCGCAAGTGAAGAGGTTTGAAGCCGACCCCCGCTAGAGCAATCCACTCGCCGTACTTTCTACTGCGCATGAGAATAATAGAGTTAGCAAAGCCAGAACTTTTAGAAAGGACGAATCTTCAACATATGCTGTTAGTTGGGATATCGTAGAGATACCATAAAGCTTACAGAGTGTGCCCGCCACAGACCTAATGGTTTGGCTTCCAATTCCCATAACCATTTGGTGAATAAGGCGTCATTAAGTGCTGAAAGATTAATGATCCCCAATCCACCATTCTCTTTGAGCGTACAAACCTTCACCCAGTTGACTAGGCAATTAATTGCTTTGCAAGGGTTATTGCCTTTCCATAAGAAGTTCCTGCGCATTTTGTCTATATATTTCATTACCCCCGCCGGGTTTTCGAGGGCCTGCATGAAATGCAGTGGCATGGCAGAAAGTACTGCCTTGACCAGAGTAATTCTCCCTCCATAGGATAAGAAACGCAAGGTCCAACCATCAGCTTCCTTTAATGGCATGGCTGAAAGTGAACCTTCCTAGGGACATTGACCATAAGCGGTAATCCGAGATATGTGATCGGTAATTGTGAGGGAGTGGCTGACAGAATACGACGCACCGTTTCTGTGTAGCTTCTTGGTATTGCAATTGGAACAAAAGAGAATTTTGTTGTGTTTATTCGGAGGCCGAAGCTCGATGTATGTCGCTAGAACCGCTGTGATTACCCTGAGCATGATCGGATGTGCCTTGCTAATAATTAGGGTGTCATCTGCATATTGAATAATTCCTAGCGGCAGACAGGCATGCTGCGGCATGAGTGGTTCGGCATTAATGAGGAATCTAGCTAAAAATTCGATGTAAGGATAAAAAGTAATGGTGACAAATGATCTCCTTGCCGAAGGCCTCTTTTGTGTGTAAAAAGCAGGGTTTGAACCCCGTTTACCTTGATTGTTGAGGAGGAGGATCAAAACTGCCGAAGACCATTTCGGAGGGAAGCCCCGCTAGATCAGGAGATTTAGGAGGAAACACCAGCTGATGGTATCCTTCTCAAAATCTACTTTGTAAAGTATCAACAGTAATTTTCTCTTAGAACAAAAGGTAAGAATTTCCCTAGCTGACAAGAAAGATTCCATGAGAGATCTGTCCTTGACAAAAGCCGTCTAATTAGGAAGTATGAGTTGATTTAAAAGGGGCTGAAACCTGTTTGCTAAGATTTTAGGAATGAGCTTTGCAATTGTATTGATGACACTAATGAGCCTGTAATCCGAAATTCCATGTGGGTTATCCTTCTTAGGAAGTAGTGTGACCGTCGCCTTATTGATGGGTTTCAGAGAAGGCGCATTGTTATTGTAGAAACTCTGTATTAAATCTGTAATATTCACTTTGACAATTTGCCAGAAGGACTGAAAGAACTCAATCGGCAAACCATCTGGGCCGCATGCTTTACCTTTGGGCATGTCATTCAGAGCTAGAAGTTATTTCGGCCTTGAAATCTGATCATCAAGGTGAATGAGCTCATCAGTGAGCTGAGGCCCTATCTTGCCTCATAGGTCAAAAGGCCTAGCTCAATCCAGTAGTCTTTGTTTGGGATCTAAATATGTCTTAATAACGCTATTTATGCTCCCACTTCTTTGAGTTTACATCATATCAGCACAAAAGACTTGCCAACCATACGTAGTGCCCACTTTTCTCGAATTTTGAATATATTAGCCAACCAGTTGTTAGTGGACAAATCATATTTTCTAAGCATCTCTTCCCATGCACACAAAAATTCTGCCTCATCTTCGCAATCATACACACAATGGCTAAAATCAGACTTGAAAGATTTAGAGCCGCCGAATACACTACTCAAGTGCTTAGCAACATTTTGGTACATGTGCCAAACACACAAACGATGAGTAGTGTCAGGCAGAACATTCTTTATTGCTTTACTCATAGTAAAGTCTTGATCAGTTAAAATTATCTAAAATGATTTTGCCAAACTAATTAGCTAAAAGTAATACATAAAGTAATCACATAAACATAACTAAATTATATACATGTAATTTATAACATCACCTTAGGAGCTTTTCCACCTGTTACTTTCAAAAAAGCACAAAACAACCACTCAAATGAAGGAGCAGACTCGTCATAGAGAAAAACGGCGCCAAATATGACACTTTGTTTATGGTGGTTAACACCCACAAAAATAGCAAAAAGTCTGCCATACTCATTTGTTTTATAAGTACTATAAAAATAAATGACGTCACCAAAACATTTGTAGTCCAACAATGATCTTCCATCAGCCCAAAAAATGTTAGTAATTGGATCATCGCTATCCAGTTGAATCGCATAATAGAAAGATTGATCTTCTTTTTGACAGTCTTGAAGATATTGCAATAGTGCCCCAGCATCTCCTAAGGTGATATCATGCTCCCTTTTCGTTCTTAAGTAGTTTATGTAGTCATCTGAAATGAAAGTAAGATTGTGTTGCCCTCCAGCTTGTTTGGCTAAAAGATCGTATGTTTCTTTTGGTTTAATACTAGCAGCATCAGCCAAATATCCCAATGCCTTTTGTGCCTTGCTTATGCTTCTATGAGACTTCAACATTTTCGCTTTGGTTGGGGTTGAGGTGGCATGATTGTGGTTCAAATCAAAAGAAGTTACCTTGTAAGATCCCTTACTGCAAATATTGATTTTCATGTGTGCATTACATCCAATTCTTATCTCCGGTCGTTTAAATTTTGGTGGAGCTTTAGTTGGTGCTCTTTCTCTAGGTTTGCCTTCTCTATTACAAGTAAAACATTTCATAGTAACAACATTTGACTTGTTCTTCCTATCAAGATTTTTCCGCACACTAAATCCGACTTGTAAAGCGTAATCACTACAAAAATGATATGTCTCTTCTACTGATGCAAATTCCATTCCAATTGTAGGTATTAGAGATTTTGACAATTCATTGTCATCAGATGTACCATCTTGAATATTGTTTGACATAGTTTCTAACAAGAAGAACATTATTAGTGCTATGTTGACTAAATCTAAGCAATACTTATAACAAAAAGATAGGTCACAAATTAATTAAATATCAATTGATACTAACCTTGAAAAGATATTGCCGGTTGATCGACTTGTAGGTGTTGTGGTGGTTGTTTATCTAGCTCCATGGTACATGGACCAATAAATGATGATGTTTATTCTTCAGATTCTGAAAATTGGTAAATAAGTAAAAATAATTAAAGAGAACTAAGTGATTTTGATATCAGAGAACATCCTTTAAATTCTTCAGGTTATTTTAAGATGAAGAAGACTTGAATGTAAAATAGGAGTGATACAGTAGGCATTTATATATAATGTAAAGCTCCTAGCATATAAATTTATTTTTCCTAGCTTTCAAGATATGAAAGGAAAAAATAAAAGTGATATCATTAGGAGTCCCCAAGCTGCTCCCTGTGCCGTAACATTTACAACAATATTATATGATAAATTCCGAGAAACAAAAGGGGATATTCAAACCACAAAAGAAAAAATAAAAGAAAAGGAACCGGACAAGTCCAGTTCACCCATACAGGAGTCAAATACCAGAACGAACCAAAGAGTTCCCGTTACAGGAAAGGACACAGAACTGCTCGCAAACCGAGGCGGTCCATTCGATATCTCAATTCATATCCTCAGAGTTAACTCAAATTTTTGGTTTAGATCTGGACCGTCTGATTTAGATCGGCATGACTATTAAATGACCTGTGCATTATAGGCATGGGATGGATTGGCCAGGAATCAGATCGGACGGTGGGAAGCTGAACCCAAATGGTGCGTTAATGCAGAGGATGCGGACTCTCTGTTTGCCCTCTTTTTGCTCTCTTCCCTCCCAAAAAAAACCCACACCTGATGCAAAAATCGGGACCAAAGACGCAAAACCAAATTTCTCAGCCCGGTCGAGACTTGACGAAACCCTAACCCACCTCTGTTTCTCCCCCTCCACAGAGCTCACTCAGCTGCTGCTCCTCTTCTCCGCTCAAAACTAGTGTTTCGCTCCTGCTTCCAACTCAAATGCAGCATTTGCCTAGTTTCGTCCAAGCTAAGTTTCCTTCCCTCCTTTTACCTGAAAATCTAGGGTTTTCTTACAAGTACCCGGTTTTGAGCTGGTTTATCCCTTAAGCCTTGGAAGAGACGAGGTTTTGCACGTTAAACTAGGTTTTTATCCTTCCATCCGACATTTTTGTCGCCATGAGTGGGACCAACGAGCACGACCTTTCTCAAGATGAAGAGACAAACGATGAGATCTCTCAGTTACCAGCGGAGACACTTACTGAAACTCCTGCAGCACCGCGTCCTCTGGCTGGGGACTTCCTGGACACTGTACCGATTCAAAATACAGGTACTGAAAAAGACAAGGCCAGTGATGGAGAGATTGAAAGGGTCACGAAAATGGAGAACGGTAGTGATGGCATGGATGAAGAGAGAGAGGAAGAAAGCAGTGAGGAGGCTAAAGAAGACAGAGAGGTGAAATTGGAGGGGACGATTGTGCCCTTTGATGATCCAATCTCAGTTGCTGGTCCGGGTTCAGATTTGTTTCTGGAGGGTGAGGATTCAGGTGATGAGGACGAGCAGGCTGCTTTTATGCAAGAACTGGAGAGGTTCCATATAGAGCACAACTTGGAGTATAAGCCTCCCAAATTTTACGGCAAGGGTTTGAATTGCCTCAAGTAAGTATTGATTTATGTTTTTTCATGCCTGAGTTCAGGCTTGTTCTAAGCTTAACCCAAAAAAAATCAAGTAAACACTGTACCAACCCAGAAAATAAAAATAAACCTAGATCAGACTGATACTTGCTGGTATTGTTCAACATTTACTTGATAGCACATCTGTACTGTAGTGATCCACATGATTTTTGAATCAGAGCTTCATCCTTTATTCTTCACAGTATATTTTTGACCCACAAGATACCTGAAATTACTGTCCTAACCCCCCCCCCCCCCCCCCCCCGACTTCCAAAAAGCCTGAATAACCTAAGACCCATGTAATTTATCTTTGTCAATTTATAAGAGAAAATAAAATGGTGCTGAAGAGGTACTCGGGGATGTTTTTATGTGATGAATGGCCATTCAATGCAGTGTAATTAATACTTTTATTTTTCCAAGGTGTATCTGACATGGTTATATTTCTTATGTTTTGTTGGGAATACTAGGCATTATCCCATTGTAGTTCTTGCAGTTTTATATTAGTCAGTTGCTATCTTTTTTTTTTTTTTTTTTTAATATTAAGAGTTTTCATGAAACAGGTTATGGAGGCAAGTTATTAAATTGGGAGGTTATGAGACGGTATGTATTTACTATCACAATTTTGAATTCTTTTTTGTGTTCCCTCAGCAACCAGACCTGTTGAAGTCGGTAATGAAAATGCTTTGACAGTCTGATACATAGCAGAGTTTTGTTGGAAGATCCACCAACAGTAAAAAAATTTATTCATTTTTTATGGAGATGATTTTGGGAAACAATGTCACTTTTGAAAATTGCCCGTTTTCATCAGTAACATAATCCTTTAAGATTGTAACTGAGGTCACTATTTGAATTTTAATTTGAATTTCTTATTTGTTTTATCTTGCCAATTTGAATTAATCAAACTTCCTAAGTCAAGACTAAATTCTTGCAAATTACTGAAAATTAAATCGATAAACCTATTTAGCGCTTATTATGATTGAAATGACACCCTTAATCTGTTTCCTTAGATGTAATGCAATTTCTTAGTCTATGATGTTGGTTAACTGCTCAAAAATTTATTTCAGATTCAAGTTAAAGCCAAACAAGTTCCGTTTTCTTCCCTGATTTAAATCCAAAACAGATAAATGATTAATTTTTAATACAATACTGATTGAGTAAAGCTTTTGACTATGGTTCTAATACAAATTCTGTTACAGGTGACATCATGTAAACTATGGCGCCAGGTTGGTGAGTCATTCAGGCCTCCAAAGTAAGCACTGTATTTCTTTTTGGGAACAGATAGCTGTCTTGCATCCATAAATAACAGCAATTTCACATATGCCCTTATAAAACCTGAAACTTGCAAATTTCTTTAAAGTGACATATTATGATCACCACAAGTATCCTTTTTAAGTACTACAGAAAATTTCAGGATTGCAAGGGGAGGTTGCATTAATGGTAGCTGGGTGTGTGCAATATTTTTAATTTTCTTGGGCCATGTTGAAAAAAGTTTCATGAAAGGAGTTGATTATGATACATATGTATTTTTGACTCTGTGGCATTATGAGCAATGCTAAATATCCAATTGCAATGGTTACTTTTTTATCTCTGTGTTTGGTATCCATTTTTGGTGATTACATATATAATAGGATTCTAGAACGAGTTGCTACAAGATGCTTTTTAATACCACCATTACATTCCTAGCTATTTTAGGCCTTTGATTTGCAGATGAAGTCATATATCTTCAAAGAGCAACAGACCAGTCAGACATATCTTAATTCTTTTATAAACAAGTGAAAAGAAAAGAGAAAATATCTTATCTTACAATCATTGAAGGCACATATATCAAGTACCTCCTATCTGCAATAGTCTCATGCTGTCATCTTCTTTTCCTGTGCATTTTATTTCTAGAATGTTGGTAAGGCGGAAGATGCCAACTTGTGCTGTCACCTTTTAAAATCTCTAGTGGTGCTCAATGTGGATTCTCAATAGCCACCTTCATAAATCTTGGGAACCTTATTCAAAAGTCTTTAAAATGGAGTCATATTTACTATTTTGTCCTTTATCTGAATGATTTGTTGATGTGATTATTATTCTATGGCAGGACATGTACTACAGTATCTTGGTCATTTCGCATTTTCTATGAGAAGGTAATGAATAATATTGAAGACTTCTCATTTAGTCAGTAGACTCATTGCTTTTATATTGTAAGTTTGTCGCCATTGCTGGCATGCCATGCAATTATTTTTATTATTATTTTTTTTCATGGTTTGGCTGTTTTGCCCTTGATATTGTCCTGTCGTAACCATCCTAATTAAATATCTCTGAAACCCATATATTATAATGAAACTTCAATTTTCGAATCTAAAAGTCCACCAAACACTGCTGATGTACTATCTACATAAGGCAAATTTAAATCAAAGGAGCTTGGGAAGTTAAGACCCTTGTGTTATATGTAAATTCCGGTGATATGCAATTTTATAGTTTTCATTGAGCTAATTTTTCTTTTTTGCCTCTTTGTACATATTCAGGCTCTACTTGAGTACGAAAAATACAAAATCCGTACCGGTGAGCTTCAGATACCAGAGTCTTCTATCCCAGAGCCAACTCCAGACAATCGTATGGTAATACAATATGATCTTGTTGGGTGCTATTTTTATGCAGAGGATTAATAGTCTAGTTGTTAGTCTGTTATGATATTAAGAATTTTCACTAAGCAACTTCCTCTGTACCTTAAATATGCAGATAGCATTATTTAATCTGACCAACTATTTTATATTACCTCCAATGGTATTTGATGCATTTCATAAAGCCCCAAAATATTATCAGGTCAATTTGTTCTGTTTTCTGAGTGGAGTTACTGAAAAGAAAAGTATCTCTACTTTTTTTTTTTTCAGAAAAGAAAACTTTTGTAAACAAAAATAAGCAGAGAAGTGAATACCAAAGGACAAAGAAATATCATTGTCTATTTGTTATTTGCAAGACAACTGGCTTTGCCTGCCAGAAAATGCAGATTTCCTTTGCAAATATGAGAAATGTTGGCTGTAACGTAAGTACAATAAAATATCGGGTGTAATTTGCAAAAGTCCAACCATATTGGCTACATTTTATTTGTGCTTAAGCTTTTTTGGAACAACTTAGTTGTTGACATAACAGATGATTTTTGTTTTCTTTTTTGTTTTTAATCTTTCCCCTAGGTTATTGGCCAGCCGCCTGGATCAAATAGGGTCAGGAGAGATGCAGCTCAACGCGCAATGGACGGTTGGCATTCTCATCGTCTTCTTGGTAATGGTGAGGTTGGTGATCCCATTATCAAGGTTTACTTTGTATTTATTTCAATTTTTTTCTCCTTTGGTTTAACTGGTTTAATGTTTTCTGTTGCATTCTGGTAATTGATCTGACCAGTTACTTGTACTTTGTTGGCTTATCTTGTGGTTAATTGCACAATTGATGGTAAATTGTGCAAATTTGGAACTGGGTCCTACAAATGGTGGTATCAAGGCTCATTTACAACAATTGAGGAAAATTAGGTCAAGGCTTAGTTGTGCATTCGATGGGTCAACTGAGGCCTAACTTTAGTTGGAAAATGTGTTTGGTTTTTCAGGATAAGAGTCCACTTTCTGTTGGAAAGAAGGATAAGCAAGTGAAAATCATGGGTAAGTTTTTTTTTTTATTTTTTATCTAATTTTCATTCATTCCTTTATGGCATGTATTACTTTTTTGTCACTGATAGTCTGTACTTTTGTGTTATTGTTGAAAATCTGTGAAGGTTTGGGGAGTAACAGTAAACATGATAAAAAGAGAAAGGCATCTAGTTTAGAGCGGGCTTTCAAGTCTGCTGCCCGTACCAAAATTGTGAAGTCAGAGTTAAGATCTTTCCTCTCTTTTTTAATTTTCTTTTGAGTGAGGCTATGTCGCTATGGCACTATGCATAGCGCATATCGGTCCGTACTATGGATCAATAGCTTCATTTTCAAAGCTCAACCAGTCGATCTGAACAGTTCAACATGATCTCTATATCAAAATGTACTTGTAGATTCTAGACCATTCAATCAAAAGTAGTGATTTTCTCTCTATCTAAAAAATAGTAATAAAATTCTAAAAAAATGTATAATTAAGTCTGCAAGTACATTTTCGTATGGAGATCAGGTTGAATGGTTCAGATTGATTGTTTGGACTTTGAAAATAGAGATATTGATCCATAGTTCGGACCAATATGTGCTATGCATAGTACCAATAGCCTTACTCTTTTCTTTTTATGTTCTTTGCATACTAGACCCAATACCTTGTCATATTTAAAATGAAGAACAACTATTGGAAATGGTTGTACACGAATTAGCCAATGGATCTAGTTATGGTTCTTACTGATTAATGCTGACTAATTCCAGAAAAAAAGAAGATGATGGTGTATATAATTATTTGTAGGTCGGGTTCAATGGTTATTGATGTGGGTGCTCCTGCTGACTGGGTCAAGGTCAATGTGCGCCAAACTGTAAGTCCATATAATTATAACTTACCAAGACACTATTCTTATATCTTCTTTTTAATCCTAATTTGTTAATTTGTTTATATTATGTTTGATTCCAAAAACATCTTTTTAAAGAAGGATTGCTATGAAGTTTATGCTTTAGTTCCTGGTCTTCTTCGTGAAGAGGTAAAGCCTTTCAACTAATAAGTCCAGTTATTTACTTGTATGTCCTTGCAATTTTTGTATTTTAGCCATTGCCCTCAGTTGCTTTGTCTTTTACGCTGCTCTTGTATAAGAGCCAAATTTTTGTTGTTCAAGCCTTGTCCAACTACTCGAGTGAGCCTTAATTTGTTGTTATATTTTTTGGATGAAAACCAAAATTTTCACAAATGACTGTTTATTGCAATGAAGCTCAAATACAAAAAAACTAAAAAGGGCTCAAATACTTCAGATCTTTGTACATGTTTTCTTGAGGTGGTATATCTGATTTTGGTTCTTTACTTTGTGGGTTGTGTAAATCAGGTACATGTGCAGTCTGATCCAGCCGGCCGTTTGGTCATATCAGGTGAACCAGAACAACCCGATAACCCATGGGGTGTTACTCCCTTTAAGAAGGCAAGTCTGTTCATATCATAGATACTTTTAAAAGAGCACCTTGTTTTACCTTCAAAGAAACAGAAGCACTTATTCCTATTCGACATACTTGCTAGCAGCCTGACCTGAATAATAATGTGTTAAATTGAAACAAAATTCATTGGTATAGGTAGATTAGATTTTCTTTGGAACATGAGGTGTAATTTGTCTGATAAAAAAAACTTGTTCTTAAATTTACAAAGATAATACACTAATTTTATCTTATTGTGATGTTACTCTAATTGGAAATAACAACTCGCGTCTTCAACGCATCTCATCAGTACAATCAGACCTTAATTTGTTCTGGTAGCAGTTTTGTAGGGTCACAACTTCCCTGCTGTTATTATTTTATTAGCCCGGAATCTTTGTAGTTGACCTAACCTAACCCAATTAAGTCTCATCTTAATTTATCCCAAGTCATGCAATCAGGAATTATACAAAACAAAAGAAATTCACCTTAAATTGTACTAATTAAAAACACAAAAGAAATTATACAAAACAGGAATAGATGAATAAAGAAGTAAACTATTGTCAAACTAAAAGATGCTACTTCCCAAACCGACTAATATGGAAGCCTATACTTGTTCTGCAATCTGTGGTTGTAATCCATGATTTATGCTTATCTTTAGTTTCAAACTAATGATTTATAGCATAGAATTGTAATTTGGTGTGAAATTTCAGGTTATAAGCTTGCCATCCAGGATTGATCCGCATCAGACTTCAGCTGTGGTTACTCTTCATGGCCAGCTTTTTGTGCGGGTCCCATTCGAGAATTCTGATATGTAACTTAGTTCTATATTAGCCCCAATTTCAGATATAAGGTCCATGTCCTCTCCCTCCCTTGTGATATTATGGTCCCTTGGCAAATTCATACTGGTTACTATATTACATTGCAAATAACATTGGTTAAATCCTAGTGAACATTTGTGAGCTATTTACGTAACAGTTAAGAAGTTATATCTGCAACACCCAATGTGTCCAATTAGCTGAATTGATAAATATGCTGTAATATGTGATCAAAAGGAGCTATAACACATTGGGTGTGAGACATGCAGGAGCATCCAAAACTGAATGAATTTGGAAGTTCTTTCACTAGCTAATATAACTGCAAATATTTTTCAGAATCATGTGTTAGGATACCGATCAGAACTAGGGTTGAAGACTTGAGAATTTATGTAGATGCAGCAGTGTAACATTTAAGTGCAGCTTCTTGGTTTATGTGCTAATGTTATGTTAAATATAGTGTGCTGTCAAACAAGCCATAACATAGTGTATTAGGCTTTGTTTAGTAGGATCTGAAATGGAGAATGTTTTTAGTTCTGTAAAGTTTGTTAACTTGAGTAGTTTGTGTTGCTCCTTTTTATAAGATGTTAGCTCGTGTTGTTGATGTAATGTGAATAATTTAGGTTCTTTTTTCTTTCTTTACACAATTTACTTTTGATCTTTGGTGTCATTTATTCAATTGCCAAGCTTGGTTCAGTCTTTCCTTGTCATGGCTTGTTACTGTCTGTAGTCAAGTCAGATCTTGAAGCTTTTGAAACGCATCAATTCAGTTTCAACTAGTTTCAAGAAATGGTTTGGTTGTGCAGCAAAAGGACAGTAACATAAATTAATTGGGGATGAGTATGCATGGTATTGATAGGCGCTAGATTTGCTAATTGTTGAATTTATAGGTTTATAGTCGTGCAGTAAAACATATTTTTGTTGCTAACAACTAACTATATTTATAGGTAATACATATTTTTTTTTATAAAATCTAATTATATGTTAGTTAAAACGTCATATTTGTTAATACTAGAAAAAAAAGTTTGACAGGTAGCAGACATAAGTTGTCTTTTAATTACGATTGTTTATATAGCAATGATAAATGATGATGAAGCATGTGAGGTTCGAATAACACTTATTATATTTTCAGTTGCAAATTTTTACAATTTTGAACGTTGTATAATTGACAAATATATTTTCGCTTAATTAATAATTAGTTAATCGGTCTTAATATTTAGCTATATATCATTAAGACATTAATATAATAATATTAAATTAGGTACAAATACAATAGAGAAATGATAATATCCAGAGATAGACCGTGGGTGCTCAAGTGTGCTTTAGCATAAACGGGGTCCACTCTATACTCATTTGCATCTAATTAAACTCGTAAAGTAAGAATAAACTTTTTGTCATACAAATAAATAGCTTGTATGTGCGCGTTAGAAACTACCAGATGAAAAAACACGCAGATGAGATGAAAAAGTTTATTCTTACTGGCGGTCAATTGAGAAGAAAAAACACGCAGATGAAATTGAGGCCCATATCGATCGGAAGAAAAACTGAAAAAGGCTTTTAAATGACAAGCATAGCATAGCATAGCAGTATAGCACACTCCAATCCAATCCAATCAAATGATTTTGATCCAGTTCAAATCACCATATAATATATTAATTTAACAACAGACAGTCTAATAATCAGCCGTAATTCATCAAACAAAAGCCACCATCACCTTCACCTTCACACTTCCTCACACAGTTCATGAAACTTCCTTCAGATTTCAGAATCTGCAGTGTGCTCTGCAGTTGCGATCGCAATCGTAAAAACAGGGACCTTCACAGTGCATTGGGCAGAGCAGCCGCATCCCTTGGCACCGTCCTTGCGCCGTGCACATTGCGTATTCACCAACCCGATAATTACTCGAGCTGTAGCTTGGCTGCCTCTGCCTCTGCCTGCTCCTCACTCTTCCTCCTCTTCCATTTTGTCCACCCCATGTTCTGCCTCCACTTCCACCATCACCGCCACCACCGCCACCGATATTGCCTCTGGGACTGCCACCCATGCCCCCACCACCACTGCCACCACCATTTCCAACACATTGCCACCAACATATGTTGTTGTAATTTCCTCCGCCACCACCCCCATTACTTCCACTGCTGCCGCCACCACCCCAATTGCCTCCACCGCCACCACCACCGCCATTACGTCCACCTCCACCCCCACCTCCACCGCCACCGCCTGCGCCACCTCCTCCACCGCCTCCACCTTTACTGCCCCACCCCCACCCCCACCCGTAACTCCATTTATCCCCACTGCCGCCACCGCCTCCGCCACCATTCCTCCCACCACCTCCACCACCACCACCACCAGCACCACCACCACCGGTATTTTGATCTCGGATAACATCAGTACGGTATGTCATATCAATTTTGGAAGGCAGTAGTGGGGCACGCAACTGAGCTACAGATATGGTGCGAGCTGGAGGCACAAGTAGTGAGTCACAAAAGGAAGGAAGCACTATTGCGGTACAAAATAAGAGAAGAAAAAAGAACGAGACATCCATGAGAGACAGAGGTAGTAGACTCTTTTGAGAGGTTGTATTGTATGTCAATATTGTCTCATCTTGTAAGTTGTAACCTAGTAAAGGAGAGACACGTAGACCTAGCATTAGTATATAACTATATATAAAGTGCCACAAGCAATAATGTTGACAGTTAAGCAAAGGTGGCTAAAGGATTTGTAGTCTACAGAGACAGAGACAGAGACAGAGACAGAGAGGATAGCTTGCATTGCACTTCTTTGCCCCCTAAGTCTAAGTGCAATTTAATACCATCTATATATATATACATATATAGAGAGTGGCTAAGGTCAAAGTGGTATGACCAAGATCTTGGTGCTACTAATTAGTTTTTGCAATTTTAAAGTTCAAATAGTCGATTCAAACCGTTAGATGTTCAATCTATATTAAAATATGCTTGGAGACCAAATTTTACATTTTTTGGAATTTTTTTACTATTTTTTAAGCCACTTTGAAAATTACTGATCACATGGTCCAGAATTTGGTTGCACTGTTTTTACTGTTCATCCGAATCTGCCATTTTCAAAGTGGCATAAAAAATAGTAAAAAAATTCCAAAAAATGTAAAATTTGGTCTCCAAGCAGATTTCAATATAGAGATCACATCTAACGGTTTAGATCTACCGTTTGGACTTTGAAAATTCAAAAACGACTTGGTAGCACCAAAGGCCTTGGTCATACCACTTTGATCTTAGCCACTCTCTACATGAGAGTGGCTAAGGTCAAAGTGGTATGACCAAGGCCTTGGTGCTACCAATTAAATTTTGCAATTTTAAAGTTCAAATAGTCGATTCAAACTGTTAGATGTTCAATCTATATTAAAATCTACTTGGAGACCAAATTTTACATTTTTTGAAATTTTTTTACTATTTTTTAAGCCACTTTGAAAATGGCAGATCCGGGTGAACAGTAAAAACAGTGCAAACAAATTCTGGACCATGTGATCAGCAATTTTCAAAGTGGCTTAAAAAATAGTAAAAAAATTCCAAAAAATGTAAAATTTGGTCTCCAAGCAGATTTTAATATAGATATCACATCTAATGGTTTAGATTGACCGTTTGGACTTTGAAAATCCAAAAATAACTTGGTAGCACCAAAAGCCTTGGTCATACCACTTTGGTCATATATATATTATCTGCTCTTTTGTACCATTGTAATTAACAGTTATGACTTATGAGATACTATTGATAACTAGGAATTCACATCACCCCCGGTACTTGGAATCTTTTACAATTACTTGATCTGGATCGTTCTTTTTAACTTGGCACGAATCTCAAAGCCCAATAATACTGCCCCCTCCATCAGCCCGAATCCCAAACTGGCTGGGAGTTAATCTCAAACCGTAAAATGAAGGGAATCTTTTACGGTACCGGAGAGGATATTTTTTTTTTTTTGGTAAAAACCGGAGAGGATATTTTCCCTGATAACTAGTGCATGCCATTGCCAGCTAGCAATATCTTCCTTATGGCTGATGCAACTGTATACTCAATTGCTGAGAGTACAATCACGACTTCATTCCGTATTCAAGCTCAGAGTAGAATCCTGGCCGTACTTTATGAATATCAAAACCATCAGTAGTTCACTACCCATAAAATTATTTTCTTTGGGTGAAATCGAAGGGTACAAATAATAGGACGGAGTGACCATTTCATGGGTCAGGTCCTCCAACAAATATGATGAATATGATGTCACAAGGGTTGGAGGCTGGGACGGATTCAGAATTTTGATCAGGGGTAGGCATAAAATATTGACAAGAATATAATTTTTTTTTTCTCCTGACAAATCGGAGCAGAGTAGCGTATAGGGGTCTTAAAAAGCAACGGTACGACTGGATACGTCACGAACGGTACAACATGACACATGTGCCGATCACGTGTTGTGACTCATGTGTCCCGTGACGTGACCATCTTTGAAAATTTGGTACGACATGTCACACGAAGGATTTGGTCACGGTAGGCACATGATCACGTGTAATTAGTCCCGTTAGATCTTTGATTGAATGGTGAATATTGAATAAACTAACCTAAATTATGAAAAAAATAGTTAAATGTTACCAAACGTGACCGGTCACGTTCGGACATGGTGTGACTAACATTGTGACCATTCACGTGCCATGACCATCATTTCAAATTTGGTTACGGCACGGCACATATAAATCTGACTTGATCACGACACAACACGTGAATCCAAGTCACAGTGTGACTAGTCATGGCACAATACATATTTAGATCTCTAATAGCGGACCCCCTTTTTTCTCCTAGCGAATCAACGGTTCTTCTGAGTGGAGTAGTGAATTGGACTGTGTCTTTCTCTTTCTTTGTTTTACACGAATCAGTCTGAGATGATTTTCTTTTCCTCGCAATTTTTAGGCATTATTTCCACTCAGAAGTAGGCACCAGTATAAAATACCACTGGATCAAATTTTTTTTTCGAATCCAGGGGTACGCACTTGCCTACCCCTAACCCTCTTGGGGTCCACCATTGGTTGGAGGGAATTTTCGGCCAAGAGAATTTTTTATTCATAGAAATCAATAAAAAATAAGACCCTAAACCTAGCCGCCGCTTCTTTTTCCCTCCCTCCTCCACACTTCTCCATTTTACCTCTCTCATTTCTTCTAGTCCTCATCTCCGACATAGCGATATCCTTCCCTCTTTCATCTCTATCTCTTTGAGCGGAAGGAGAATGAGAGAGGGGAGAGACCGGAGCCGAGAACCCAGTATTGTTGGAGCACGAAACGTAGAGTTTTTACCTTCATCTCTATCGAAGCGTGACGGTGAGCAAATTCAGCCGTCGAAGCGCGGCGGCAATCGAACGAAAGCGAATCCGGTCGTGGAGAGAAATGGAGAAAGAAATAATAGGGTGTTTAGGAGTAGTTAAGTAGAATTAGTTTATTGAAGTTGTTTACGTTATTTTATAAGAATAAATGAGTTTAGATTTAAAGAGGGTCATTTGACTCTGTAAATTTGTTTTTTTATCAATGAAATCGTTAGTTAGTATTTAACGCCACTGACCTTCAAAAAAAGAAATCAATAAAAAATGAGAAAGAAATAGATATAGTACAAACTTTCTTGGAGTCCGGCTACTATAACACTAGTGTCATTCCAAACTAAATAACATCACATCTTAAACTATTGGATCTACTTTAATATTCGTGTACAAGATAGCGCTGGAATGACACTAGTGTCTTGCAAGAATATTAAAGTAGATCTAATGGTTTAAGATGTGGTGTTATTTAGTTTGAAATGACACTAGTGTTATAGTAGCCGGACTCACTTTCTTGCACTAATAGAAAGATTGAATTTAATGTTTCCGATTCAAAAATTTGGATCGGATTCAATGCTCCTTATTTAATCTTTTTGTTTTTTTTTTTGTATTTTCGTCATTAACACATAAAGTTGCACATAAATCGACATAGAAATTCTTCAGTTTTGTTCAAGTAAAAAGAAGAGGGACGGAGAACGAGGAAGAGAGAGAACCTGTGCAAAGTTTGGATAATTTTTATTATTATTATTAATTTATATGGATAATTTTTTTTCGGAGATAAAGGTTCTTTATTTTATTATTATTATTATTATTATTTTTGAAAATAAAGGACTCCAAAGTAACACCTGTGTTTTTATTTTCAGAAATATAGGAGCAACAAATTTTTACAACCATGAAAGTACCAATATAAAATGGAAAACTGTATTCTAAATGAACCTATACTGCAGAGATTATCGATAGCGTCAGCCTCACAAACTTGGGAATAAAGATTAATTAATATTTTATCCAAAAAAGATTAATTAATATGACTAATTAGAGTACAATTTTTAGGCACTGAGATCCATCCTTTGAAACAATTTCAAACCGAACGATCAAATAATTCTTCACAACAAAAATGCCATCATGCATGCAAGTTTATGAGAAATTCAGCACTCATCCTAATCCTAATTAATGGATAGAGATTAAACTTTTGGTAAATAATTAGAGAGGACATGCACAGAGTGGTATTAATAATTTCCCCGTTGAAAAGTGTCAGAGAACTTTACAAAAGTGAAAGTGTCATGTTACTCGTGTATTTTTTTAATTTCTAACTTGCGAACCACTTTTTGTTATCATAAGGTCTGTGTCCACTTTTTGTTCTTTTTGTTTGAGAAACCTCGCAAAAAGTGTCATGTGAGTTGGAACCGGAAATAAGTAAGGAGGATGACATAAATTAATGCGCGCATTTAATATGTTCCTTTCCTTTCCTTTCCTTTCCTTTTGTTTTTTGAAGTGCATACACGTACGCACTTAAGTTCAATTAAAATGAAAATGGGTTGTAAGGAATTGCAATATGCATGAAACATGAAACAGACAGTATAATATATACTCCTATTTAAGGTAAAATAAAAATAAAAATAAAAATAAAAATAGAAGGTGAACCTGCCTAGCAATCTAGATAAATAGACCTTAGGTTCTGATTTCTTATTATCAAAGTATTTATTTACTAATTCACCAATATCCAAATCTTGAGAGAACTTTATAGTATAACTTTTGGGCAATTAATTGCTTAAATCATAAGGTACTATCCTAGATCTCCTCATCAAGTCTAATATGCCATTCTATTATTCTATATGTATTTAAGTAATAATGAATATTGCTTTACTAAATTTGCAACAAAACCTAAAAACAAATGCTGCACAACCAAAAAATTTGAAAGATATGTCTTAAGTGCTTGAAAAAAAGAGAAGCATGATAAAATTCCTACAAATCATAGGATGAGCATCTCTCATTTTTGCATCAAGGTTAAGGGGTCATTCTTGGCCAATGATTTGATCAGATGCTCCTGATTATCTTAAAATGTACTGGTGCAGAGCAAACCCCCTTGAATTGTTGAATTGTAGACCAGCACCAGCAATGTTAAGCCAGTGTCTAATTAAATTAAATATATGGTACATAATTTGGTGTGAAAAACAGCATTGGATTTGGTGCATTCACTATTTCTGATAGCTAAGAATAATTTTCTATTTTGTAGGCCCACATATATAAGAAAGTTCTTTTTATTTTACTGAAATTTTAGATGATTTTCATGATGACTGAGGTCTGAGAATATGACAAAAAGGCTAGTGAAATGATCACAATCAGAGGGGGCACATGAAGTGTTGCAATAAACATTACAGTACCAATTAATAGTTATAATTTTACTGTTTTCCTTTCTTTTTCCTTATACAAAATTAAAATAGGTGGAGAGTAGGGATTGCTTGTGATTTGAGGAACATGTCAATTGGACGAAATTCTTTTAATATATTTGTGTCCTTGTGGATCTTTGCATGACGAACCTTTCAATCATGAGCTGCTCTGCCAGTGAATTTCATTTTTCCTGGCCTGTTCATTCATTGGTGATCTCAAAAGATAATTTATAAAAGGTTAATTATTTTACAGAAACCCATGATCGAGCAACCGCTTCTTTTGTCTTCACTTTTGTGTGTGCAGCCTTTGGCAGGCTAATCAAATAAAAATAATTCGACTAAAACTTACCAGCATCAACCCCTAGTAATGTTAGCTATGTAAAGTATGAATTATGTACATAAAAAAAAATATTACCAACCGCCAGATTGCTACATTTTTTTTTTTTTTTTTTGAGTAGAGTCGAGGATCAAGTAATCCAACTGTTTAGTATCCACAATAAATTTCTTATCTAGATTTCAAACATGTCAGTTTTTGTTTTTCGGGTAAAGATTTGAATAGAGCAGTTTCGCTTCATACAACGTACGAACCATATGTAGCGTTGTTTCGATTATATAGTCTGTGCGCTGCAGAAAGCCGAAACTACTATGTTAAAATCTGTAACCGATTTTCACACAAAAAAGTATGTTGCATGGATACGGATACAGGTATTGTATCGGATACGATATGGGATACGACGATACGACAATTTTCAATGCGATACGAGTATGTGGGTATCGATACGGAGATACAATACGGGATAATATATAAAGTATTAGAGTATCATAGCGAAAAATATTATCTTTTGATGAAGTGAGAATAAGCTAGTAATAATGTTAGAAAGTGTTGTTGAATAATCTTTTCAAACGGTCTATACAAATTAGATAGAAAGGACCAAATTTAAAACCGACTTGCTATGAAAATGAACAACATATTTTGGGTAAATCCCAACAGAAGGTAAAGTGGGTCATTGAAGTCGGGTAGGAAATTGGGCCAGCCCATTAATTGCATAGACTAGATTTAAACCTTATATTTTGGGTAATCTAAGAACAGATCCCCAAATGTGCTGTTCAGTTCCTTGGTGGCCTAGCTCTTCAGTTCTTTGCCATCAATAAATATTTATGACTTGAAGAAATTTGTGCTGGTTGCTTACCATATTTTCTAATTAGTTGGTTTACTGACAGGATATATCCTCCTTGGATCCAACCAATGCAACAGAGCTAGCAAATACATAAAATATGTAGAATTTGAACTTTTAAGCATGAAATTAAATAGGATTTTTAAACTTACATGTTGCCCAGTGTTACTGAGTCCGTATCCTCTGAGATATCAAGTTTGAGTGGGATCTGTGCAAACTCTGGACCATTCAAATCCTCTCTGCACGAATCTCAAAGCATACAAATACTGGTCCCCTCCATTTCAAATAGGCACGAACAAAAATAACTTTGAGATATCTCAGAGGATACGCACTCAGTAACACTGGGCAATGTAGCATATATCAGTCCCACTCTGCGCTTCATGAAAATGTCATTTGTGTACAAAAATAAACCTCCAATTGAACTTGCGTATTTGTTTTCCTCTTATATATAATCTGGGATAAGGGTAGTTTCCAGTTGGCTATGACATTTTTATTCGTTAACTATTGGACTTTTTGGAGGCATGATATATATACTGATTGAGCTAAGAAGAAAATATGGTTTGTGGTTATGTAGAGGAGCTTTGCTAATGTAGAGACAGAATCAAACTTTCCAACTATGGGTGTTAAAAATACATTAGAAGTCAATCATATAAAATTTTCTTCAGTTTTGTTTTAGGCGGAGGCGGTGGCGCACGGTGGTGGGGCGGTGGCCGGCACAGCGAGGGAGAAGGTGGCAGCTCGGCTTGGGCGCCCCTTGACTTGCTCCTTGCTTGACAATTGGCCAATGAAGGAGAAGAGAGGAAGAGAGAATGAGAGAGAGAGAATGTGAAAATGGATTGGCTTGAATGAAAGTGAAGGGATGACACATATATATAGACTTTCACATTTACCACAATGCCCTCACTTGATATCAAAGAGAGATGACATCATGTGAGGACATATTAGTAATATCATATATTAATGGTCCATTGGACCAATATATCATATATTAATGGTCCATTGGATCATTGGTCCATCCAACTTTCATTCCAAAGTTTGCTTCCTCTCTGAGCAACATCCCTCTCATATTGTTGACCAGGTCAACAGTCAAATTCAACTCTCTTTTGGTTAAACCGTTTGAATTCAACTCTCAGCCTGTGGGCCATATCTTTTGAACCTTAAGTCCAAATCGCGCATACCATATATCCATGCGCTCGTCTACTAATCCGTTCAATTCGTTTAACTACCCACGCACGTACTACGGCAGTAGGAAGCATATATGCCATATGATATATATATATATATATATATATAGGCACCGCTGCCAATAACTGAATTAATTTACTAATTGTAGCCTGCCTCCTCGTGAGAGTAGTATTTTAATTATAATCGCAGAAGCAATGCAATGCAAGGCTTTTAATTTGCTAGTATATATAGTAGTATTTTTGGATGTCATGTAGATAATTGACTCGTCTCCACCGAGAAACAATCAAGTAGTATCAATTGATATGCAAATTAGTATGCGTTTTCTTACTTTTATGGTTTATTACCACATTTTTTTATTTTTAATTGATGCGTTGAATGATATAGTATATATGTCTCGAGGAAAATATTGTAAACTTAAATAAATAAATCACTAGAGATAAAAATTTCGTTATTATTTAATTAGAAGATAAGTTTCAGAAGTTGCGGGTGCTAATTAGAATATAACACAACAACCACAAAATATATTGCAGCTATATAATGTAATACTTTTTTTAATAAAATCCAAATATTACAATTTTTAATTATGATCTAACCAATCTAATTAATTGACTATTAAATTCAAATAATTGATTCAAAATTAATGGTATATATGAGTTCAACAAAGATCAATTCAAACTTCAGCAATTCGACACTCCAACATGTCAAGAAATAGAATTTTCCACATAAGTCACAAACTAAGAAGATTGTGCTTCTCTCCGTCTTCGTTTTTGTCATTTTATTTTCTTATGCTTGTTAGATATATCAATCATTATATAAGGCTAGCATTATCAGAATATACAAAAATAAGTGGTATCAGTCATCTTAGACCTAGAAAATTATAAGTAATCAAAATTCCTAATATGTTTTATCATTATATATAGCTATGGAAAATTTATTCTTGGTTTTACATTTTTTTCTCTATGTTTGATTTTCTCTGAGACCTCAAATAAATTAAAAAAAAAATACAATTTTTATTTATTAATAAATAATATTCTTTAACTATATTTAAAGATTTTCATTGTTTGTTAATTTAATTTTTTATGTTTGACAAGAGTATTATGAATTTTTTATTGGGAGGCCTTTTTTAACGACTTAGTTTAAAATATGGGTTCATGATCGATTGTTATTATATAGTTATGCTATCAAGTTAGATCGTAATTTTTTCTCACGCCTTTTCTATCTATGAAATGACAAAAACATGATATAATTAACATGCATCCCAATTGATCAATGGTGATAAAATTTTGAAACACTTTATCTCGCATCTTATTTTTCTATGATATTACAAAAAAATAAACATGATAAACATGCATGCATTCCAAATTAATGATCAACAGTGATAAAATTACGGAAGGATGTATTGTTGGATCAATGGTGAATCTTACCAAAAATAAATCAAGTATTTGTTTAAACCGAAATATATGAAATTATGTAGAGCCTAAACAACCACGGTAACTATGATAACTCAATTTAACAACTTGGGGCAATCTTAATTTCAACGCGGACTTGGTAGTTTTGAAATGCAGCTAGCTATTAAGCTATAGCTAGCGTCAATGAAACAATGAGCTATCTTAATTATGTGGGGACGATAAGGGTCCAAATTAGGCCCAGCACATGCAGGCCGAAACACTTATAAATTAATGGGTTACTCCCACATCTGGATTAAACAATGAGGTTACGTCTGGCACGAATCTTGACGCATTAAACCTCTCTCTGAATCCCATTGCAGAGCACGGAACCTGGTTAGCTGACATAGTGCCTTTTAATTTTAAACGGGTCATTCTATCATGGTGGGTCCTCGTCCTCAGTCTTCAAAGCCACTTCGCGGTAGATTTCGATTAATTTAAAGTTTTGTCAAGATTCGTGTTTGTCCTTTTGGATCTATTCTTTAGCGGGTCTGTTTCAAACAAGATTTTGAATCCAATTGCAGATCTCAGCCTTGCCGGAGGTGAATCCAGTCACAGTCGATTCAGAATCAAGCTGTGTTGTTAGCATTGCAAGAGTCTAGTGAATTCAACTATAGCTTCATCAGCAACGGGCAATCAGTGCAGTGGTTGTAACGCCATCACCTGATTGTCAATTTCTTTATACGATCAAATGAACTTTGTGAAACTTAAATTCTTTGTATTCTTTAATGATTTTGATCAATCTTATATATATTTGACATCGTTTTCCTATTCAGAATGTGTTTAAGACATTGTTTACATTTCGATGTGACTTATACAAGATTGGCATTAGTATTGGTACCAGACTGATTCTCTTTAAGTGTTTACCAATTGTCTAAAAGATTTTTACTAAAAATTTGAATTTATCTCAGGCTTCCTCAAGGCACATGCATCATCATAAAGCTTATGCTAAGATCATGTATTTCTGTATTTAATTAGATTGATTTTTATCGTATCGCACTGGTAAGATCATTTATTTCTATATTTAATTAGATTGATTTTTATCGTATCGTACTGGTACCTCTCCTTGGTACCAGTCTTGAGTTCAAGTTTAATTTGTTATTGTTATTTTCTTTTTCGTTTTTAATAGGTAAAGTCAGATTTAAATCTGAAGTCTCTCTATAAACTAAGATAGTAATAATAAAGAAAAGAAATTAAAGGGGTAAGTATTGTAGGATTACATGTAAGATTAGAATCCTATGAAGCAATAGTGTTTAGGATTCTACGTAGGATTACATTATGGGTAAGTATTGTATTTTGATTGCGTAGGAACCCGTGTCATGCAACAGAATCACTTAAAAATAATATTAAATTGATTGTCACCTAATTTTTATCCCGTTGGAACTCCACACGACTCTATGAAACTAAGACATTGTTTTGGCATTTTGGGTACTGAACTCTACCAAACGTAATATTAGACTAAAAAAAAAAGAAGTAAAAATTCTAAATACTAATTTTTAATCAAAGCACTAAGTTTCTTATTAGATGCATGAAACTATTATGTTTATAAACTCAGTTATCAAGTTCTTGATATTTTTGTTTACTCCGATATCTTATAAAAATAACAACTTTCTAAATTTTGAGTAGACCAATGACAGACCAATGACATTGCTAATTATTCGATATAATTTTATACAAATAAATATGTTTCACAAAACTAGTTACTCAACCACAACATCTAAATAAAATGAAATAATTTATTTGCAAGCATATATATATAATAATTGGTAGTTCACACAAATTGTCCATTGATAATCATGCATATGTTGTGTAATCATAATTTTGTTATTTTCATATAGTTGATATGCTGAAATTTGAAACAATATATGAGAAATTTTATTTGTAGAAACAATATAAAAATAATAGAGAGAAAGAGAAAGAGTACAAGCGAAGTTTGTTTCATGCATATGCAATTATGCATAGATAGATGGTTCTAATTTTTCTGGCTCTAAATTTTGGATCGGAAAGATATTTGTTTTGTTTTCCCGTTGTCTTGAATTCTCTGTGGTCTCCACCATGTGCTCACATGATGCGACCTATGTTCGTACTCTCATTTGGCCTATGGTAAGTGGGTCATACATCTTGAACAACATGTTATATAAATGTCCAAGATCACAGAGGATCCAAAACAATCGGAAAACAACAAAAAAAAATCCTATTTAATTCATGCTAGCTAGCTACACGTATAACATAGACATCCTATTTAATTCATGCTTCTTAATTAATTATCTCAAGGTTTATACAAAATTAATTAATGTGATAAAATGACAATGTCTCCCCTATACAACAGAGTGCTCCAATGGACATACTGGAGAAGCAGGAGCTGGCGGGGATGGCGTTGGAGTACCGACGCGAGTGCGGAAGGGACAGCATCGTGAATTCCCTCACGACCGTCAACGCTGACTCTAATCGGCCAAATTCTACGTCTTCCATCCATTGTGACCACCTTCTCAGCCTTGAGTCTGGCTCCACAATTGTGAAGGCACGTACTATGTGGAGGCCGAAGCGGGTGTCGAACCAGGGCTCCACAATTGTCCAGGAATCAAACGTTTTCAACAAGGGTGGAGGGGAAACTAAGGAAACATAGGGAGAAAGGTGCAGTTATGAGAGTTGTCCCGTACGGGGATAACCAAATGGAATTCGAAGTGCACTGTCCAGATGAGTTTGCTCCAACCGGCCATAGACCGGATGGGACTATGGAGTTTGTGAAAAGGATGTTCAAGTATGTTGTTATTTTTGCTCCTGACAATACTGTAACATGCAGTTGCCAAGAAATCCAGTTGGTCCACCTACCTTGTTCTCATGTTATGGCGGTGTGCCGGGAGCTAGAAACTTCTCTGAGGATGATTATGTCGCAGACATGTACCGTACCGAGTACCTTGCGAGTACTTGGGGTGCATCTTTCCATCCTTATCCCAACCAGTATCAGTGGCTGCCCTATGTTGGTGATAGAGACTGTCCCGCAAGCGGGTGGATCAGAAAATGAAGAAGACCCCACAAGCGTCAAGTAATAACCATGGACGAGATGGAAGGTAGGCGAATGGGACATCAGGCCCGCCGTTCAACAACTAACAGGCAGCGAGCAGGTACGGTTGATTCCTTTTATTTACTTATATTTTGTTTTGATTTTATTTCAACTGGAATGCAATGCAGATGCCATTAACGAAGCCAACGAAAGAGAAAATGCTAAAGTTGTTGCTGAGGCTACCGGTAGTAGCCATCGCAGGGGTGAAAGCCCAGGAACCGGTAGTAGCCGCCGCACTCATGAAAGCCCAGGAACCGGTAGTAGCCATGGAGAGACATCCGGTAGTGCCGCAGAACCAGCTGCACCCAGACCCAGACGTCGTATTTTGAGTTTGTTCGGCCATCGTCGCTGATTACCAAGTTTTGTTAAATTATGTTATGAACTATTTTAGATGTATATTGTGAACTATTCTAATTGGTAGTTTGTGAACTATGCAATTTTTTATTTGCCTCGATTATTTTATATGCTTCATTTTTGTTATTTTTATTGAGTAGAACTAGGGTGCTCCTAAGCTCACCAAGCCCTTCGTGAGCGCGACTCTAAAACCTATCGAATTGACTTCAAACGACATTTCCAAACCGTTAGATGTTCAATCTATATTAAAATGTGCTTGGAGACCAAATTTTACATTTTTTGGAATTTTTTTACTATTTATTAAGATGGTTTGAAAATCGCTGTTTTTATTAAAATTCTGCACCATTGGAAAACAGCGATTTTCAAACTATCTTAATAAATAGTAAAAAAATTCCAAAAAATGTAAAATTTGGTCTCCAAGCACATTTTAATATAGATTGAACATCTAACGGTTTGGAAATGTCGTTTGAAGTCAATTTGATAGGTTTTAGAGTCGCGCTCACGGAAGGGCTTGGTGAGCTTAGGAGCACCCTAGTTCTACTCATTTTTATTACTTAATTACGTATACAAAAACTAACAACATAAAATATAAACAAACACAAAACTAATGAAATAAAGTCTGCGACATAAATTTCTAAAAATTCTACAACATAAATTCCTAAAAAATCTACTTCTTACAACGAGCCTTGAAAGTGCATGGAACAAAGTCATCATCAGAGTTTGCCTGATCTGGATCAGTCACAGCAGACGAAGTGGTAGCCTTACCAGTACATGGAACAAACTTATCGTCCGATGCTGGAGGCTCTGGATCAACTTTCTTCTTTTTCAAACCAAAGCCGTAAGGGTTTTCCACAAAGTCATCGTCTGAAATTTCATACTGAACATGTCGTCTCTTCCATTCCTCCAGCTTACATGTCTCACAATTAAAAAAATCACGACATATTTGACACTTGTACTTTTTTTCTTCATTTTTACCTCGATCACTAATTGACCCTCCTCTCGCTACGCCACGATCTCGGTTGCTCGTTTTCTTACCTCGTTTGTTACTGTCCATACCTCAAAATCGCCTGACAGCTCTCTCTTTCGGTTCTGGAAATTTGTTGGATTGGGGAAATGAATACTGTGCTCATCAGGAGAGAGAAAAACCCCTTTTATAGGGGTTTTATAGCGGACCGCCCAGCGGCTGGGTGGTCGGATCATGGTAGTGGACCGCCCAGTGGCTGGGCGGTCAGGTGGGAAAAGTGGACCGCCCAGCCCACGGGCGGTTAGGGTAGAAATAAAAATAAAGTTGGGGTGGGAGCAGATTTGATAATTTGTATTTTTTTTTGGGTATTAATAAAAATATCGGTAAAATTCTAGATACTTCTGAGGAATCACCAATTTTAAGTGGGACCCATAGTTCAGTGAGATTTTGGTTAGTGCCAGAAATAGACCAAGTGCAAACAATTATTTATATTAATGATTGGCTATTTATTTCTGAGAGATTCCCAAACGCGAGCATTGAGCATTTCTCGTCAAAACTCCGAGTCGGCGGAGCGCGAAAGGTTTGGTTTCTCAAATCCTAATTTTTCGATTATCAAATTCGCAATATTTTTTGTTTCTGTTCTTGTTTGATCTAAATCAATCTCTTTTAATTCCGTGTCGTAGCTAGGGGTTGATCGCAAGATCTGCACAAAACCCTAATCCGTGGAACTTATAAAGTCCCTTTCGGTTTGTGATCTCTCGAGTTTGGTTGAATTGATTTTCCAGGGTATATTAATCATTTTTCAGTGCAGGATGTGGTTAAACCTTCAAAGAGTAATTTGTGCTTTTATTTAAGTTTGGATCAGGTTTTAACGGTTTTTAAAAGGTGTGCAGATTAGGTTAAAAGAGACAATCTAAGAGATCTGACTCAAATGCGGCTGGAGAAACCCTATAAAAATCGAACTTGGGGAAATTTACAAAAGAGCCACTCTTGTTTTCAGAGTTTTTCAGAACTTTACTACCAATATTTGCAACTGTTTATGGCTAACCAGCCGATTTTATTGTATTTGGGAAGTAGAAAAAATAAGTTTGACATTAAAAAATTAAAATTTTGGTTTGGGCTATGAAATTAGAATTGTATGCAAAATTTGAATTCGAAAGCATAAAACTGAAAATTTTGAGTGGCACTTTTGTAATTAACCCTTATTCTTGTTATCTGGATTCATTGTTTTCTTGAACTGGTTTTAATGGTTTTAGACTATGTGCAGATTAGGTTTTATAAAGGAACTCAAGATTAGAATTTGATCGATTCAATTGCATAAACCTCTTGCAATGGGTAAATGCCTAGGTTTCAATTTATTTCATCCCAAGAAGCTAATTTTCCAAATATCTGATTTGCATTACCTTTGTATAAACATTTATTGTATTATGTTGATAGGGATGGATGCACTTTGCTACTTGTCTTCCTGATTGTTGAATATATATTATTCTATGGCAATCTTGTAAAGTGTATTATCCTTATGAACGATTTATTTTGAGTTCTGTGAATGGTTGTGAAGCTAATCTTTGCTTATAAGGAGCTTGTGCCTTCTAATTTGTAGCATTTCAAGCCCTTGAACAGAAGGTTGTTTCTCAATTTATTTTGGAAAAAAAGGGCTTCTTCATGCTAGAAATCAAACTCCCATTACCATTCACAAATCTCATTTTAAAGTGTTACAATTGTTGTTGCAAACACAGAAGCATCAACATCATTCCTTCAATTGTACATGTGGGTTCCTTTTCAGGTCTAGCAAACCATGGCAGAGCACTTGGCTTCGATTTTCGGTACGGAGAAGGACAGGGTCAACTGCCCCTTTTACTTCAAGATCGGTGCATGCCGTCACGGAGACCGATGCTCACGGCTGCACAACCGCCCCACCATCTCACCCACACTACTACTCTCCAACATGTACCAGCGCCCAGACATGATCACCCCAGGCATTGATGCCCAGGGCAACCCAATTGACCCCAATAAGATGCAGGAGCACTTTGAAGATTTCTATGAAGACATCTATGAAGAACTGTCCAAATTTGGAGAGATCGAGAGTTTGAATGTGTGTGATAATCTTGCAGATCATATGATCGGGAACGTGTATGTGCAGTTCAGAGAAGAGGAGCAGGCGGGAGCTGCATTGCGGGCCCTCCAAGGTAGGTTTTACTCAGGGCGGCCGATAATTGTTGATTTTTCACCTGTGACTGATTTTCGTGAGGCGACTTGTCGGCAGTTTGAGGAGAACAGTTGTAACAGGGGCGGGTACTGTAATTTCATGCATGTAAAGCAGATAGGAAGAGAGATGAGGAGGAGATTGCATAGATCGGGCAGGAGTAGAGGGAGGAGCAGGAGCCCAGGCCCTTACAGGAGGAGAGAGGGGCGAGAGAGGGAGAGGGAAAGGGATAGGGATAGTAACAGGGACAGGTACAGAGAGAGGGAGAGGGGGGATAGAGACAGGGACAGAGGCAGAGAAAAGAGTGGTGAGAGGAGAGAGAGGAGCCCTGTGAGAGAGAATAGCGAGGAGAGGAGAGCAAGGATTGCGATGTGGAATAAGGAGAGAGAAGAGAGGGAAAAGGTTGACGAGTTAGGCAGGTCATGTAGTGGGTAGTGTTCTTAGGTTTTTACTATGGTGTGTGTTTGTTTAGTAGGTTGTTGTGTTAGTGGAGTCTGTTGGTTGTGAAGTTGTTTTCTCATACTCATACTATTTCTCATTCGCTTGTGGAAGGTTTTATGTCTAATTAATTACATGGTACTTGCTGAGACGTTGGTTAGTTGTTTATTTTCTTTGGTAGTTCTTGCTTTCCAGTTTTCTTATTTTCTGCTGGAGGTAATATTTTTGAGAAGCACCAGAGGTGATTTTTTTGAGGATCTAAAAACTTAAATATGGTGTACGGTTGTGAAGTGGAAATTTAGGTATAATTTAGATGAACAGATAACTGATACTGACTGAAGCAAAAAACACAATGTTTCGGGGGACGTGCAACAACAAAATAGATATCTCAATGTACAAACCAATTAAGCAAAAAGAAAATGATCAGCAAAGGTAAAATGCACATGGCTGTATTGGCGCCAGAAAAGAAAATAGGTGTGATATCCTTTCTTAATCTCCCCGGCCATCTGCATGCATTGCATATTTTAACTTTGAATTATTGTTATTATGTGTTGTATAACAAAATTGTAGCAACTAATTCTTATCAAAGTAGCAAACGTCCAACATAGTATTTATTTATCTATATATATGTATGTATAAATGCGAAAGTGTCCACAAAATTTGATTAATTGATCACCTGTAGTGGCATATCAGCAACATGTCCATCGGTCAAGCTAGCACATTTTTTTTTTTTTTATAAAAATGTGTCCAATAGATCTTTTGTCACTATCTTATAATCTTATTCCTAGTTGGTCCTTAATTAATAGCATATGTCGTTCCGGTCCATATACTTTAAATCACTAGGTGATTTTCTTATTTCTAAACACTACTACAGAAAAGGCGACTATACACGGTTAAAAAAGCTAATGACATAAGGTTCCACAACCGTGTCTGCATATCATGAGTGAAAGTGCCAATACATTGTACACGGTTGCGGAACCGTCTATATATAAAAATTACATACACGGTTCCTACAAAAAAACAATGTCAGATCTTAAAAATTAAAGACACAAAAACATGTGATTTGTACACAGTCAGAATAACCGTGTATAATAACACGGTTACTACCTGAGAACCCGTGTATGATTTGTGGAAACCAAACACGGATGGTTTTTATAAACCGTGTTTGTTACCCTTCGTACACTATTGTTAATGATTTGTGTAAAAATCGTGTACGATTTATATATATAATGTTTTATAATAGATTAGAATCCGTATTTGCTAACCATTAAATATACAATATTACATATCTATAATTCAAGAAATATTGAACATTTACAACTTACATAAAACAATATTCAACATTAAACATTGACATACACTATAGCAATTTTGAATTATTCAGCATTCAACATTAATTCAACATACAGTACTACAGCTAGATGAATAAAATATTCCGGATGTTAGTATTATAAAAAGAATAAGTGTCCATCAAGCAAAACTTTTCCTGAATTGTTCTACATTTCTTCTTTGGGTGATTGCTTTTTTTTTTTTTTTCCAACCTTACATATTTTATCAGGCAGAATTATCAGATATATGAAATGTACAGTACAGATATATAAAATGTGCTTCCAGATCAAATTTTACATTTTTTTGAATTTTTTTACTATTTATTAAGATGGGTACAAAATTCAATGGTCAGAATTTGACTAGTTTTTGTAAAATACTTGATAAATAGTAAGAAAATTAAAAAAAATGTAAAATTTGATCTGGAAGCATATTTTATTGTGGAGATTATGTTGAACGGTTTTGGATCGACGATTTGGAATTTGAAAATGTAAAAAATCGTTGTTGTAACTTTGTTGTAACTCAAAATTGTTGTAATTTGATCCCTCCTCTATACTAACTCAAAATTTTACATTCCCTGCAGCTGCTGCTGCTGTTCTCCATTCGGAATTTCAGCTTAGACTTTTGATAACCAAAAGTCAAATTAGTAATGGAGTGCATCAGTCTATACATATATATGTTGCACATAACAATTAATAACTGAACCTAAATTAGACAAGGGTTTGCTTACCTTCTAATATATGGTGTCACCTATCGCAACTTATGCACTACATGAGAATATAATATTTTGTTAACAGTCCCTTGTAAAAGAGTTCCTGGTCTAAAGTTTGTCATATCCCTAAAAAATATTGGAAACTAAGTCCCAGTCCCTTGTAAAAGAGTTCCAGGTCTAAGGTTTGTCTATCTGTAATGGGTTAATTGTTCTAGTTCCTCATCATACCAGAACCCTTCCTTCTTCAATGGATGTATTTAATTCATGGTTCACTAGCTAGCTAGCTAGGAGTACGTTGTTTGTAACATTGTCCAGCTAGCATGATGTTGAATATCTTTCACATTTGTATATACACACTACATTAATTGTTATCTTCAAGTCTAGAGATCCTATTCTTTTTCCTTCTATGTGAAGATATCCTATGAAATTAAGAATTTTATATTTTGATCTCCCTATGCCAACCACTTATTTGAACCTTATTCGTTCCAATATTCTTCGTCTGCTAATTAAGTATATTTCTTCTAATTGTTCTTTGGTCAATTGCCATAGTGTTATCTCTTATGAGCAATGACAGATCTAATTAAGACTTAGCCAAATGTAGTCATTTGCTAACGGGTACCTCGGGCAGGGCAGGGCAGTGCCCGTCCCGGGCAGCGGGTAGGCGGGTAGGCGGGTAGGCGGGTACAACGGGCACGGGTAGGCGGATTTTTTTTTGAAAAACTCCGCCCTGCCCGTCTCAAACCCGTGCCCGTTGCGGGTAGACGGGTACAACGGGCACGGGTACAGCGGGCACGGGCAGGACGGGCACGGGTATTTTTTTTTTTTTTGCTGTTTTCTGTTTTGTGTTTTGATTTGTTTTCTTATTTTTTTTACCGTGTCATACGAATATTATTACGTGTTTATAATTCGACTTTTAAAATCTGAATAGTTCAATATCAAATATTGTATATATATATACATAAAATTATCAAGTCACATCTTTATAATTCCTAAATAAATAAAATTTGTAACTCATATATAAAAATTATTTGTGCGAAAATTTGTATATTTATTCGGCCAAGTACAAGTCTAATTATTTATTTCTTTACAGGAGTAATTTTATACTAAAATACGCTAGATTACTTGAAATTATGTTGAATTACACTATACTATATTACAATAAATTATGTTCAATTATACTAAATTACGTTAAATTACAATAACCTCGCTAATTATGCTGAAATACGGTAAAAAAAACACTAAACTACACAAAATTACGCTATAGTAGACTGATTTTGCTCATCTTTCATGAATTATAAAAAATAGTAAAAAAATTCCAAAAAAAGTAAAAATTGGTAATCTGCAAGTTCATTATGTAACTAATTTACTGAGCTACTTGGATTGAATGATAGACATAAAAATCTTAATCGGAAACTTCAACTCAAGTTTTGAGACTCTTCCCTTAGTTTTTTGACAATTCTGAATTTCGGATCGAGCTGGAAAATAAGTTAGCTTGGTTTTGGGGCTGTGGAGCTCATGTCAAAATTTCAGCCCGATCCGACGGACGGATCAAAAGTTATGTCCTTTTTTGTGAAGCATGCACAGGACTTGATTAAACATCATGAGTAAAGCATAGAACAGATCAATTGCAATCATAGGAAATATTCAGTTATTGATTGGTTGCTCTGATACCAAATGTTATCTCATTTTCTTTTTCTTTGAGATCTCATGATTAATTATGAACAAAAGTTATGACCGTTTGAAGTTTCATCGTCGTTTTTCACCTTTTCGTGAAAAATATCCTCCCTATTCATTTGTAATTTGACGTAATTGACCGTATTTTAGCGTAATGTAACGTAATTTAGCGTAATTTAACATAATATAGTGTTATTCAACATAATTTCAAATAATTTAACGTATTTTAGTATAAATATGCTAATTATATATCAAACTCAAAAGAAGTAATATAACTTTGGATATTAATAAACTTTGGATATTAATATTCAACATAATTAATAATTTGTATTAAACTTTGGATATTAATAAAAATGTCGGCATTTTAATTATATAGTTTCATAATTTATTTATATCTCGAAATTTGTAGTTTACATTTTAAATTGATAATATATTTTCTAAACGTTCATTTTAAATTGATAATATATTTTCTAAACGTTCATTTATTTTTAATAGGTTAAATAAAATAGAAATCAAAAATATCTTAAATCAATTACTTTAAAACAATAAACATTTTAAATTGATAATATATTTTGTAAACGTTCAATTTAAATTGATAATATAAATCTAAATCTAAATTAAATAAAAATTCAAATCTAAATTTATATGCAAATTAAATTAAAATTGAATCCAAATCTAATTTAAATCTAAATTAAATTAAATAAAATGAAACTTCTCTGTAGCCAAAACTACTCAGTGCGCAATATTAACAGAGCAATATTCATGCAGCGCAATATTCACAGAGCAGGTTTAGCTTCATGCAGCGCAATATTCACATGCATTGCTGTACTCAGTGCGCTGCCTGTAGCCAAAACTGCTCTGTTAACAGTAGCCAGTGGGGGGAAAAAAATTCAAAATTTCTGGTTTCGGCGGGCAGCGGGCAGTGGGCACGGGTACGGGTACGGGCACGGGTACGCGGGTGCGGGTACACCCGTGGCGGGTGCGGGCAGACGGGCAGCGGGCACGGGTCTGCCGGGTACGGGTACACCCGGGTTTGGCACCAAAACAGGCCACCCTGCCCATTTCAAGCCCGTACCCGTGTACCCGTTTACCCGGGTATACCCGGGCACGGGTACGGGTACCCCGGGCACCGG
Source organism: Carex parvula (assembly GCA_025461045.1). Lineage (NCBI taxonomy): Eukaryota > Viridiplantae > Streptophyta > Magnoliopsida > Poales > Cyperaceae > Carex > Carex parvula. Next base: position 360,378 of record JAJGRW010001095.1, on the reverse strand, counting down.
GCACGGGCGGACCGGGTTCGGGCAACCCGTTAAGGGCACTGTCAAACCACTAGCCAAATGCGGCTAAGTCACCTCTATGATTTTAAAATTTTAATTATATATATTGAAAATTAGTGAAATTATTTTTTTGTAACTTTTTATATAGTCCAATCTCTCTCACTAAATAACTAATGTTTATTTGTAACTTAGTGGCTAGAGCTCTATGCTGTCGAGAGGACATGGGTTTTAATCTCACTCATCACATATTGTGCATTTTAATTTTCAGTCATCTCTATAAAAAATTTCTAGTTCCGCCCCTACTTCTGGATTAAGTCCCAATTAGGTCCTTAAGTAATTCTAAGAGCAAGGGTTTGCAATTAACCCATGTGAATACCCCGGCCTGCGAGTGTGTTATGTTATTCATCGCTTGGTGTTAGTTACAAAATGTATCACAACCTTTTCAATTATTTATCAAGTACGATACTTTTCTACACAATCAAATTAAAAGCATTAAAAAAAATTAAGAATTTTTCACGGTTGTGTACTCATCAAAAAATTAGAAGGTGGGATTAAGATGAATAAAAAAAAGGCATGAACATTTGAACTGGGCCAGCAAAAGAAACTTGGCTGGGCCTTGAACTGCTTTATTGAGTTCAGTTTACTTCTCAATTAAACCTGAACATTGCTGCAGATTTTGCACTTTTGCATTCTTTTAATTTTTGTCTATTAAATTTCTTAATGCATCGTAACATTTAAATTGTTTCCGTTTTGAAGAATTAAGCACATTAATATATCCAAAAAGATTCTGCTGTACAGAAAATGCAATCAATGTATTGTCCTCTGATGACAGATCCACCGTACATGTATGTATAAAAAACAGTGTTTTAAATAGTTAGCCATAGCCTTTTCGGACAATAAAAACTACGTATGGGATAAAAGTTCGCTAATTCACCTACGACCGCTATAGCTGTAATAGCTTACTACTATTATCGCTATGCGCTATTGCTGACTGCTATGCTACATGGACTTTTTTTTTTTTTTTTTTGCAATTTGTATGGGATTTTATGCTTATGTTCCTATTTGGAATGCTACATGATCTGCTATGCTAGGTATGCTAGACTGAACTTTGTGCGTATGTTTCTATTTGTGATTTAGTCTCTCCTTTTATATCGGAAAATATTCAAATATTAATTCTTGCTTTTGCTTGCTCTTCATCTAGTATTTACTTGTAAAATTATCGCCCTTCTTTTCAATTGAAAGCTGATTTCAATTATTGTAATATGTAAAATAATCAAATGGGTATTGACTTCGTTTCACTTTTAAATTAATTGTTCTTCGTCTATTATAATATGTAATACGAGGTATGAACTATTAAAGAATGTTACTTTGTAGATCATTTTTTTTCTTATTTGCATGATTGAAAAATGTATAGACTTAGATTAGTTGTCATTTAATTGTTACTCCAATTCCCAATGTTGATAATGTTGATAATTAGTAGAAATATAGAATATAAATTTTTAAAAGAAAAAAATGATATGTACAATAGCTTCCGTTATAGCTACGCTATTCACGATAGTTTTTTTGTAGCCTCTCTGTGATAAAGCGATAATCGCTATTTAGAACCTTGATAAAAAAAAAAAAAGAGTGGATACTTATTTTCATTGGTTATCATTTTTGTTTGTTAATAACTAATTTTTTTTTTAAAATACCCTTCCCTAGAGCACTACATGATGCATGTAACTTGCCAAGATTCATGAGGTTGTGCAGTAAGGAATAAAACAGATTTATAAAAAGAAGTTCTATTAGTGCTTGGGTGCATGCACTTCTTATTTTTTTTTCTTATTTTTTCTTTTGGAGAAGGTATCAGGTAAGATTGTTATGATCAGTTCACATTCATAGCATGAACTAACCTCTGGAACATGATTTCTTAATTATATAAATAACATTGTGTTGAGCTCTGCATGCTGTGTGCATCTATATCAATTTAGCAAATATTGTGTATGAAGAAAACTATATTTGTTCGTACAATTATTTTCAAAAGCCATGTTCCCTTCTAAAAGATTAAAAAAATAATATATCTCATGCATTAATTACTTATTTTTATAATATTTGAGTAAACCAAATAAAAATGATATACGGTATTTATTAAATTGTTAATGATTTTATTTAAAATCTCTACTTCTGAATTTAATGCTATTTGAATTTTTTTAATATTGACTTAATATATTTTAACAATGTGAAATAGTTAATATATTCTTTGGGTGGGGGAGGATAAGGTCTGGCTAGATATATAAAATCATGGTACTTCATATATAATAACCATAATTTTATCGTTTTCTTAACCGAGATTAAATAATACAGTATGTTGTTATGTATAAACAATTATAACTCAATTCATACAAAATTATTTTCTCGCATTTAAGTAAAAAAAATGTTATAAATAAGATTTGAATTAAGTGTAGGCCTCTCCAAATTTAAAATTAATTTATTATTTCTTTAGATATTTTAATTTTGAATTTATTTGTTATGGAATAACTATATTTAAAACGATTCTTGTTTATAGTAGTTTTATATTTAATGAAAATCAATCAATGCTATATAACTCTAACGAAGCTAACATTATTAGATAATAATTTATTGTGTAGGATGAAAAATATTTGTGTTGCTCTTATTTTTTTTCCTTAAAAGTGAAATTAAAAAATAATCTAAAATAGTAAAATGTTGGGTTCTTTGTTATAACGCGGAGTCGACAATATTTTATTTATGAGAATGGGGTGTGGTAGTGCAATTGGTTAGGAAAAAGTTTTAAGACGGTTGGATATTCAAAGGTCGAGAGTTTGAGCTTCTCTCATGACTTCACAGTCACAGATTTAGAAAAAAAAAACAATATTTTTTTTATTTTACCAAGATCGAAATGAAATAATAGTTTAAATCTTTACAACGATATTGATTATGTCTTGCTTTGTTTGATTTAATTACGTGCAATCTGTATCTTGATTTAATTAATTTTGGTTAAAGATGTCAAGTTTTGTAAGATAAATTTGAAATTATTTGCTAATAAAAACAAATATTTCGTTTTGTTAGTTTCCGAATTACATTTATCATAAGGATAATTATTATGCGAGTTCATTTGATAACTCGAAATTAACTCATAATGAATGAAATCATCAAGCAAAGACCTCTAATGTAGCAAGCCATTGTTCCAACATAATTTCAAGGCTAGTTAACAATTTTAATAAAAAGAAAACATAATTTTAAGGCTAGTTAACAATTTTAATCAAAAAAATTCACAAAAGATCATATTGGATTCACAATTTCAATCGGGTCAATTAATTAATGGACCCCACTACTTTCTGCTTTCATCCACCACTGTAATCTGTAACAAGCAATTGTGACTTCAATGTTTAAGCAGACCAATTATCTCTTTCCTGGAACTAATTAAAACTGAAACGGGAAGATTAATTAGGAACTTAATTAGTTTAGCTGTACGTAGTCTAGTACCTGATATGATCAACCACAGCATGCACCAGAATATATATATATATATGCATGCAGTATGCAGATGCCAGCTCCGCATCGTCTTTAAATCTATCCCCTCGATCTCGATCCTTTTACTCACCAACAATTAAACCGTACGTGTTAAAACTATATATCACCAACAATTCTTTTCCAGATAACAGTACTGCCATGCACGTCCCCGTTGCCTGTAACTTTTCCTTGACCGATCGACTTTTTCATATTACCTGACCCATAATGATACAGTCAAACAATTTGTCAGCTACGTACGTACAACATCTAATAAATTTAACAAAATAAACTTACTTGGAGAATCAGAAAAACAAGCTAAATTCTGCTTTTTCCCTAAAGTTCAACAAATTTCACTAAATATTACACAAGAATTAAGGCCGGGGAGAGTTTATTCCCCTTTAATTTGCGTTTATAAAATGCCCCAAATATCATGGATTAAGCTTCAGTGTACTAGCTATAACCCCTCCAACTTCTCGAAATTGTGTCAGCCATGCATTTCTAAAGAACCTCATCAGCTATATATGCACTGATCGAATCCCTAGCTTGTCAGTTCAATTTGTATATTAGATAGTTGGACCAAGAACAGCTAGCTAGTCTAGTATCATTTATAGTAGAGTTGACCAAAATCTAATTCCAGGAGCTGCTGCCCAATGCTCCATCGATGCCTCTGACTCGGGATTTCTTCCTTCTTCATATTATGTTCTTACACTAGCTAGGAGCGAGGATCTCCATGAGAGTGCCAGCAGGATTTGAAGTTTAACATGCATGTGTTATTAAAAAAAAAAATTCTCTCCATGTCTGAACTGTTTTTTTTTTTCTTTTGTGATCGAACCTTAGATCAAGTTGTTTCTTAAGCGCACTTAGATACAAAATTATCTTAGTTTGAATTGGCCAAAAATTCTTATTTGTTATCCTTGGTAGTTAGTTCTGTAGGACATGCAGTTGCTCTTTTTGTTTTTCTATTTTGGAGTATCAAAAAGTAAATATATACTCAAAGTTTAGCTGTTTCTTTTTTTAATCATTGTATGTATGGATAAGCGGGATTCCAGAGCCTATTTAATCTGTAATACATGGAAGAAAAAATACTTGCTGGTGCATGGGACGACGCTGAATGGTACATAAACAGCTATTTCTCTAATGTACAACAAAATAGCCACGCTCTTCGGCTTTTATTTGAGATATATAAACACAAGTACCTCGAGACTTTTTTTAGGTAACATATTAATTAGGTTGACGTCCTTTTCATGACCTATTTCGGTATTTGGCTTACATGTCCCAAATATGTTGTACTTGCTGGCAAGATGTTCGGAAAATAATAACAGCAGGAAATTAATGTTTTATACTATAAACAGTACTAATATGGATGTTAAATATATATTAAGTCTTTCTAATTACATGTCACGAATTAGCCCCCGAAGGCCTTGTAATAATATTAACTAAGATCATAAAGCAGTTTTAATTTCCTCCATGTTGTTCAAGTGTTTTATGGAAGTTTCTTTCTACAATAATTAATGTTATTATCACTTTAGAGTTTAGATCTAGGTTGCCTACATGCATGGGATGATTCTATATATATACAAGAACAATATAGCTAAAGTGTTAATATTATTGCAGAAATTAAGAAACTTCCACTAAACACAATTGCGGCTACTGCTGTTTATACCAAAGCATTCCAGGGCTTGTTCCTGACATGTATATAATTAGAAAAACTTATTTAAGAATCCATATTAGTACTGTTTTTTGTAAATAGTGATCTACGTACGACCAACAATAATTTTCTGTTTGTTATAACTTTCCAAAGGATGTCAACCTAATTAATTCGTTACCTGAATAAAATCTCGAGGTACTTCAGTCTATTTATCTGAAATAAAAGCCTAAGAGCATGGCTATTTTGTTGTATATCAGAGAAATAGCCTCTTATGTACCATTCAGTGTCGGTCCATGCGTCATCAAGTATTTTTTCCTGCAGGTATTGCAGATCAAAATAGGCACTGGAATCTCACTCCACACTTGCAAGGATTAAAAAAAAGAAAGCAGAAACAGTTAAACTTTGAATATTATTTACCTTTAATTTGATACTCCAAGAATAAGAAGCTACCCAAAATTAAAAGAAATACTGTCCTACAAAATTAACTTAATTGCAAGGGCAACAAATAAGCATATTTGGTCAATACAAACTAAGTTAAGTTGGGGTATCTAAGCTTAAGAAAAACTTGATTTAGGTAAACAAAAAGAAGAAACGTATTAGACATAGAGAAAAAAAAATTAATAATACATGTTACACATCAAAACCTTCGGGCACTCTCATGGAGACCCTCGCTCCTTGCGTAGAAACAGAATAACAAGAAGGAATAAGTCCCGAGTCAGATCTGGAGGTATCAATCAAGCATTGGCAGCACCTCTGGCCTGGAGTTGATTTCCAGTCGTTGATATAACCTGAAAACACCTTGCAATGTAACAGGACAGAAAGAGGTAGAGGAAAGGGAGAGGGATGGAGTGGTGGATGGCACAAATGGTGAGACTATATAGTTGTGGCTGATAGTTAGGTATGATAAGTACCTGCTGCTATCAAATGTCATTAGGTTAGGTACATACACCACATTGCAGTATTGGATTTCACAAGGGACAAGAATGTCACTAGGCTGTGAATTAAGATATATAATAATCAATTTCTTAATAAAAAAACCAAAAGATATGGTATCCATTCATAAAGATGCACTAAAAGATATGGTGATATATATAATTAATATATTGCACCAATTTGGTAATTAATTAATTAATTAATAAAACCGAATAAAGGATAAGAATACAAATTAAGATTTAGTGTAATTATCCAGCACTTTACTTAATTATCTAAGGGCTTAGATATATGTTTGTTTAAACACAGAAGATATATTTGTTACAAGGAAAAAAGTTCCATGATATGAGATACCCTGCGTTACAACCAATTAGTGTCATTAGGCATGAATAAAGCCTACCATGCAACCATTTCGTCTTCATCTATATATATATACCAATAAGAAGTAAAAAAATATAAGCACTTTACTGAAGGGTTAGGTGAAAAAATAAGCACTTTACTTTAGGGTTTGATGGTTTGTTAACTTTAAACATATAATAAGTAAGACCGTTACAAGGCTGAAAGAATCATGTATAGAAACGGCATTCGCTGTAATACAAGATACACAAATGCTATATTAAAATGTGAATTGTGTCAGAAACATTTCACTAAAACTGACCATTATTCTCAAAATTATAAAGTCTAATATATTGCACAAATTGTTCTTAGAGCAATTTCGAAAATATATATGAATTTGTACGCAAATAATAGCTGTGATTAGATTTACAATAAACTGCATGCATAATATATAGATGTTTTCAATTAATTAATTTGGAGCAATTTCAAGTTATTATATCACTAAAATTTTAAGTTATACTTCAAAGAATATCTAATAGCTGCACAAAAAAGTATCACTAAAAGCTTCCCCCATCATCCAATTACTCAGAGTGGCTCGATAGGTGTTTCCGCTGCTGTCGGACAAGCCATACCTCCGTCAGATGCCGCAACCCCAAACGTTGTGGCAAATGCTGGCTTGAAGGACACATAGCAAGTGCTTGCACCAAGCAGATCCTCAACCCGGCGGCAAGTCCCTACCACGCTGGTCAGGGTCCAAACCATCCAAGACAGGAGGAACCTCTCTTTACTGAGCTTCTGAGCTCAGCCTCTAACCCCTCCGTGCACACTGACTTCCCTACTGAGAGGGTCCGCAAAGTTTAGTCTTATGTGGATAGAGACGATGACTACTTTCAAGAACTGGCTAGGCTCAGTAATGCAGTGGTGGTTTACACTGAAGAGGTCAGCCCACCAGTCCTCCTGTTGCAAGTCATTGCGCTGGCGGTGGAGACAAATAAGGTGGAGGCTCATAAGTTGTCTGTTGGGGTCCTGAGTGGTGACAGGTTCCTCCTTCATCTTCCTGAAGGGTTAGCGGTAGACACATTTATCAAGGCAACCCCTGTTCACGCCTCGGATAAGGGGATCTCTTTCAAGCAATGGACTATATTAGAATGCCTCGGTGTATATCCCAGTTTACAAAGTCCTCCTAGACTTCATCGACATCCTACCACATTTGAGGAAGGAGTCTGAGGTAATCCGAGCAGTCTCGGGCTTTGGGGTCTACTTTAGGTCTGTGAAATCCAAGGAGAAAACCAACCTGGCTACTTGGAGAGTAGTGGTGGCCACTGATGAACTGGAAAACATACCATCGCTAGTCGAGATGAAGGCCGAAGGCTTACAATATAACGTTATAGTTAGCCCCATTGCATGGACCAAGAACCCAATCTACAAGAGATCCGATCTTCCAACCCTTCCCCATCGTTTCAAAAGGCCAAGGCAGGGTTACGGCATTGGTGACGAGGATGAAGATCTCGTTCCCATGTCTAGACGGGCTCTTCAGATGCTCTGCCAAGGCATGAACCTTGAGGCGTTACCGTTGCCGGTGAGGGCAGTTCTGGCAGGGGCGAACACCATGGAGCCATACATGCTTCACAGAAACTTTGCCTATGAGGATCAGCCGCAAGGAATCCCCCAGTCAAGGAGCCAGCTTCCAGAACTGATGAGTAGGGTAGTCTGATCATGTGTCTCTGCAACTTGGTAACACCTATGCTCATGTGGCGGGTCACCATCCTTCCCCGTCCACCCATCTCGCTAGCACCTTAGAGAGGGGATTGCCACATACAATCAACATGACCCATGTAACTTACGCTAGCACCAATCCCCAAACTGCTACACCTAGAAGTGAGGGACTGAGAATTCTGAGGCATTTTGAGATAGGGCAGATCCAACAGGGCACGGCGCCTTCGCCTCCTTCCCAAACAGGTCATGAAACGGTCATTTCAAGGCTATCTCTCTATCCACAACACCAAGAGCTTCACAGAAGGGGTCCCAACCTAGTGGAAGGCGCCATGCATCAGGCAATGCCCATTTTCCACGTGCCCTACTAGTGTCAGGCGTGAAAAATGTCTCTAACGAAGGAGACAAAAGAATAGTCTTTCATGTAGCACCAAATCAGAATGAGGTAGAGCATGACTTTATCCAGAGACTGAAGCGGGTCGAATCATAGCTCCCAACACATCCGCTACACCACCACCTACTCAACTAGAGGCAAATAAGGGCATTATTTTCAGTGCTGCTCGGAACTCCACAGTGGCGTCATGTGCCCCCACTGTAACATCCTCCAAGAGAAAAGACAAACAGGTCATGACTGTTACCCTGCTAGCACGGAAGAAGAAATCTCTAGCTGTCAACACAACGGACAAGACACTCAGAGAATTTCAAAAAGGATTGAAACTCAAAAGGAAATCCTCTAAAATTGTGTCGGGCCAACAAGAGGGATCTGAGCCTTCCAAACGGGCCGCAGGAGGAATAGCAAGTCTGGACTACAGAGGGCTTTTATGATGTGAGGGTGGACTACTCACATTGTTCTAACATTGCGAATGTAGCATGCCTCAAACAAAAAGGACGTTATATAGACGGTCCAAGAGGATAATGAAGAGAGGGCTCAACTCATTGCAACTCAACAGAGCTAGACAAATGAGGTAATGGTTCAATCGAAGGACCTTCATCTCGAGGATAGAATTCACTTCTCTTCCTCAGATGATGAGTGGGAATCGGAAGAAGAGGTGGAGGAACTCAATTGAGTTCAGCCTAGGATGTTTAGCTCCTGTGTAGTGTTGTTGTTGTTTTTTCCAATTTACAATTGAGAAACATAGGAAGTTGGATCGCATGGAATTCCATCTGAGATTAAAGCTTAAAGAAAGAATTTTTGAGTTGGCCAACTTTGAGAAAATCAGATGGTTCTAACGGTCCAGATGCAGGTGGCTTAAGTACCGGGACCGAAATACCTCTTTTTTCCACAATTTTGTGTCTGCAAGGACAAGAAGAAATATAATTGTTCAACTGGAGCATGAGGGGGTTACTATCACTGATGAGGGGGCCATCCAGAAAATTTTCTTGGAGGACATGCAAAAACTTTTGGGTATAGAATCACAGGTACTAAGCTTTGATGTCTCCAAATTATACCCCCAACTTTCAGAACTGAACTTCCTAGCCCTTCCTTTCAGTGAGACAGAAGTTGCGGTGGCAATTGGCAATTTAAACAACATTCCAAACTAAAACTTAAACAACATAAAAACATTTCTATAACAAAAAAAAATAACAAATTTCAATTTTTTTTAAAAAAAATGGGATACTGCTCTGGTATTATGCGGCCCTGGGTCCGCTCCGGCATTGTGCGGACCCATTTCAGGGTCCGCACCGGCATTGTGCGGTCTCTCTGAAATGGGTCCACACAACACCGGTGCGGCCATTGTAAATTTCAAAATTTTCAAAAATGGTGGTCTTTTGGTTTATTTTTTTTTAAGCTGTACTATAAATAAAAATTTCGGTAAATAAAGGAACATAAGGCAATCGAATATGTGCAAAGAACCAAATATTACAAAATTTGATAAGCAGTAGTCCATTTAATAATGCATTACCAAACAGTCCAAAATTTGATAAGCAGTAGTCCAACTCACTTGCTATGCGTTTTTTTCAATCCACAATGCAAAACACGGTTCTTTGATGATACGGCTGAATGTGGGGTTCCCCGTTGCAACGCAGATGTCACTTACTAGTTTTCAAGAAGGTGGTGATCTCTCCAAATTTAAAATTAATTTATTATTCTTTGTAGATTTAAATTTTGAATTTTTTAATTAAATAATGAGGTGTAAAAAGATCATGTTTTCAGCAATTCTGTCTTTAATAAAGAAAATTATTGAATGCTATAAAACTCTGATCAAGCTAACACCATTTAATAATGATTTATTGCGTGCGACGAACACATTGTGATGCTCTTATTTTTTTTTTTTTTGAATTATAAGTGAAATGGAATAATATAAAATAATAATAAATGTTTGATTCTTTGCAACGATGCGAGTTGACAATTAGGACCGGCAAAGAACCGAGCTAGGCATGTCAATATATATATATTAGAATTCAAGCTATAAAAGTGACTCGTGACTTGTTCGTTTTCGAACCGAGAAAAAAAGAGCGAGCTTTTTTCCGAGCGAGCCACGAACCGTGTACTTTTTTGTCACCCGACTGGCAACGAGCCACGTCCGAACCAACATTAGATTTCGAGTTGAAAAAGTAACTCATAGCTTGTTCATTTTCGGACCGATTTTGGACGAGCCACTAGCCGCGAGTATTTTTGCCACCTCTAATGATGACAATATTAATTATTTTATCAATATTGAAAAATAAAAGGATAATTTAAATTTTTACAGTGATATTGATTTGTGTGTCTTGCTTTGTTTGATTTATGTGTAAAATGTACTTTTTAGATGAATTCATTTTAGTTGATGTCAAGTTTTATAAGATGAACTTTGAAAATATTTGATAATAAAAGGAATACATCTTTTGGTAGTTTCTGAGTTACTTTTATGGTAAGAGAGTTCAATTGATAACTCAAAATTAAGTCGTCGTAAAAATCATTAAGCAAAGACCATACCAATTCTCTTTTTCCTGAAACTAGATCTAAAACAGAATTAATGGTTAGGTACTTAATTAGTTTAGCGATTCTATTATCTGATTCTGATCAACCACCCCAACAGATTGTTTCTGAATGAATGCACAAGTTGTTATATAGTTGTTACATCCTATTCCTTCCTACCCAAATCAAACAGCTCCCCCTCCCCTCCGTTTATTCACGAACCAACAGTGGTTAAATCATCGTCCAC
>JAJGRW010001095.1:282414-341601 GCA_025461045.1 Carex parvula | reverse complement strand
CTACATGTTGTGTTTCATCTTCTTCTGGTTGTTTTTCATCTAATACTGGTTGTCTTTCATGTGCTACGACATTCTAGTTGTCTTTCATCTACTACTGGTTTTATTTTATATTTTAAAGTTTCTCTTTCATTTACTACTGGTTGTATTTCATCTTTTTCTAGTTGTCTTTCAAATTCTACTAGTTGTCTTTCATATTCTACTGGTTGTCTTTCATCTTGTACTGGTTATATTTCACCTACTATTAGTTGTCTTTCATCTTCTTCCGGTTGTCTTTTATCTACTACTGGTTGTTTTTCATGTTCTACTTTTTGTCTTTCATCTATTACTAGTTATATTTAATATTCTTCTAGTTGTATTTCATCTTCTCATAGTTGTCTTTCATGTTCTATTGTTTGTCTTTCATGTTCTACTGGTTGTGTTTCATGTTGTGCTGGTTATGTTTCACCTACTATTGGTTGTCTTTCATCTTATTCTGGTTGTCTTTCATCTACTACTGGTTGTATTTCATGTTCGACTGTTTGTCTTTCATCTAATACTGGCTATATTTCATCTTCTTCTAGCTGTATTTTATTTTTTTCTAGTTGTTCATGTTCTACTGGATGTCTGTCAACTACTACTTGTTGTCTTTCATGTGCTACTATTTGTTTTTTAATCTTCTATTGGTTGTATTTCATCTTTCTAGTTGTCTTTCATGTTCTACTGGTTGACTTTTATGTTCTATTAGTTGTCTTTCATCTTGTACTAGTTAATTATCTTTTATCTACTACTGGTTGTCTGTTTCTTCTTCTTATATTTGTCTTTCATGTTGTTCTATTTGTCATTCATCTACTACTGGTTGTATTTCATATTTTTCTAGTTGTATTTCATATTTTTCTAATTGTATTTCATCTCATTCTAGTTGTCTTACATCTTGTACTGGTTGTTGTCTTTCATATTATACTGGTGGTCTTTCATGTACTACTTGTTGTTTTTCATGTTCTCCCTTTTGTTGTTTTTCATCTTCTTTTGATTGTTTTTCATTTTCTTATAGTTGTCTTTAATATTATATTGGTTGTCTTTCATTTATTACTGGTTGTATTTCAATTTTTTCTAGTTGTATTTCATCTTCTTCTAGTTGTGTTTCATATTGTACTTGTTATTTTTCATATTCGTGTAGTTGTCATTGATATTCTACTAGCTTTTTTTTCATCTTTTTGTAGTTATCTTTAATCTTTTTCTAATTGTCTTTCATTTTGTGCTGGTTGTCTTTCGTATTCTACTGGTTGTCTTTTATATTCTACTAGTTATTTTTCATGTTCTACTAATTATTTTTCATTTACCACTAATTGTTTTTCATCAACCACTAATTGTTTTTCATGTTCTATTGAAATTAGATGACGTTTACTTTTATATGTTTTTATTGATGTTTTTCTTTTATTTTCGTGGTTTAACTTTTTTTTTTGTTACAGTTCAATTTGAGAGAGCGGCAAATGTGACCTGAAGAATTTAGCAATCTTTTAGGGTGTAAACCGAATAATAATTGATTTTATTTTCTTGACATTAATTACCATGCTTTTTTAATGTTTTTCTAAGCAATAGATAAAGAGATGAGCAGCAAGACTACAGGGAAGTGGAATTAGAACCCTGGTTTGGAACCAACTATACTTTTACTGCTGTTTTAATTTGTTGTTCATTTGAGAAAAATGTAATTGCTAGACTATTAGTTCTCACTTATAATATATGGATGTATTATTTCATACAATCTAATATGATTTAGTATTTTCAGTTCATCTAACATGATTGAGTCTTTTCAATTGATCTAGTATGATTCTTAGTGTACATGTTATATGATTATGATATTGAATTATTCTTCAGTTGCTTGGATTGAGTATAATCAATCTATTAGGGCCTGTTCGGATGTCATGGGATTGTGCGGGATGAGATTTGACGGGTTCGAGAACCCACTTTTTTATTTGCGGGAACCCAAACGCATAAGTATGCACGGGAATAATTATGGGAATGTACTGAATGAGTGTTCGGTTGCACTGTGGGAATAATTGTGAAAAATCTTATTTTCTTTCTAAAATATATACTTGATATCAATAAAATAATTATTAATTAAATTAAATTAAATCAATTAAATAATAACATAATAATATTTATCAATTATTATTTTATAATCACCGAAAAAATATTTAAAATTAAATTAACAAATTGATCGTGATTAATACACTATTTACATTTGCTTATTTTTTTGAAATTAGTTTATTAATAAAATTATAATAATGCAATTAAATAAAATTGATTAAATAATAATATAAATAGATGAAATATTTCTAATAAAAAATATTATTAAAATGGGTACAAATAAAATGAGAAAATATGTAAATGTTGATGAAAAATAAGAAAACAACATTTAAAACATTTACAAAACAAATAAACATTTAAAAACATTTAAAAAAATAAACATTTAAAATATATAATTACAAAAATAAGAAAACAAACAAACATTAAAAATATATAACTAAAAATATGAAAACAACAATTAAAATCATTTAAAAAAATAAACATTTACCAAACAAAGTTTTTAACAGTTTGTGATTTATTTTAAAAACAATTTTGTAAAAAAGAAAAAACAATTGGTTCCACAATTAGCTTAGTCCCACAATCAATCTTGAAGAAAAAGAGACATCATTTATATATACCCCTCTCCCATGCACATGATGGAAAAAGGAGATACAGGAGATAGTCAAAAATTCATGTGTCACGTGGAGAAAGAGAATTTTTAATTGGGGTTAGTGGTGACAGCGGAGAGAGAGAGTAGTTGGGAACAAAAAATTGAGCTCAGAGGTCGGGAATTTTGAGGCCCAAAAATGCATTGAAATGGAAAGAGTGGGTTATTCACACGGAAATAATTTGGGTAAAAAAATGGTCTGCCGAACACCCTGAAATGGAAATAACAGGGAACAGCCCAAACCCATGAAATTTCCCGTAGGAATTTGACAAACGAACAGGCCCTTAGTGAGAAAAGCTATGTGTGTTGTATGGTCATGTAATAAATAATAACCACATAGTCATTATATTGTTAGTACAATTGCAATGTTTCCTATAATTACTTGATTATCAGATCAAATTTTGCTTGATCTGATTTGAGTTTTCAAGCAAACTAATACATTTATTTCGGGCACAACCACAGCATACAAACTTAATTGCACTAGTTGTTTACACCGAAAAACATTCAATAATAGAAAAGAAAAATTGCTCGCTTCTGCTGTGCATGTTCTCAATCTCTATAAACAAAAAAAAAAATATTTTATCGGTTATTTACAGTATTTCTGCTAATTCTGAAGTGTTAGCCACCTCCAGTAACTTTTATTTTGGAACTTTTTTATATGACCCCCAATAATATTTGATCTCCAGGTACATTTTAATATATCTATCATGTTGAACAATTTGGATGAATTGTTTGGATTTTGAAAATATAAATTGTAATTGGGCATCACCAATTTAGATGTAAGTGATCCTCCTCTATTAAATATGTTTTGAATACAAAAAATAGAAGGAATCTGGTCAATTGAGGTCCGAATCTGAACCTATGACATGTCTAATATATGTGGACCTTCGCAATTAATGAGTAATTTAAATTCTCCAACGACCATTTTTCTTCATATTAAATTATTAATTTACCAACTAATATTGGCCCTACCGTTTAAGTCGTTGAGCTGATCAAATCTTTGGTTATATGATTACTAATGATTCAATGTCTGTGTTTAATTTAACAAAATAAGATAATCAACATTTGATCTGGTAACATAAAAGCAACATTCTCTTTGTGAAAGTCGCGAGATCAAAATATGAATGAAGATTCTCTATGGACATTAAAATTTGCAAGGTTAGATGTTCAATATTCTCTCAACAAATTAAATATAACAAAATAAGTCTTAATGTTTTCTTTATTCTCTTTAGTTTCTGCTTTTATGTATATTTGACACCACTGGAGTCTTTCATTATTGGAATCTAGAAGCATGACCTCTACAGTCTACACTTCTATTTCAATTTTTTTTTTTAACAAAATGTGGTCAAGAGTGGTAACGAATAACTGTTTAAACAATTAATAGTAATTGTGAAAAATATAATTTTCATTTTTTTCAATTATTTTTTTAATTTAGGTCAAATTAAGTAAACAAACCAATGGGCTTATGTCTGAAATAATTAATTTAATGGCGCCTCGAACTTGTCGGAGAACAATGACAATAATGATTTTATAGTAATAAAAAACAAATATTTAAATTGAAGCTCATTTGCGGTTAGTTTTCTCTGTCTATGAGAATGGTTTGTGCTATTATATATAATTAATTGTTTATATCTGAAGTCTTATTACAGATTTTATGTTAACTTATTATTATGAGTACCTCAAGAGATATTGATGGTAGTTTCTTTACTATTCAGCACAATATGATAGTATAAATATTATTTCTTATTTGTGAGTTTAATGGTTTTTCTGCAACAATTTTTTTCATCCTTATTTTTACCAGATAATCTAACGTAATAAATCTAACTGTAATTTTTATCTGTCTTATCAAATACAATATGTACTGGGAATTAAAATGAATATTTTATAGTGTCTCATCAGCCATCGCTATATAAGGCGCAACTATTGAAGTAGAACTAGAGTGTTCATAAGTTCATCAAGCTCCTTTGTAAATTTAACTCTAAAACTTATTGTATTGATTTTAAATGACGAATCTGAATCGTTGAAATCCATCACCTTACGAGTGATGCTTCTACATCCGAAAATTTTGAACTTCCGAATTAATTTATTATAAATTCAAGCGGTTAAAATTAGAAGGTTTAGAAATTAATTTTAATGCATTCATTTTTTGAACGTTTTTTTATCACTTGACTCTATACAAAATTAATTAGAAAATTTAATTTTTGTATGTAGATACATCTCTCATAAGATAGATGGATTTCAACAGTTCAGATTCGTCATTTGAAGTCAATCTGATAGATTTAGAGTTCAGTTCACAATGAGACTTGATGAACTTAAGAACACTCAGTGCTACTCCAACTATTGACTCAAATGTCTGTAGACCAAAATTACCTCAAGTGTAGTCATAATTATTGATAACTAAAATTTGTTCAAAACAATTAACCATAAAATGTGAAAATATACTTTCAAGTTCTCTTCAATTCTTTTTTTTTTTTTTTGGTTATAACAAGATTTTCCGCTAGTTACCACCATTTTCAAGGGTAAATATCCGAGAATTATGACAGTGAAATTCATAAAAAAAATATTATTTTATGTTTATATCTCCATGACAGATTTAAAGGAGGTCACAGATCGATGACTAAGCCATCCCATAAATACAAATTAACAATTTTATTCTTTATACTTTATAACTATTAAAAATATTTGTATAGTTAAGGCTCTTATAAAATACTAAATGTGTGACCGCTGTTTGATAATTAGAACTTCACTTTATGATCAGAGATTTGACTTTGAATTACAACTATCACACATTATACATATATTATGCATTTTGGTTTCAGTTCCTAATTAATTTTTTTTATCCCGCTCATGAATATTATCTCTGCTGATTATTGAGCACAATTATAAGAGAAATTAACAACTGATGATGCAGACGTGTGCATGTGTATGTAGGTGGAATTAAGTAAACAACCAACAACCAACCAACAGTCTTAATAAGTTATGTCGCTTTCCATGCCATAAAGACTAAGAATGTTTATCTAATCATCAATTATATATATTTTATTAGAGACTCTAATGTTAGATCTAGCTAGCTAGACTGTTCATGTCAGATCAGACGGTTTAATCTGTGTTAACTCTTCCATGAAATCCACAGAATTAGAGAGGAGCCCAATACCAAAAAAAGTAATGTCTAAATTAGTTAACAATGAGGCCCTGAATTTATAAAAGAACAATATATATTAATTAATAAAAGAAGCAAATAAATTACATTCAGTATATTCTTTCTAATAAAACTAAGAGTATCATATCACCACTGGAATCCACCATATATTTATACATATATCCTATCTCAATCAAAATTAATGTTGGCATGTCATTTCTCATATCACCAGTTCACCAACTGTAATCCACAAAAATGAAAAATTAAATACAGCATCTTACAAGTTGCTCCTTCATACCCCCATTCTCTCTCTCTCTCTCTCTAGTCTCATAATCTTAACAATGGGATACAGAGAAACAAAGGAAACACTC
Source organism: Carex parvula (assembly GCA_025461045.1). NCBI lineage: Eukaryota > Viridiplantae > Streptophyta > Magnoliopsida > Poales > Cyperaceae > Carex > Carex parvula. The sequence goes on along the minus strand of JAJGRW010001095.1, from coordinate 335,378 downwards.
AAAGCTTCTAATACAAAACCACCTCTGTACAAGAGCATAATAGCTCTGTACCTATGGATTGGTATGATACAGTTCAATGTCTTGCTACTGGTAGCGGCGTTCTTCCTCCCGCTTCGCATCGGCGCCTCGTCAGTTTATCTTTACATTCTTAGCATTTCATCCCTGCAATGCCTTTTGAGGTGTCATTTAGTAGTTTCCAATTAATTTGGTTCTCTGCTTGTTGCAGGATTCTGGCGTTGCTTGGTTTGTTGAGGCTTATACCTATTAATCCTAAGAGTACATTTGGAAGCAAAGTGGCAAGGTGCGTTTTTTCATTTTGTTTCATATAACTTCAAGCTTTAATTTTGGCAATACAAGAAATGATGAAATTTTTTGATGACCAAATAGCCAGAATGTTTTATTTTTGAAATGTATTAAATATTTTGTAAAGAACTAGAAAGATCGGCATTTTTTTATGCGGTAGAAAGAGTTGAATCAATTAGGTATTTTCTAAGGAACAAAATCATTAATTTGGTTTCTTAGAGTTTGTATGCAGATTAATTAAACATTTTCAGTAGCTGGTGATTGAGATCGGCATACAAACTCTAAGGAATCAAACTATATATTCATTTGGTTGTTTAGAAAATACTTAAAACCCAATCAATGATTCAGTTCCTTCTAGTGTATCGATTTTTTTTTCTTTTTCATATTTCTCCTTGCCGACTAAATATTTAATATATTTCTAAAATAAAAAATTCTGTCAAAGCCGTTGAAATATATGCACCTCTAATTTCTTATCTTTTAAAAAAAAGTAGGTTCATAAGCAAGAATGCATATGGTTATTTTCCAATTACGGTGCATTTGGAGGATGAAAAGGCATTTGATCCAGACCAAGCTTATGGTGAGTTCTTAAAGAAATCATTTTACTATATATGTTTCTAGTATAATTCAACAAATTTATTTTGTTTAAATAAAAGTGTAGAATAAACTGTACTAAGGTCACAGAAATCAAGAATTAAAGCTGCTTAACTTCTAGTAATGGGTTGTCATTTCTTACAGTACTGAAAAAATTAGAAAGAAAAAAAATCCTCCTCTTTTTATTTCATTTTGAAGAAACTTATTTTTGTTTTCTTAACAATGTGTGGTTTTGTTAAATTAAATCTGATGTAATAACTAATAACTGTGTCCTATGACTCCAACATTGCATAGATTCAATTAAATGCGGTCAGATTCGATCTGGACCACTAAAACTAAAATTAATGGTATAAATCTGCAAGGGATTTTATGATTAAATATGACTACCCCATCCAAAAAATGTCAGAATTATTTTACATTGATAATTTATTTTATAGTGTTTGGGTATGAGCCACACACAATATTTGCCCTTGGAGCATGGGCACTGACAGACCGGGCCGGTTTGACACCTTTGCCAAGGATCAAGTTCATGGCTAGCAGCCTTGTAAGTTTATAAACATTTTGGCTACACCACAATTTTTTTTTTAATATATACACATATGAATAATATTTGTTGTAAGTTTATTTGAATTAGGGAAATGCCGTTGTGCATTCCATTTGGGTAATTCTAGCATACATCCAATTTTTTATGGTACATCTAACATTTACGATATGTATATATTTAAAAAAATATTATTCAAAATTTAGATGTGTTATTCTCAATTATTTAAATAGTACTTGTATCAAAATATATATATATATATATATATATATATATACTTATGAACATTGTACTGGTGCTTGGGTAGGCATTCAATATTCCAGTGCTAAGGCATATTTGGGCATGGCTGGGTTGTGTCCCTGTAACTAGAAAGAGTTTCATTAAGCAACTTGCGGCTGGAACCAGTTGCATTACTGTACCGGGTGGTGTACAAGAGACGATCTATTTGGAGCGCAATTCTGAGGTTAATTTCTATCATATCTATTTTTTATTTGGTATAAAAGTACAAACAAGGAGCAGTTACTTAATTGCCAAAGATATATATATATATATTTCTAGTCTTCTAGTCTGTCCTGAAGCTCATCAGTTTGCTGTAATTATAAATTCATAATGATCTCTTTCTATTTTTTGAAAGAGTATATATTACAGTGATAACATGTGTTGTAGGTTGCTTTTCTCAACTCAAGGAAAGGATTTATAAAATTAGCAATTGAGATGGGCTCCCCCCTTGTCCCTGTTTTCTGTTTTGGTCAGGTACATTAAATTTCACATGTTATCATTCAATGCATCTGTACTGGTACTGGTGCACCAACAAAATCCTAAATATTTAAGATCCTGGTCCCTGCATGCAGAACATTTTGATTTTCTTTTTTATTTACAGATGGCAATTAATTGGTAGTTCTTGATTATTTATTCTCATGTTTATTTGCTCTCTCTCTCTTTCTTCATGTAATTACATAAGAATTAATGTATATATTTTATCATTATAATTCAATAATCATCTTTTAATAATGACATTAGTGAATTTTACCTGATCTGTGCAGAGCCAAGCATACAAATGGTGGAAGCCTAATAAAACAATATTAAAAAAAGTGTATGCTGCAATTAAGTACCCCCTTGTTTTATATTGGGGAAGATTCGGGTAATTAATTAATTAATTAATCTCACCTTTATTCTGGAAAAACTAACATTTTATATTTTTATTTGTCATAACAATATATATGATGTGTGTTTCTATATTTAATTAATGATTAGGTCACCAATACCATTAAGAGTGCCAATGCATATTGTGATTGGTAAACCAATTCTGTTCAAGAAGAATCCTCAGCCTACTTATGATGAGGTACATTACTTAATTAATTAATTGCATTACTGATTTCATATATATATAGATATGGTTAAAATGAAACAAAATTAATTAATGATCTTTCAATCTTAATTTAATTTCCATGGCAGGTAAATGAAGTGCATGCGCAATATTTAGCGGCAATGCAAGAGCTATTTGAGAAAAACAAGGCCAAGTACGGTTCAAAGGATCTTCAACTTAAACTTCTCTAGACTAGACTTTTTTATTATCAATCAGAGAAACAATATAATGGAATGAGGATTGATAAGATATGAAGACCATGTATTTATTTCCTTGTCCTCTTAGTTTTTTATGTTAATTAATTGAAATTCTTGTTCTCTGGGAAACGAAAGAGTCGTAAGAAGATGACATTATTCAACCTTCAGTTTGGGAAATTAAAAAACGAAGAAACAAACCCAAACCCATAGATAAATTCCAAATGGGAGAGGACTAGAGGAGGGGTTCTCATGGGCATCAGCCTGAAATTCCATGTCATATCCTCTCTTAGCCATCTGGTTCTCATCGACTGTTTGAATTTTAAAAACAGAGATATAAATTAACGTGAAGCAAAACAAGAATCTTACTTGACAACTCACCTTAGCCCAACTCCATATATATCACTATATATATTCAGAATACACAACCACAAACATTATCAAAACAACATGTGAATATCTTATTGCATATGCATCCTCATACGCTTATGTATTTAATCCATATACCGAAATTTTTAAATGTACCATTCAAAAAAAAGAAAGATAAACCAATAAACCACGAATTTTGTGAAAGTCTAAAATTATCACTGACGCAACTTCAAGTTGTGGCCAAACAACTTTTTTTCTTCACCTCACATCTGCTGCAACATCTTTTTGTGGCCCCCTTAGTTTCTTGAGGTGGAAAAAACAAGTTGTTTGGCCGTAATTTTAAATTGCGTCTGTTCAATTTATGGCCGTCATCTGTTGTTGCGTCCGTGATAATTTTAGAATTTCAAAAAATTCGTAATTTATTGGTTTTGAATCATAAAAATAAAAATGTTCATATCCATACAAATACTGCATATGCATCCGCATACCACCATTAACTAAAAAAATATTAAACAACATAATTGAACACTAAATTAAATCAAGTGACAAATCACATAAATATTACTTTAAACATGCAAATGCAGGCACATGAAGCAAGTTTTTATGTCACGCAGTGTGCATGTTTATTAGCTTCCATGTCTTTATTGCATGATTTGACACGCCGCCCGGCCCTTTTTGTATGAGGTTTTGTTTCTTTCTCCTTAAACATATATATTATTTTGCACTAGAAAAATTGCTATAGTTCAAAATATAAAAATATTATTTCAAATTTACAATAAATATCATTTTTTGAGTCTAGTAGTAAGTAATACTCTTTGTTATATGAGTTATGAAATTCCTAGTAAATATTTAAGGAGGCTTAGATCTCATTTTTTTCTTTTAATAAAAAATACTACCTTCATATGGACTAGTATGGATTGGTTAAATTATTATAAGGCGTTGGTGAAAATCAATTAAATACCAATATATAAGTAGGCCGTAAGCTGATTATATACTTGGTAGAGTCAAATTTATTTTCAAATTATAGTGAAAACAATGCTCGCATTTGACGAAGCATCTTAGTACACATGTATTAACTTCTACATTAATCAAATTAAAAAAGAGAAGAAAAATATTATTTTAATAAAACAAAACTACTATTATTACATTAAATAAAATCCATTTACTGTTTAATAATGTAGAATGGATACTAATATAAAACAAAGTCACAACTGCAAGTATAACGGGTGAAAATTCAATTCTCAAGTTAACGGAATCAAATATGATATTATTTTCTTATCTATAACTCTCTGCTCTATCTCTATCTGTTGATAGCCCCACTAGTTTTGACCTAGAAAGAGCTAATCGGTATTTTTCAAATATTGATTTGATTTGACATTAGCTAATAAGAAAAGTTTCACCGACTTAGCCCACATGAAGCATCGTTAAAAATTTTGCGGGTAAATGTGAGCCCATTTTTTTTTATATAATAAAGTTTTGAATTTGTCTAGAATTACAAAAATATTTTGATGTTTTTCATGTATTATTTATGGGCTATGAAAGTTGCATTGGTATCTATTTTACAGTATGTGAACAATTAGATAATTAAGATTTTAAAACTGAATAAATAAGTTTTATATAATTTTATCATGAGGGAACAAATAATAATAATTTATACAAAAATTAAAAAATTTAACTGATTAAAAATACAAAATTTCAAGTTATACGGAATGTTTAGCATCCTTTCTTCTGGATCTTTTTTTGCCCCTATCTATAATATTTTTTTATAAATAATGGAAAATAGGTTATCGTTCATTATTTTGTCAAATAATATCTATCATAATCAACTATGAAATTTATGGACTAACTCCATAATATTGTATCGATCATCGAAATGATTTAACGCAAAGATGGATGGTCCATAAAATAATTATATTCAAGTGAAGTTCCATATTTTTGCCCGTTTAATAAGGATTATCTTGATATATAATAGATCCAGACATCAAGTGTTGTACTAATCAGTGGCACGATGTTGTATGTAATCAGTGGCAGTGCTGTAGTTACTTTAAATTTTTTACCGATTGTTCGGTCGAACCAACCGATAGCGTTGATGCCTTCCCTCCTTTGTCATCGGTTAACTTTTAAGTACAGTTAGTATTGAGTGACTCTTCGATATTAGTTTGGTTCAACGAACGATGACATTGAGAGAGTGATTTTTACCATCTGTTGTGTTACATGATCCGTTGGTGTTGAATTGATCAACACTTACTGATATCCTTACTGCAGCAGTGGTAAATAATTGGAACCTAGGCCTAGGCCATGCAGACTCATATATTTAAAAAATAATAGTAATTTCATCACACTTGAAACAGACCATAAACGCTACAATAACATAAATACTACTTCAAACATGCAAAGGACTGTTTATGTTTAGTTTCCATGTCTTTATTGCATGAACATCACAAATCCGCATGAATTGACACGCTGCCCGACCCACTTAATTTGTATAAAATTTTGCTTCTTTCTTCTTAAACATATTTAAAGATAGAAAAATTGCTATAGTTCTCAATATAAAAAATATTTCTAACAAGTATTAACTTTTAGTCTAGTAGTAAAATAATACATTTTGCTATAAAAGGTCATGACATGTTCAAAATATGATTATAGGAAATTCCAAGTTGATATTTACGGAGGCTTGATCCCATCTTTGATCGAAAAAAAAATATTAATTTAATATAGACTAGTATGGATTGGTTAAATTATTATAATACGGTGGTGGAAATCAATCAAATACCGATGTATAATATTCTTGATAAAATTATATATGAAATTTTATTTTTTTAAATATATTTATATACATATTTAATTCAACAAATCTAGTCTGGAAAAGAAAGAAAAAATTTATTTTAAAATATTAAATTATTTTCATCATAGAAAAATAATAAAATATCCATTATTGTGTATTAGTAAATAAAAATATTAGTTTTTTATATTATTTTGTTGATCCCACAAAAAACAAATGACAAGTGGTGATGGCAGCACCGAAATTTTTATTAATAGAAAATAAAATAAATAAATATGGACATTGAAGAACGATTTGGCGGAAATTCGAGATCTAACAAAGACGTTATGGTCCATAACGGCCAGATTAGCACCTAACTACCTATGTTATGGAACGTTATGAACCATTACGGTCAGATTAGCCCCTAACTACCTATGTTAGTATAACAAAAATACGGGCCGTTATGGTCCATAACAGCCAGGGACACACTTAAAAAAAAAAAAAAAAACAGGCCGTTATGGTCCATAACGTCCAGCTATAGTGTTTTTTGTTAATTAGAGATCATTAGTGATCAGATTAACTGAACGTTATGGACCATAACGTCTTTGTTAGATCTCGAATTTCCGCCAATCGTTCTTCAATGTCGATATTTATTTATTTTATTTTCTATTAATAAAAATTTCGGGATGGCAGCATGCATCATTATGAGTGCTTGTTCCTCTCAAGTTTAAGATTGTTGGAATCCTCAATTGAGTTACTAGTTGCTTAAGAGTTTAAAGATATGATTTTTGAATCAAATTTAAGAGGACAAAGTATATTAATTGATCATCCAAAGTATGATCGATGTTTTTAATTTTTAAATATGAACAGCTTCTTTACTAACCAACAACTTGTCAAATAGAATTCAAAATAAGATATCGCATCTCCCATTTATACATTGAGTGAGGCTATGGTGCTATGCATTTATACATTTATACATAGCCTCACTCTTATACATTTATACATACTCTACATGAGTGAGGCTATGGTGCTATGCATAGCACGGATGGCTAGTGTACTAAAGCTCAATATGGTACTTTTTAAAATTCTAACGGTCGATCCGAACCGTTCAATGTGATAACCATATGAATATGTACTTGCAAACTAAATTTTATATTTTTTCGAATTTTTTTACTATTTTTTTAGATAGGTAGAATTTTGATGGTCCAGAATTTTCATAAACACTGATTTTTCTACCTATCTAAAAAAATAGTAAAAAAATTCAAAAAAATATAAAATTTAGTTCGCAAGTACATATTCATATGAATATCACATTGAACGGTTCGGATCGACCGTTAGGATTTTAAAAAGTACCATATTGAGCCGTAGTACACTAGCCATTGGTGCTATGCATAGCACCATAGCCTCACTCTTTATACATTTATAAATTGAGCATTCAAGCAATAATTAAATAAAATGTCAAATGAAATTTGAATAGATTCGCACATCTCAAAATAAGCATTCACTAGAATCAAAGATTCGCATTGTTTCAACCTCTTAAGCATGTTAATTTTATTTAATAATTTTCTTGCAAAATAAAGTTAAGTAATTATTAAAACGAGGTTGTAATAAAAAAAATATGGAGAACCAATATTTGGTATACTGAACTAATGCAATTATTAAATATTCATCATGTGAAAGATTCTAAAACAAAAAACAAAGAATGTCTTCTACTTATAATATTGTAATAGTTATCAGTGTAGAAGGCATACCATTCATTGTAATCAATTTCTAGCATAAATATATCAACCCTCTTTATAAGTAGAACATAAAAAATTGTTAACCATATACAGATATACTGTACAAATAAACATAGAATAATTAATATTTTGATAAAATAGATCGGTTCGGTTCAGTTGCAAAATTAAAGTTGTTCGGTCATTTTTTATGTTTGGTTGGGTTGCAAAATTGAAGTTTTTCTGCTATTAATATTGGTTTTTCTTTTATTTTATTTTTATTAAACAAACCATCGGAGCCGACCAAAATTTATCTCGCGACTCTTCGATCAGAAAGGAGAGGTGCCTGACAGTGACAGCTCATTCCAATAGCATTCAATGCTCACGGCTTACATTACTAGACACTATATTGGTTCGGTTCAGAGTTCAGACCCAACCGACCGATGGAACAACCTACAACTAATTAAGCGTGTGTAACAAACAGGTCATTACGAGATTGCTCAAACAATACACATCTCAATCTACTAAATTCTACATCTCCATAGGGGCCAAGGGCAAATGCAATCAGAGTAAAAGCCCAATGAACAAACTATTATACTCTTCATAAATTAGTAGAGCTCTCAAAGAGATGACAAACTATCAAGTAATTAGAATCAAATAATGCTTCTCGCTCCAATTAAGAGCCCAATGTTCATATTTGATGAAATTCATTATTAATACAAAACTATAGAAAATAAAAAAGAGTTCAACTAATATAATACCAGTTTAAATAGATGCCTCCCTTGAAAGCTTCACCTCAAAATAATACTAACAAAATTTTATAATAATTGAAACTAACAACTTTTTTTAGTCTTTCTAATCAAATTGATAACTGGAACTGACTACAAAAACAAGTACCAAAAAATCCCTAGAGGAGAAAAGGCCATCTAAATTTCTCCTAATTTGTTTCACTTGGACATAAAAGACTTCATGTTCTTAAGCCAGCCAAGATACTCGCGCTCTTCCTTGGTTATCATGTACTCGCTAAGGAATTTAAACAAGGAATGTCTAATGCCTCTCACCTCTAGGTACCTTCGTACCGCTTCTTGCAATCCTTCATCCAGGTCCCTACAAAATTTGGAATTACGGAACAAATTAACTACAACCTCTATTGACTATTGTTATGCACTTTCTTATTTATAAAATCTATTGTTATGCACTTAGTGGTTCAATTTTACTGTTTGTATTCTGCTCATTAAATTCAACTTGTAAAACAGAAACACAAAAAGTTGAAACCAGCTGATACCCCACAAGGAATGTACCAAACCCAGTAGGTATAACGAAACAATGAAAAGCTCATTTGCTAATATTTAGATAATTTCACATTTTGTTCTACTTCTCGGACCTTTTTTTCTTCCAAGTCAGGAGCCTCTCTCCTCTCCAATAAAAAAAAAGTAATTTAACATTTAAAAAAAAAATACCTATCATCCAAAAATATTATATGAAACAAAAAAAAGGAAACTTACGAAAACTCAGGGCCTTGATAGACATTCTCATCCATGCTGTCATCACCCTCCTTTCTTATCATCATTCTCTGAATCTCATACCCCTCCTCATCAAATTGACAAACAATTTCCAAGAATGGCCCCTCTCCTTTCTGCACATTGACCACCACTGTCAAGTTCTGCTTCACGTCTTCCTCCCCCTCTTCTTCTTCTCCTTCTTCTCCTTCGGCTTCACCTTCTTCCTCCTCTGAAAACTCATCGATAGCTTCCTCGTAGTCAGCAAAGATGGTGGCCTTTATTATTTCTCCATTGAGCTCACGCTTGAGGATTATGGACTGGTCCCCGGGTTTGTCAATTATCTCAAATGGGAACGTCTCGGGCACATCAATTTTTTTCTAGAAGCAATAGTAAAAGAAGAATAAAAGTGTGATAAAATTAGAAGGATTAAAATAATTTGAGTTGTTATGATTTTGGTTCTTTCTTGGCCATCGAACATACAATAAATCAGAGTACCAATAATTTAAGCTTCAAGAACGAACTAAGAAGACAACAAAACTGTAGTAATATCTTATGTGTCAGTAACAAATCTCTAATTTTCTTATTTTCATTATTGATGGTCTCTAGATTAGCAACTCCTCAATCTGTTGCTATTAAGTACCATTTTTAACATATATCAAATCTCTAATCCATGTCACAAGGGCATGCATATTTGCACATTCAAGCTATCTCAATAAAATAATATGAATTCAATTGCAGAAACTGATATGAATTATTTTTAATTTATGGCTACTAAAAGAACTATCCAATTTAGCATTTCCGCATGCTTTCATAGGAAGCAAAAGTTCATAATATGCTTATAAATTAGAATTGCTTGTTAGTTGTAATCAATCAAATTTCACTTTTCACTCCAGTACAATTAACTAAATACTACAAAATCAAATTTCTTGGGAAGTAGAGTAATCAAACTAAGTCCTAATCCGAAAACATTAGCAAATACTTGTAATTTATTATTTCAGATAAATAAACCCCAAAATGCGCAAGAAACGTCTAGATGAGTTATACACAAACAGGAAGAGAAATACAAAGAATAGACCATACCATCTCCTTGTAATAGTCGGATTGTACGACGGACTCAATCTCTGAATCAATCACACTCTTTAGACTCTCATCAGCAGCTGTGATTCTAGAGGAGGAGAAACGAGCGCCTTTGGTCGAAACCGAGACAGATGCCTTGTTAGCTTGTTTGGCCACGGCTCTAGGAACCACGACGTAAGTGCGAGACGAAGAGGTAGGGAGGGGCGCACGAGAGCTGAGGCGGAGAGGAGTTGCCACCGCGCGGCGGAGAAATGAGGTGGCGATGGAGGTAGCAGCCATGGAGAGGTAGTGGATGGATAAAGGTTAGGGTTTTGAAAGGGGTTTGGGTTTGGGATTTGAGAGACCGAGAATGCCAACTTTTAACCAAGGGGATGGAAGGATAAGGGATCGGGAAAGTTCTAGTTCTCTCCGGTGTTTAACGAAACTGGACACCTCCATGAGTATTAAGCGTGAGTTTGATTCAGATCGTACGGTACAGATTCGACAACGGAGTTGCAAAGCTATGCTACGAACTGCTGGATTGATATCTAGGGATCAGACACGATATGAACCGTCCGATAGGAAGAGGATTGTCGGTCCGATTATTATGAGTATGTGCTGGGAAGCCTGGCTAGGAGCCTTGGAGAAGGGGATATTCTTTGGTGCTCTCTTTTTCTTCGTTACAGTGTAGGTTGTCAATGTCACTCTTTCAACCGTTTAATATCGTAGTCAATAAGACCGGTATAAATAAAGTTTTTTTCATCAACTCATTGAACATGAGTATGGATTGTACCGTTGTTACCATAAATAACAAAATAGTACAAACAGCTATATTGAGCCTTTGTAATTATAAATAAAACTTGTTATAATAGAAAATTAAGATCAAATATACAAAATATTTATCCCCTCAGACTCTTCTAGCTCTTTGTTAAATTCATCATGGTATCAGAGCAATAAATTCAAAAATTCCGCACAAGTGCCACCCAAACTAGCAAAGTTAGTCGGTACTAACAAAAATCAGAAAAACAACAAGCATCAACAAGATGTCATTAGAAGGAATGGTCAGCTACCAATGGAAGCTACTAACTCTTCTAAAATCACCAATGTTCTGCTCAATGACATAAATTATATGTCATAGTCACGATCAGTAAAACGAGTTCTCAGCAACAGAGAATTGCTAGAATTCATCACAGTGGAGATAAAAAACCCGAACCAGCAAACAAAAAGGAGGTAAATGACTCAGAAACAAAAGCAATGAGACAATGGCAATCCACGAATGATCGAGTCATGACTTGGCTCATGGGATCAATGGAACGCTGTCGCATATTTGTTTATGGCAACTGAAATAACCAAGAAACTGTGGAATGCAGTTCAAGCACATTTTGGCCAACAAAACAACTTCTCACATGTCTACCATTTGAAACAAGAGATCCAAAAAATACAGCAAGGAACAATGAGCAACACCGAATATCTCGGTGCCCTAAAAAAGAAAAAAAGACTAACTTCGGTGTTACTGATCTCCAACAACAGACCTGCAAATAATTCAAAAAAGAATCGAAGAAGATGACATTTTCGATTACATTTCGGGGTTAAACCCTAGTTACGAAGCTGTAAGGTCGCAACTCTTGTTCACAACCGACCTTCCCTCTTATGCCTCAATCACCCAAATGATTCAACAAGAAGAAAGCCATAGACTAGCAATGGGTGGTCCACAAGCTAGCAACGGCAAAGGACACGAGATCCATGGCTTTGCCGTAAAAAATTTGAGCTTCTCCCAAGACCCTAGAAATCAAAACCGCTCAAATTCAACTGAGAAGTGCTCTAATTGTAAGAAAGAGGCCATGATGAGTCCAAATTGAACTACTACTTTTAAATATTTATAAACTCTAATTTCTACTTGCGTTCAAATCACAAGCGCATGATCCTACTGTGTAGTATGATTGGGGTGTCGATCCACAGTGATAGTGTATTAGATTTTAAATAATATTCACTAGTCTAGGTTATCGGGGTTTTTAAAAGATTTGATGCGGTGGCGCTAATTGCAAGGACATATGCAAATGACATAATAAAAAAAAATTAAAATATAAAAGGAAACTTAAATCATCATAAACAAAACATAAACATATATTAAAACATAATTAAGAATTCAAGTACAACCCTCATTCTAGAGATGAGAAGTTTAGTTTCTCATGGTCATGGCAAAATAAAAGAAATAAAATAAGGAGAACATAAATTACAACTTAATTGAATATGGAAGAACCTTTGCCTCCTTAGATGACGCCTTCTTCTCTTGCTTGACTTCCGATAGCTACCATTCTCTCTTTAAGTAACTCTCTAACCTAACCTAACAATGAGTATTGCTAGTCTACTACTATGGAATTGATACAATTAAACACGCACACCAAATTCTATTACAAGAGGAGTATTTATAGCATTCCTAAATTGAGAGGTGGAGTAGTAGAAGTAGTGGATGTGGTGTAAACTTGGTGGGCATTCACGCTCTTCTGGAAGGCCCATTAAGAAATCACTTACTTTTAGGACAGTTCACTGATCATGCGGCATCAAGGTTATGTCGCATGCGGCATAGAGGAGGCCACATGGCTTCCTGACTTAACAGATTTTCTTGTATTTTTTTTTCATTTCGCATGTTGTGCACTTCGTGTGAGGTGTTGCAAGCTCCATGTAGTGTCCCATTTTGATGCCTTATTCAGAAATAGCTTAAATATGACATTTTTGCTCTGTTTTTGCCCTAAATATGCAACTTTCTCAAAAACCTGTCAAAAACACCTAAAAATACGTTTGCGGTAAATAAATCGGAAAAATGACTACTTTGCATTCTCTTTTTGCCATTTACTAATAAAAGATAGTAATTTTCGTGATATATTTTGGCTTTATCACACCCCCAAGTTTAAACTTATGTTCGTCCTCGAACAAAATAAGTAAAAGACTATAGATAGGTTGACTACATCGACCCTTGAACAATTTTTTTGAAATTATTGATAAATTTCCTAAGAATTAATTTAATACAAAGATGTCTACTCAGTTAGATGTCCATTTCATTCGAGGAAAGATGTAAGCGAAAGAAATTGAGATAACCTGTAACATCTCGAAAAATTAGGTTTTTATTATTTATGGCAAAAAAGAAAAATTTTGATAATAAGATAAAATAAAGTTTTCAGAATTTCTTTTAGTAGCATATATATTTTAATTTTACTATTTCACATATGTTCTCCATATATATTGGTTATCATATCGAACCTCTTCAAAATTTGCTCTACGGTTCTATACGGTTAATGACATACTTGTGCAACTTCCATTTTAAAAAGGGACGCACTCCTCTGTGTAAACGCACCCCCTCTCTAATGCATTCCCCGTCTCCCTTTGAAATTAAGCCGTCTCCTTATAAATTATCCAATCCGAGGAATTTTTTTTACAAACTATAATTAAAGAACCCCTCTCTGCTTTCTTATATATTTCTCAATCGCTTTTTTTACAAACTATAATTAAAGAGCCCCTCTCTGCTTTCTTATATATTTCTCAATCGCTTCGTGTCCGACAGAAAATAAATCTATTTGATTTATTCTCCAATTTTCATTTTATTCCAATTCACAAAATTCTGATTTCAATTATTGATCGATTGTCTGTCTAATTCGAATTCCGACTGTGTCGCGGTGATTAGTTGTCATTGTAATCTTATTTAAAATTCTAAAGATCTCACTATCAGGTAACCGGATTTCTCTATAATATGTTTTCATTTTGTATGGTTGATTTAGATATTGGTTTTGCATATTGGATTATGAAGGCATATTTAACGGGATAGCGGGTCTGAGGTTGGAATTAGATTTGTGATAGTAGTCTCCCACTGTTGGTTGGATTTCTTAGTGGGTTGGCGGCATTTCAATTATAGATAAGCGCGTCGTTAAATAACCGGTTACTGAGCTTTGTAGCTGATTCCGTCTTGTTATTTTGTTTTCTTTTCTGTTGCGACGTTGGTTGATAGGCCAAGTAAAAGTGCGATGATGATGTTATAATCACGCTTCGGATGGTCAAACCTAGAGTGTGACACACCCTTTGTTCGAATTGAGGATCAATTAACTGATATCTTCACTAAGGGACTAGATTCGAAACCATTCGAGAACATCACAAGCAAACTAGATTTATTCGACATTTACAATCCTAGCTTGAGCGGGAGTGCAAAAGATTGATCTCAAAACACTCATCATCGACTGTTAATCTAAGATAGATTAAATACCAAAAATAGAAAGAAATAAAACGATAACGTGTACCGTCGTTACCATAAGTAGCAAAATAGTACAAACGATTATATTTAGCCTTTGTAATTATAAATAAGAACTTGTTGTAATAGAAAAATAAGATCAAATATACAAAATATTTTTTACCCCTCAGACTCTTCTAGCTCTCTGTTAAATTCATCAGGTAAGGAATTTTTTTCATTAGCAAAATGAGTAAGAATACAGATAAAGATTATTTCGTACCTGTTACCCTATAGGGTAATTATATAGATTGTATAATATATTCAATTCAATAAAATTGATTTGTGTGATATTTTATATGATAATGTTGGAGTAATAATTAGTGATGTATATTTATTATTTAGTATATATTTTTTGTTAAGAAAAATATTAAGCACGTTATTTTCATTTACATGTTTTGTTATTTAGTTAAAGAATTGTATTTATCCGAAGAGATTTGTGTTTTTCGATGTACTTGCTTTATAAAAAATAGTTGGAATTGATTGACTGATTCATTCGTTTTATTTTTATTTTTATTAGTAATGCGATTGCATATGTGTAAATAAGTTTTGATATTCTATTTGTAAAATGTAATAAAACTAATTATTATATTAGTATTATTCGTTATTTACCCGCAACCGTTTCGTTACCCGATAATTTTAAGGGTAGAGTAAGCTCAATTTCTTAATGGGTAAGGGTAGGATATGAGAAAGGTCAATTGAGTATGAGTATGAAAATGCTTCCATCTTACTCGTATCGTACCCATTGACATTCCTAGTACTGTATCTATCTCTTTGTCTAAAAGGAAATGTTTTTTTTTTTTCCAAATGACACCCCGCACATTTAGCGAATTTGTACCCCTGTGTTAACGTACCGTTTGAGTTAATTTATGAACAAAGTACGATCAATCAGACATTTCAATTCGGTCCACACCTATAACGAACGGGTCCTTTAATATTAGTGCAGATCTCAATCGGACGGTCCCGATCTTAACTCAAAATTTGAGTTAATGCAGATCAGGGATAAACGGGCCATGTTAATTGACAAAAGTAAACTGCCTTTTATGACACTATTTTCATTTTTTTTTAATCGTAGTTCAAATGTTCAATGGATCATATATTCATATTACAGTTAAAAAAAAATTGCAAAGAGCTTTAATTTGAACCGTTAAAATTTGATGCTAAGGGGTGTTCATTGGTTCGGTTTATTTGAATTCCAATGAAACCGAAAAGGTTTGAATTAAATGATTTGGTTATTCAGTTTATTTCCACGAGCCCTGTACTGTGAACGGGGTTTTACGTAGAAAAGAAAAGAAAATTAAACAACATGAACCCTATGTTTGTGAAGACATGATACTTGATTTCCAATAAAGATCGATTCAAATGTTATACTGCAATACCCCGACAGCTTGATTCAGAGTGTTGGCCCTAGTTTTTAACATGAACCTTTTTAGTTGTTATTAAAGAAAAGAAAAACTAGCCTGCCTTGCACTATTTGTGATTTTGTAGCTGATATAAACTCATTGGAAAGGAAAAAAGAAAAGAAAGTTACCTTACCTTAAACTACATTAACTCGAGGAAATCTTTGATAAACATGTTATAATATTATTAATTATCCAACTCCAAAATTATGTCCCTTCAAAACTGAGCAACACAAGAAATCCATCTTCGTCAGACAAACACAGCACGCTCGCGCATTTTATGTTTTACACTGAGCCCCAAAAGAATAGAAGAGAACAAACAAAAAAAAAAAAGGAAAAAGAAAAGGTGATGGATATATAGATAAATTAGAAGGGAGTAGGGCCGGCGAAAGATGAAGATGACATAATGGTCAGTGTATCAGTGACGGATGACATGGCACTTAATGCAGCTTTCAGAACATCCTGAGAGCATCCCGGCTTCACTATGCTTTTCACCTGTTACAAGAATTTTGGTAAGCAACAAAAAAACTTGCAATTTTATTATCATTACGCTATCTAATGAGTACTATAACACAATGAAGCAGCAAAATTAAAGGAAACGGATATCAAAGAAAATGGTAATAAAGGAAAAGGAGTATAACTAAATAGAGATAACATTGTGAATTGACCTTGTCAAGGTATTCTTGCAAGAGTTTGATCCTTCCCATGTAGTCTCTGTCTTCGACACTTAAAGATACGACTTTAGAGTCTGTACCAGGTCCATCAAACTGAAGTGGACCAGGATTTCTGTATATGTCATCCAACAAGCAGCTAGTTGCATTTTCCCTCAACAACCTATTAATAAACCACCAAAGATATACTAAGCACTACTCATATCAAGAAATTTACAAGTGTGCTTTGGTGAAACAGAACTTATTCCTGTTCTTTAAGTTCCAGTCCAAATATTTTAAAGTATTGGAGTGAAACTAATCTTGTTAACAGTTCCATTTTTTTAAAAGAACCTTATTACAACTAAATCCACCTTGTAGTAGTAATTAAAAGATTAACAATTCAAAAGAATTTAATTTACAAGAAGAATTGGAATAAAAGTGCACAAACAAATCTCACTTCGCATTTTTTTTTAATAGCATGGACCAAAAAGGATACAGATTAAAAAGGTTCTTTGATCTTGTATAGTAATCAGGCTCGACAGTGGCCATAGTTGATATATGGAGAATGATTATTTTCATTTGGTGAGAATTTCCAATTGAACTGACGTGCATTTAGTATGTAACAGTATGGATATAATTGATACTTCTGAGCAGGAGGGTATAATTAAAAATAACCAAGCCAGCTAAAAGCTAAACAATATAACAATCTAATGGGAAGAAAGAAAGAAAGAGAATAAAAAGAACAAGTGAACATACTCATATGCTCTCCCTTTCAGGTCAATAGTTGCAGGATGCACAGCTGGCTTTCCAATCTGCCTAGATGAGGGCCCACGAGTCTTCACAGTCATCATTGCCTAAGGCAGATGCATGAAACTCAATATGAAATGTTATAGACAACTATATAATACAGAAAGACAAAAACCAAGATGAGGTAGTTCTTACTGTGATAGGAGCAGCCCCACATTTCCATTTATTTACTGGGCTTTTCAGATTTGTAATGGTAGCCATGTACCCGTTAAGACCAGCCGCCAGTATGTGATAAGACACATGTCCAAGAACCTAATTCAATCATGCACATAGAATACATCAAATTAAATTCAAGTATTTGGTATCAGTTTATACAAGCAAGGCCACTTTGCAAAATCAGTATACTATTACAGTAAGCGAACAGATAGCATAATATATAAAATTTTGTGGGACATACATGAAAAATAAAAGAATGAACTAACAAGTACATAAATAAACCCATACATATGCGTAGTCACAGTCAAACTTAGAGGGAAGAGAGCCTCTGGCCTGGTAACCAAAGAAATGGCATATCGCATTGAACTTCTTTCCCTTGTATGTGCCTTCCTTCTACAATTATCACAAAACAAAAAAAAAGCACACGTGATCAATGATCTTGATTTTTACCCAGGAGTATACAAAAAAAATATATAAAAAGAAAGGTGTGAAGAAAACTAACCAAGCGCCTATTGATCTCTGATTCAACCAACTGTGCAAGAAGCTTCTCTGTCTCAATCTAAAAAGAATAGACACATTTATTTCCTTTTCATCACAAATTTTGCAGTGCCAAAATAGCTTCACCATAAAGGATTCATGAAAATTCAGAGATTATTTTACCTGAGAAAGCTGTGCTGAGTCATCTGATTCTGGATGCAGTAGCAGCTGCAAAGCAGTAAAAGAATGCCTCGGGTCAAATGTACACCAAATTATGAAAAAAAATAACTAAATAAATAAATAAAGCTGCTCGGTACTTTTATAGAGAGAGAGAGAAAGAGAGAGCGGACCTGTTTCCTGATAAAAGGAGGGAGGAATTCAAACAGAGCAGTAGCCCAAGGTGAAAGCTGAGAAGAGATATTCTCAACTGACACTCCTTTTAGATGAAGACCATGTATTTCCTTTCCAAAAGAATAGAAAGAAAAATATATTTCAACATTCCAACTAGTGCATACAATTATAATAGACAAAGTAAGGAAGCTATCAGTAATGTACTTGGATAAGGGCGTATAATTCTGGTATGCTCTCCACAAGCCCCTCTGGAATAAGGATCACACCATGATTCTTACCTGCAGACAAACATTAAAATATATTAGATCACTTATTAAAAGCTTTTAAAGAATTTGCAAATTAAACCCCCCAAGTTACCAAACTTGCAAATAGCACCCATCATGTTGGGGATTATTTATAGTTAATTATCTTTATAGTAAGAATGTGTAAGGCTATATTTGACTATTTAATAATCTTGAGGATGCTATACAAATTGTTCCGCATGAATATTTCTCATACATAGCAATCTAACCAATTTAGATAATTTTGAGAAAACAAACATAACATGATTTGAATAACTTTGAGAAACAAATCTCACCAATATCAGCCCGTGCCTGAACTGCATCACAGATTTGTTGTGCTAGGTCAAAAATAGTGAGCTTTGATGCAGCCACCTCCTCTCCTAAGATAACCTGAAAAGCAATCAAAAGACTCTAACTAAACTTTCCTTGCAAAGTTTGATTAGGGTCTCTCATAGACTAGATTTTGGGTTCATACCAGAACATGTGCAGTAATTACAACTGCTAATGGTTACTTACTTACCTTGTCAAATCAGGCATTCAATTGTAGTTAATTAAAATAAGGGCAACTGTTAGGTTTCATTTCAGAAATCTTTTTAAATAACTCTAATGGAGGCTTAACTAGAATATAATATAGGTTTAATGAGGCAGCATACTGCAATGATTGAATTAAGGCTTCAAGCATAAAGAGTTCAATAACAGCTGTTTTGGAAATTTGGAAGCTGGTTTTCACTCATGTACCATACTATTCAGACCCACTAGTATCAGACTTCTTTTTAATGAATTCAAAATTAGTGAAAAGTAGCAAATCGGACCATATTAGGGTGTGATTGGAGAGCACACTCCAATGCCACATGAGATGCCTTGCGTCCCATCAGCCGAATGAAGTAGTAATACTATACAAGAACAAACAAATAATAAGATGAATAAAATTCTTGAAAAGAAAAGACCAAAGTAACAAAAGAGAAGTTATTGATAAGACAATAAATGTTGATACTGTATAACAAGTGCAACCTTCTCTGCAGAGAGAGCATCAGTGCAGACATTGCTAATTAGTTGAGCATTAACCTGTTCAACAAAAATAATTCAGAATTAACTATTTTGAACCCTCAAAATAGAAAAGGGAACTAGAGACATTATGAGATGGTGGAAAAACTAAACCTTTCTACAAAAACTAATTCAGAATTAACTATCTTCTAACACCTCAAACATTAAAAAATAAATAAAAACAGACATTATGCAATTGTTGATAAGTGAACATGGAGTAAGATCTTATTTGAGTGTTTGTTATACCCAACTTGAAATCTAAAGAAATTGGATTATTACCAGAAATCATAACCATCTTTAGGTACAATGAGGAACAGAGGGCTGTACCTTGCAGATTGTATCAAAACCAACATTCATCTCAACAAATTGGTTCTTAAGATCTCCATTCAATGTAACAGGTACACCTACCACCTGTAAAAAAAATTCTTGAACTTAGAAAATAGAATATAAAAATAGGTAGTCATATGTTATAGTAATTTATAAACAAAGTTGTACCTTGGTAGAACAGTTTTGCTCCGCAAATGTCTCGGCAAGCTGTGCGCCATCAGTGTTTGATGTAACACCTAAAATGATTCAGTTAAGAATACATTCCAAAATGAATTTAGAAACTATCTGTTTATCCCCCTCATTTACAAATGTCTCCATACCAACAGATCTCCCTTCAGATTCCCAACCCATTGCTTTTGCACACTCATTCATTAAGAGATAACAACTGACGGATGAGAATGTCAATTTTCTAAACAAAAAAAAGCGGGGATTATTCAAACATGCACTGAAGGGCTTAGACAATTTTTTTTTTTAAATTCTATATCCAATAGAACAGGAAATTTTCATTCTGTACAGCCATGGATGAAAACTAAGATTTTGCAAGGGTGCAAATGATCTTTCTAGTTTAGCTTCATCAAACATAATTGAATTTTTTGTAAGGATATACCTCCAATAATTACAAGGGCATCAAGCTTTAGTGCCTGACAAGTAGCCATAGCAGCATTGACTTGCTCAGTTGTTCTGATTTGATCCTTTGTACGACCAAGCAAATCATATCCGCCTGTAAGATTAAAAAAATAGATTCAACTCCCTCAGCACCAAAGCATTTAGATATAAAAATTATTACAATCAAGATCTTAAGGCACCTTGATTTTTGTAGGAAGAAAGAATATCATCTGTGATTTCCAGGGTCTTCTGTGCAAAAAGGCCCTCAGTGCCACCTGTTTCATTAGAGAAAGCCATCTATAATTTCCAAAACAAAATTCCTTCACACGCTTATTTGGAGCAGTAGAAAAATGCACAAATATATGCCTGCTTTCCTATAGCCATAAATTGCGTCTTTGCTCTAAGGATAAACAGCGAGGACTGAGAGGTACTTTGGATATAATCCAAAAGTAAAAGGCAGGGTTGCTTAGAATTTTCCACATTTGCATGATTGCATCCATAAACATGATAATACCTACACTTATTAGGGTATGCATAATCATTTCTAGTTTTGAAGGGCAGTTGGTAAAATTTGGAGGGTTTGCTGGATACACATTGAATTGAGCCAAATTATAAAGGACTCGTTGAAAATTAAAAAAGAAAACAAGGAGGCATAAATTGACTAGTGTATACGTACCAACAAAACCAAGCAATACACTCTTGCGGTTATGTGCTTTAATGGCGTCATAAAGCCCCCAAACTACATTGTGACCTCCTGGTGACTGCCTTCCACAAAATACCACACCAACCCTACAATAAACAATATAACCTAAGCACATGCTCCCAAGGTACACTGATATCTGATTTTATACAAGAGACAAATCAATGACTCAACCAGCATAACTAAATTCTCTAAGCAATTACTTTTGTTTAAATTATTTAGGAACTATTTTTGTGCTGCGAGGCTTAAAGTTTCAACACTTGTGTTATTTTCTAGTGCAAACATCATATATTGTAGTGTTACTATCAACAATTTATATATGAAAATAAAACAATATCCTTTGGCATCAAGACGAGTTAGAACTTGAATTATTCATTATTTCTAACAAGAAAACATATTAAACTCTTAATTCTCTATGTAAGAGTTGGAAATAGATTATCATACCTGATGATGGGGAACTCACTAATGATTTGAGCATCAGGAACTTTGGCAGTTGCTCTGAGAAAGTGGGCTAGGGGCTGGCCATAGGTGTGGGGGAAAGCACGGCTTATCACGTGGGCCCCAGCTGGGTCTGATGCTGTTGTTGCATCCCCATACTCTACTCTCACAGTAGTTCCCTGGTATAGGATATGAAGAGCAGTAAAGAAAATGTAGAAGAAGATATTTTTTGACAGCAAAGAGTAAAAAAATTTAACAGTAAAGAGTTACAATAGCTAATCCAGCTGAGAGACTAAGATAATTTTTTCTCACTTTATTATGACAAATGACAAGAAAAAAAGAACAGAGGGAATTTTTAAAACCTTATTGAACAGTTTTAATAAAAACAGTAGTAGTTAACATAGTTAAGAGAAATCAAAGGTCGGCATTCGAAGAATTAGATAGGAAAGCAAAAGAAAAATGGTGCTAGGACACAATTCAAGAAGTAATGAAGATCAATATGCTGAGTAGAAGAAAATGAAAATTGCATGGCATCTCTGCTTTAAGACATAGAGAAGCCTCAAATTTTTATGGGTAATGAATACCGTTGAATACCTTTTGTATATTAGGTACAACCATTACAAACAAATAACAATAGTAGAATAAAAATAAATGGCTACCAAATCATTCTTTGATCAATTTCTTTCTATCAATAACATCACAAGATGCCAATGATAGGTACCTCGCTCTCATGTAGAATTAGAATTCTGCTTGAACTAGTATTATATTCTTATAAGCATGATCTGATTTCTAAATGAAACAGAATAAAGCGTTCAAATTGCATTGACTAAAAGTAGGTGGTGTACTTAAAAAGGGGAAAAGTAGAATGGTAATGAATTAATTTAATAAATAAAAACTTTTGACTCGAGATTCCCAAAATTTCAAATAATCGTGCAGAAGTCAAATATGCACTTCACAGCAATATCAACTCAACCCAATTCAATTGGACAAAAATAAAATAACATTTAGAAAAGAAATAAAGATGTAGTTGGTGCCAATGATTAGATGAATAGGATACAAATCTGTAAGAGCACTAGTTTTGTCTTACTAAAATTAAAATATTTTCTAGCCATCTCAAACTTCAAAATATTTATACAAAAGGAAAAATTAAAATGAATTATTTAAGTCGTTGTCAAAAGCCAACCAAAACAAAGTACATTCTTTTTTCAAAAGAAAAAGGAACCTAATCTACGCTTTTATTAAAGGTAGGTATTGTTTGATCACGGGAGATGTAATAATAATACCACATCATTAGTCCAAAACGCGTTTAATAGTCCAAAGCTCACTCTTTTTTGCACTTCTCTTCAGCTCAAATCACAACCAAATCCACTAACCCACGCTTTCATATCATATCATATCCAATCCGACCTTAAAATCCAATCCAAGCCTCAAAATCCCCGATCTAACTCCAAGAACCAACATGCACTCTCGATCTTCCAAACAACCAAAGCAAGACAGATCAACAAGCTCAAATTTCATCAATAACAGTTTTACACAACAGATCTCAAATGCAATCGAGCAAATTTAAAAAAAAAAAAAAAATCTACAAAAACAGCAAAAGTGATAAACCTGAAGACAAGGAGGCAGCCCAGGCTGGTACAAAGCTCTTTCTTTCTGGAGAGGAGATAGCTCGCGAGGAATCCCATAATCTGAATCCATCTCTTTGTATTTCTTTGAATTTAATCTCCTTCTTCCTCTCCCTCTCTTAAGTTAAGTTTTCTCTTTCTCTAAGAAATGGTCGGATGTCGGCTTTATTCGTACTGCAGTGCCTCACTCTCACTGTCTCACACCAAACCCTTTGCCCTTTGCTGTTATATTTGCACAAAACCCCCTGAATTTAATTTAATGCCCTGTCTCTAACAGTTCAAAATTAAGAGAACGGATCAAGTCCGAAAGGCTCTGCGACCGTCCGATCTGCTTTGGGATCCGTGCTAGGAAAGCAGAGTATATGGATTTAAAATGTATCGGACGGGGACGGGGACGGGGACGGGGACGGGGACGGTCCTGGAGAAAGTAGGTGGGAATGTGGGATGCGTAGTCACTAATTAGTAATTAGTGTTATTTGCTGTGTAAAGAAGAGACCCTGGAATTTAAATGAATTGTAATGAGGCCCTTGAGGAGGAATTTGCGGATCTGTGTATTTGGATTTCGCTGCAAAGTTACATTGTAGTACAGGCCCTGAGGCTGAGGCACGTGGCAGTGTTATCTAAAAAAAAGGTTATAAAAGTGTTCCAGATCAGATGTGGACGATGATTTAACCACTGTTGGTTCGTGAATAAACGGAGGGGAGGGGAGCTGTTTGATTTGGGTAGGAAGGAATAGGATGTAACAACTATATAACAACTTGTGCATTCATTCAGATTTCAGAAACAATCTGTTGGGGTGGTTGATCAGAATCAGATAATAGAATCGCTAAACTAATTAAGTACCTAACCATTAATTCTGTTTTAGATCTAGTTTCAGGAAAAAGAGAATTGGTATGGTCTTTGCTTAATGATTTTTACGACGAGTTAATTTTGAGTTATCAAATGAACTCTGATATTGATTATTCTTACCATAAAAGTAACTCAGAAACTACCAAAAAGATGTATTCCTTTTATTATCAAATATTTTCAAAGTTCATCTTATAAAACTTGACATCAACTAAAATGAATTCATCTAAAAAGTACATTTTACACATAAATCAAACAAAGCAAGACACACAAATCAATATCACTGTAAAAATTTAAATTATCCTTTTATTTTTCAATATTGATAAAATAATTAATATTGTCATCATTAGAGGTGGCAAAAATACTCGCGGCTAGTGGCTCGTCCAAAATCGGTCCGAAAATGAACAAGCTATGAGTTACTTTTTCAACTCGAAATCTAATGTTGATTCGGGCGTGGCTCGTTGTCAGTCGGGTGACAAAAAAGTACACGGTTCGTGGCTAACTCGGAAATAAGCTTGCTCGTTTTTTTCTCGGTTCGAAAACAAACAAGTCACGAGCCAATTTTTTAGCTTGAATTCTAATATTGACATGCCTAGCTCGATTCTTTGCCAGTCCTAATTGTCAACTCGCATCGTTGCAAAGAATCATACATTTATTATTATTTTATATTATCTTTCCATTTCACTTATAATTAAAAATAAATAAATAAATAAGAGCATCACAATGTGTTCGTCGCACGCAATAAATCATTATTAAATGGTGTTAGCTTGATCAGAGTTTTATAGCATTCAATAATTTTCTTTATTAAAGACAGAATTGCTGAAAACATGAATCTTTTTAAACCTCATTATTTAATAAAAAAATTCAAAATTTAAATCTACAAAAAACTAATAAATTAATTTTAAATTTGGAGAGATCACCACCTTCTTGAAAACTAGCAAGTGACCTCTGCGTTGCAACGGGGAACCCCACATTCAGCCGTATCATCAAAGAACCGTGTTTTGCATTGTGGATTGAAAAAAACGCATAGCAAGTGAGTTGGACTACTGCTTATCAAATTTTGGACTGTTTGGTAATGCATTATTAAATGGACTACTGCTTATCAAATTTTGTAATATTTGGTTCTTTGCACATATTCGATTGCCTTATGTTCCTTTATTTACCGAAATTTTTATTTATAGTACAGCTTAAAAAAAATAAACCAAAAGACCACTATTTTTGAAAATTTTGAAATTTACCATGGCCGCACCGGTGTTGTGTGGACCCATTTCAGAGAGACCGCACAATGCCGGTGCGGACCCTGAAATGGGTCCGCACAATGCCGGAGCGGACCCAGGGCCGCATAATGCCAGAGCAGTATCCCATTTTTTTAAAAAAAAATTGAAATATGTTATTTTTTTTTTGTTATAGAAATGTTTTTATGTTGTTTAAGTTTTAGTTTGGAATGTTGTTTAAATTGCCAATTGCCACCGCAACTTCTGTCTCACTGAAAGGAAGGGCTAGGAAGTTCAGTTCTGAAAGTTGGGGGTATAATTTGGAGACATCAAAGCTTAGTACCTGTGATTCTATACCCAAAAGTTTTTGCATGTCCTCCAAGAAAATTTTCTGGATGGCCCCCTCATCAGTGATAGTAACCCCCTCATGCTCCAGTTGAACAATTATATTTCTTCTTGTCCTTGCAGACACAAAATTGTGGAAAAAAGAGGTATTTCGGTCCCGGTACTTAAGCCACCTGCATCTGGACCGTTAGAACCATCTGATTTTCTCAAAGTTGGCCAACTCAAAAATTCTTTCTTTAAGCTTTAATCTCAGATGGAATTCCATGCGATCCAACTTCCTATGTTTCTCAATTGTAAATTGGAAAAAACAACAACAACACTACACAGGAGCTAAACATCCTAGGCTGAACTCAATTGAGTTCCTCCACCTCTTCTTCCGATTCCCACTCATCATCTGAGGAAGAGAAGTGAATTCTATCCTCGAGATGAAGGTCCTTCGATTGAACCATTACCTCATTTGTCTAGCTCTGTTGAGTTGCAATGAGTTGAGCCCTCTCTTCATTATCCTCTTGGACCGTCTATATAACGTCCTTTTTGTTTGAGGCATGCTACATTCGCAATGTTAGAACAATGTGAGTAGTCCACCCTCACAGCATAAAAGCCCTCTGCGTCCAGCGAAACCTGGACTTTCTCGGCCAGACTTGCTATTCCTCCTGCGGCCCGTTTGGAAGGCTCAGATCCCTCTTGTTGGCCCGACACAATTTTAGAGGATTTCCTTTTGAGTTTCAATCCTTTTTGAAATTCTCTGAGTGTCTTGTCCGTTGTGTTGACAGCTAGAGATTTCTTCTTCCGTGCTGGCAGGGTAACAGTCATGACCTGTTTGTCTTTTCTCTTGGAGGATGTTACAGTGGGGGCACATGACGCCACTGTGGAGTTCCGAGCAGCACTGAAAATAATGCCCTTATTTGCCTCTAGTTGAGTAGGTGGTGGTGTAGCGGATGTGTTGGGAGCTATGATTCGACCCGCTTCAGTCCTCTGGATAAAGTCATGCTCTACCTCATTCTGATTTGGTGCTACATGAAAGACTATTCTTTTGTCTCCTTCGCTAGAGACATTTTTCACGCCTGACACTAGTAGGGCACGTGGAAAATGGGCATTGCCTGATGCATGGCGCCTTCCACTAGGTTGGGACCCCTTCTGTGAAGCTCTTGGTGTTGTGGATAGAGAGATAGCCTTGAAATGACCGTTTCATGACCTGTTTGGGAAGGAGGCGAAGGCGCCGTGCCCTGTTGGATCTGCCCTATCTCAAAATGCCTCAGAATTCTCAGTCCCTCACTTCTAGGTGTAGCAGTTTGGGGATTGGTGCTAGCGTAAGTTACATGGGTCATGTTGATTGTATGTGGCAATCCCCTCTCTAAGGTGCTAGCGAGATGGGTGGACGGGGAAGGATGGTGACCCGCCACATGAGCATAGGTGTTACCAAGTTGCAGAGACACATGATCAGACTACCCTACTCATCAGTTCTGGAAGCTGGCTCCTTGACTGGGGGATTCCTTGCGGCTGATCCTCATAGGCAAAGTTTCTGTGAAGCATGTATGGCTCCATGGTGTTCGCCCCTGCCAGAACTGCCCTCACCGGCAACGGTAACGCCTCAAGGTTCATGCCTTGGCAGAGCATCTGAAGAGCCCGTCTAGACATGGGAACGAGATCTTCATCCTCGTCACCAATGCCGTAACCCTGCCTTGGCCTTTTGAAACGATGGGGAAGGGTTGGAAGATCGGATCTCTTGTAGATTGGGTTCTTGGTCCATGCAATGGGGCTAACTATAACGTTATATTGTAAGCCTTCGGCCTTCATCTCGACTAGCGATGGTATGTTTTCCAGTTCATCAGTGGCCACCACTGCTCTCCAAGTAGCCAGGTTGGTTTTCTCCTTGGATTTCACAGACCTAAAGTAGACCCCAAAGCCCGAGACTGCTCGGATTACCTCAGACTCCTTCCTCAAATGTGGTAGGATGTCGATGAAGTCTAGGAGGACTTTGTAAACTGGGATATACACCGAGGCATTCTAATATAGTCCATTGCTTGAAAGACCCTTATCCGAGGCGTGAACAGGGGTTGCCTTGATAAATGTGTCTACCGCTAACCCTTCAGGAAGATGGAGGAACCTGTCACCACTCAGGACCCCAACAGACAACTTATGAGCCTCCACCTTATTTGTCTCCACCGCCAGCGCAATGACTTGCAACAGGAGGACCGGTGGGCTGACCTCTTCAGTGTAAACCACCACTGCATTACTGAGCCTAGCCAGTTCTTGAAAGTAGTCATCGTCTCTATCCACATAAGACTAAACTTTGCGGACCCTCTCAGTAGGGAAGTCAGTGTGCACGGAGGGGTTAGAGGCCGAGCTCAGAAGCTCAGTAAAGAGAGGTTCCTCCTGTCTTGGATGGTTTGGACCCTGACCAGCGTGGTAGGGACTTGCCGCCGGGTTGAGGATCTGCTTGGTGCAAGCACTTGCTATGTGTCCTTCAAGCC
This sequence comes from Carex parvula, assembly GCA_025461045.1. Classification (NCBI taxonomy): domain Eukaryota; kingdom Viridiplantae; phylum Streptophyta; class Magnoliopsida; order Poales; family Cyperaceae; genus Carex; species Carex parvula. Next base: position 306,966 of record JAJGRW010001095.1, on the reverse strand, counting down.
AGCATTTGCCACAACGTTTGGGGTTGCGGCATCTGATGGAGGTATGGCTTGTCCGACAGCAGCGGAAACACCTATCGAGCCACTCTGAGTAATTGGATGATGGGGGAAGCTTTTAGTGATACTTTTTTGTGCAGCTATTAGATATTCTTTGAAGTATAACTTAAAATTTTAGTGATATAATAACTTGAAATTGCTCCAAATTAATTAATTGAAAACATCTATATATTATGCATGCAGTTTATTGTAAATCTAATCACAGCTATTATTTGCGTACAAATTCATATATATTTTCGAAATTGCTCTAAGAACAATTTGTGCAATATATTAGACTTTATAATTTTGAGAATAATGGTCAGTTTTAGTGAAATGTTTCTGACACAATTCACATTTTAATATAGCATTTGTGTATCTTGTATTACAGCGAATGCCGTTTCTATACATGATTCTTTCAGCCTTGTAACGGTCTTACTTATTATATGTTTAAAGTTAACAAACCATCAAACCCTAAAGTAAAGTGCTTATTTTTTCACCTAACCCTTCAGTAAAGTGCTTATATTTTTTTACTTCTTATTGGTATATATATATAGATGAAGACGAAATGGTTGGTAGGCTTTATTCATGCCTAATGACACTAATTGGTTGTAACGCAGGGTATCTCATATCATGAAACTTTTTTCCTTGTAACAAATATATCTTCTGTGTTTAAACAAACATATATCTAAGCCCTTAGATATTTAAGTAAAGTGCTGGATAATTACACTAAATCTTAATTTGTATTCTTATCCTTTATTCGGTTTTATTAATTAATTAATTACCAAATTGGTGCAATATATTAATTATATATATCACCATATCTTTTAGTGCATCTTTATGAATGGATACCATATCTTTTGGTTTTTTTTATTAAGAAATTGATTATTATATATCTTAATTCACAGCCTAGTGACATTCTTGTCCCTTGTGAAATCCAATACTGCAATGTGGTGTATGTACCTAACCTAATGACATTTGATAGCAGCAGGTACTTATCATACCTAACTATCAGCCACAACTATATAGTCTCACCATTTGTGCCATCCACCACTCCATCTCTCTCCCTTTCCTCTACCTCTTTCTGTCCTGTTACATTGCAAGGTGTTTTCAGGTTATATCAACGACTGGAAATCAACTCCAGGCCAGAGCTGCTGCCAATGCTTGATTGATACCTCCAGATCTGACTCGGGACTTATTCCTTCTTGTTATTCTGTTTCTACGCAAGGAGCGAGGGTCTCCATGAGAGTGCCCGAAGGTTTTGATGTGTAACATGTATTATTAATTTTTTTTTCTCTATGTCTAATACGTTTCTTCTTTTTGTTTACCTAAATCAAGTTTTTCTTAAGCTTAGATACCCCAACTTAACTTAGTTTGTATTGACCAAATATGCTTATTTGTTGCCCTTGCAAGTTAATTTTGTAGGACAGTATTTCTTTTAATTTTGGGTAGCTTCTTATTCTTGGAGTATCAAATTAAAGGTAAATAATATTCAAAGTTTAACTGTTTCTGCTTTCTTTTTTTTAATCCTTGCAAGTGTGGAGTGAGATTCCAGTGCCTATTTTGATCTGCAATACCTGCAGGAAAAAATACTTGATGACGCATGGACCGACACTGAATGGTACATAAGAGGCTATTTCTCTGATATACAACAAAATAGCCATGCTCTTAGGCTTTTATTTCAGATAAATAGACTGAAGTACCTCGAGATTTTATTCAGGTGTAACGAATTAATTAGGTTGACATCCTTTGGAAAGTTATAACAAACAGAAAATTATTGTTGGTCGTAGATAACTATTTACAAAAACAGTACTAATATGGATTCTTAAATAAGTTTTTCTAATTATATACATGTCAGGAACAAGCCCTGGAATGCTTTGGTATAAACAGCAGTAGCCGCAATTGTGTTTAGTGGAAGTTTCTTTCTGCAATAATATTAACAGTACTTTAGCTATATTGTTCTTGTATATATATAGAATCATCCCATGCATGTAGGCAACCTAGATCTAAACTCTAAAGTGATAATAACATTAATTATTGTAGAAAGAAACTTCCATAAAACACTTGAACAACATGGAGGAAATTAAAACTGCTTTATGATCTTAGTTAATATTATTACAAGGCCTTCGGGGGCTAATTCGTGACATGTAATTAGAAAGACTTAATATATATTTAACATCCATATTAGTACTGTTTATAGTATAAAACATTAATTTCCTGTTGTTATTATTTTCCGAACATCTTGCCAGCAAGTACAACATATTTGGGACATGTAAGCCAAATACCGAAATAGGTCATGAAAAGGACGTCAACCTAATTAATATGTTACCTAAAAAAAGTCTCGAGGTACTTGTGTTTATATATCTCAAATAAAAGCCGAAGAGTGTGGCTATTTTGTTGTACATTAGAGAAATAGTCGTTTATGTACCATTCAGCGTCGTCCCATGCACCAGCAAGTATTTTTTCTTCCATGTATTACAGATTAAATAGGCTCTGGAATCCCGCTCCATACATACAACGATTAAAAAAAGAAACAGCTAAACTTTGAGTATATATTTACTTTTTGATACTCCAAAATAGAAAAATGAAAAAAGAGCAACTGTCCTACAGAACTAACTACCAAGGATAACAAATAAGAATTTTTGGCCAATTCAAACTAAGATAATTTTGTATCTAAGTGCGCTTAAGAAACAACTTGATCTAAGGTTCACAGAAGAAGAAAAAAAAAAACAGTTCAGACATGGAGAGAATTTTTTTTTTTAATAACACATGCATGTTAAACTTCAAATCCTGCTGGCACTCTCATGGAGATCCTCCTCGTGTAAGAACATATATAATATGAAGAAGGAAGAAATCCGGAGTCAGAGGCATGGATGGAGCATTGGGCAGCAGCTCCTGGAATTAGATTTTGGTCAACTCTACTATAAATGATACTAGACTAGCCACTACTAGAATTTCCGCTTTTTCCAACCGTAGCAATTGTTATTTCCAACCGGAGGAAGGGTCGACGGAAATGAAATTGGGTTTTCTGACACCATTAACAATTTCCGTCGGTACCCTCATGGAAATAGTAGCGGTTGGAAATCCCTGCTGTCTCCGCATGGAAATGTTTCTTATCTGCCGTTGAAAAAACTTTTGCATGACCCATGACCCGCCGAATAGACCAAATATTATATTTTATTGAAAGTTCACGGAAATACCTCTCCCCTTGCCGTTGGAAATAAGTGTGAAGTAGGGAGACATATTATTTCCATGGGCTACCGTTGGAAATGTTTTGTGTAATTTGTTTATATTATTTTACCGTGAAGGTTCATGGAAATACTCAAGGACTCTGCCGTTGGAAATGTTTATTGATTCAGTTTATATTATTTTATAGATAGACTTATTATTTCCATGAGGCTACCGTTGGAAAAGTTAAGTTCCTGGAGACAGAAATGTTTATGTTTATTTGAGATATCCCTTTAAATGGTGCATAAAAATAAATCACAGCAACAAGCAATATTTAATTGAGATAAACTGAACTTTAGAATGAAAACATAAATTTTGGTCTTTAGAATAAGGCAATGTATTTAATTGAGATACAAAACATTGTGTCAAATAAAAACAATATATAAGATCTGCCTTGAATGTCTCTTTAAGTTGTCCTCCTGCAATATATGTTTTTAAACATATTAGTGTTACTAAATTAGAAAAATTAGCATAAAAATCAAAGTAAGAAATAAAACTTTACTAGAAGCAAACATAGAAGCCTAAAATATTCACAACTGAAACCCATGAGATACTACTGAATTCTCCATTATTCAGTACTCAATTTAACCAAAATATCAAGTTTTCCTGTTCTTAATTGAAGAAAAATCCATATACAATATTTTCATCTCTATTTTGATAATTTCAGTCTATTAGATGTGTTAAAGTACTAGCATATTGATATGACATCTAAAAAATACTCAATTAGCACATTGATATCGGTTTCACACAAGCAAAACTAAATTAAACCAGCTCAAAAGCACAATAATTTTCCTGAAAAAAACTAATTCAACCACTAACAAAGTTTAAAAAAAAGCTAAATCTGAAAGTTAACATCAACTCAGGAGATGTGGCTTAGCTAGTATGGACTAGTTTGCCCTTTTCTGGCATGCTGATTTGTCCTTTTTATTACAATTAATTGGCTACACTATATTGGGTGTTCTTTATATGGAAATAACCATTGATGTACATGCTTTTCAGTGGACAAGTATCAAATTTTTATTATAACTAGAACTGTGATGAACAGGCATGATTTTGGTGATAGTTATACATGAAACAGTGCAGTTTTGACAGTCCATCTTTAGAAAATTATTGTGAGCAAATGGCTACAACAAATTCTTATTTCTTTATATGGAAATGATGGTTACCTTGTGTAGTTTATACTAAAAAAGTTTCAAAAATTATGAAGGCTTGGAACTCAGTGAATTTCACTGTTTTGTGAGGGTCGGCTGGTGTGCAAGGATATGAGATTCAAATGGCCACCAAAATTTGTAGAAAAATCCTTTTTAGGAGATTCTTTTTTCAGTGTGCTTGTATATGTCTGTAGTGTGTGTAAGTGCAAGGATTTGATCAATTTCAGTTCAGAGTTCTATGTACAGATGTTATACTGACAGTAGGTCAAATTGGGGCTGTTTAGGCAACTAAATATACCAGCATGTGTTTGGCTTAGTTTCACTTATGTATGGGGCTGGTACAAGCATGGTTATTACTTGATATGCTAGGTGAGTAAAATCACAATTAGTACAACAATGTGTTTACCAAACGTCGGAATTGCTTTACCAATTAATATTCTTCATCGGAATCATATTCTTCTTCATCACCTTGCTCCATGTGATACTCTTCCTCCCTGCCATGCTCTTCCTCACCTTCATCTACGTGGTTTACGTCCCTTGCAATTGATTGCGGTGCAGCTGATGTTGTGGGGGGTAGGACTGTTCTTTCGTCCACTAGCTCGAAGTCGTTTTCTCCAAGGACCATACCATCCCAATCAAAGTCTAGTCCATCTGAGACCGATATTGGATTATCCGGCCTTTCATCTTGGTAAAATTCTAAGTTTGAATCGTCACCAATGGAAATAGTGGCATCTATTTGTTAATTTAGTTAATTTTTTTGTTGCGTACCCATTGTACGCATAATATTTTAATTAATACAACCCACATGGTCCAGAGATTTAAAGTGACAAAGTGCTAGTTAAACATATTTGAAATGCATCCTAAGTTAACACAAGCAGGCCATATTTGAAATGCAAGTTAATACAATTAACACAAGCAGACCATATCAGCACACATCCTAAGACATATTTGAAATTCAAGTTAAGCCATAGTCCTAACACAGTTAGACATATCAACACAAGGTAGCGCCCTTAGAAAGTAAATTAAATTATTACAAATTGCAAGTTTAACACAGTGGATCAGAGATCCTTGGCCTTAAGAGCCCTGCACTTCCCCTCCTTTAGTAGGCCTTGGTGGTTCATTGATATCTCCCCCTCCCGAATTGCCCTCTGCTGGGTTGGGGTGGCCTCCACTCCCATTGTGACCCCCATCAGCATTGGCCTCCGACGACGGCTCCTACAAAACAATTGGCAAAAGAAGAGTGTTAGTGGAAAAGAAGAGTGTTAGTGAGAAAATCAATCAGCGAAAATACTCATTTACTAATTCTATTCCAATATGATTTTCTTGTTAGCCTTATTAGTATTTAGTGAGAAACTACCATATATTAATTTATAAAAATGCTTACCGGTGGCGGCCTCACTCCACCTGCTCTGAAGAGCGCATCAAAACACACTCTTGTGTACTCATGGTGTTTATGAAGAGCATCCATTTCAGCTCTGTGTCGCCTATCCTGGGCAGCTATCTCATTAGCAAACTGGGTTCGTTCAGCTGCTAGTAACTGTGCCACTTCTACATTTGAGAAACTCCTATTCGCATCTGCAGCAGAGGTGGCAGTGCTCCTGGTTGGACCCGATGGGCTCGCCTCAACTGTCTCGAGTACTCGGGTTGACTTGTTGGTTCTTCCCCGGAAGCCAAACCCGAATAACCTGCCTCTGGAGTCCTCTCCTTTCACAGCTTTCTCCCATATTTGATCCTCTTCCATCTGATCCCCGTATTTCCCCTTAAGTGCATCAAACCTTTCCTGAAGTGGTTAGGAAAAAATCACAAGTCATAGCTTGGAAAAGCTTGAAAAAATCACAAGTCATAGCTTGAAAAAATTCAAGTGCATCAAACCTATATGTAATGAAAACAGTAACAAAAAAAGGGAAGCTGCAGGAATTAAAGCTAATTTGAATTAGGAAGTTGTATAATACACGGGGGAGACGGAATAATACAGACACACACACACACATGAAAGTAAATATATTAATCGCAGTTTTACAATTAGGACAAAATGATAATTTTACATTTTTGGTAGGATACACATGAAATTTTAGCTTGAAATATTTATTTTCTTATTTGTTTTCCATTTCTTGCAGAGTATGTTATGCTCCAGAACCAAGTCAATGAAGGAAATAAGAAAGGAAAACAATGAGGATTTAAAGGGAGAAAGCAATTAATATGAAAGGAAGGAGAAATAATATTATACACGTTTTAAGTAAATAAATTGTAGTTGAATTGAGAGAGAAGATAAAATTATGACCAAACATGAAATGTTTGTCCTTTGATTATTGGGGTAAAGATATGTACAGAGCAGTTTTTGCTTCATGCAGATTACGTATCGTATGCAGTGGTGTTTTGGATCTATTGTCCTTGCACTTCATGAAGCAAAAACTACTCTGTCAATATCTTAACCCTAATTATATATGATGTATTTTTGGAGGCTACTAGAAGTGGATCATTAGATGTAGAAAAAGTGAGAGATACCATGCAAGATTGGAAGCATGCGGTGACTTTTGAAGTGAGAGATACCATGCAATATCTTAATTACTTTCTAATACAATCAGTCATATATATGTTTCTGTAAGCATGCGGTGACTTTTGAAGGGTAACATTATTCAATTAGTTATTGGTTTAATTTCTAATTTGAATGTCTAGCTCAATTTAGTTAATTAGCTAGCATGCAGACTATATGTCATTCTTGGACATAAATGCTTTCACTGATTTTAGCCAAAATTATTATCAAATTTGGTTGCATTTCTATCTTCCAACAATTTCAGTTTAAAAAAGGCCACAAAAGTGCCCCAAATTAATGGCCTGGTAGATCCAAGAGCCTCTGGTGGCACATATCATGCAAATTGTCAACTACAATGTCATATTTCCACCTCAGAGAAAGGCACTTTAAACTGAAATGAGTGACTCTTGTACTAGAATTGGTTCTGAAAACCTTTATTTTTAGTATAATTATCTATCACTAAATATACTCTATTGGACCAAAAGGAAACATAATTTGTCATAGCAGTGTACCAGTTAATTTTAGACATGTTCATATAATCACAACAAAGAAAGGAAATTACCGCTGCCTCTTTTGCTCTCCTGGTCAAGTACACCTTTCCCTCCGGTGTATTGCGCATGTGAGTTTTATCAAAAACATCATTCAATCCGACAGAGTCGCCCTTCTCCTTTATCTGATGTTAAAAAATGGAAGGTTTGTCAGTGATGATGAAAAAAAATTCAATTTAGGGATGAATCTAATTAATGTAGTTTTTCAATACCAATGCTTGCTTGTGCCGAAACATACTCTTGGAACCAGTCACGTGATGGACCTCATCCTCTTTGCTTATTCTGTTACTACGGTTGGTGCCCGATTGTTGGTCCCAGTTTTTTGTGGACCATACATCGCACAGCCCCTTCCAAGCTTCTATGTTCTTGCACCATTTAGGAGGAAAGTCTTTCCATTTCTCCTTCTCATTTCCATATTTCTTCGTTAACTGTATACTTGTTTCATTCAGCTCACGCATGTATGCTTCCGCCGCAATCTTCTCGAAGACATCAAGACAACGGCCGATGTCTTCCTTAGGCCCCCATGAGTACCTTTGCAAGAACTGTTGGAGGATAACCAGTCGAATCTGCGATGGAAACATGTTGTAGGACCTATACGGTCCCGGCAGGTTCTCCAAAGTTAGAACCCGTATCGTGGTTATCACCTTGGTGCAAAATGGCGAGGTCGTGAACTCCGCGTCCCCAACCACCATCAGGTATGGTCTGTCATCTGGATGCACCGGGTCACGAGGCTTCGTAAGTCCCCGACCACACCTCACGTTAGATTTCCCCTTGTTTCTCTTTCGCTTCTTCTTGTCAGCCGTCTCTTGAGCTGCGGACTCGTCAAGCTCTCTCCCGCAGGCCTGAAAAGCATCAGGACAGCTACGGAGGGTCCGACGATTCCGGCACCTAATGCTGCCATCATCGGTATACACCCCTTCGTCAAGAGGCCGAGGGGAGCTGTCTCCTGACTGGGGCTCTGATGCTGTCTCGGACCGAGACGGTGACCAGTCAGTAGACGATGACCAGTCAGTATGTGGGCGAGGGGAGCTATCTCCTGACTGGGCAGCAGCTGTCTCGGCCTGAGTCCCGAACTGGGCAGCGTCAGTCTCGGCCCGAGTCAGGTGAATGGGCAGTAGGTGTCTCGGCCCGAGTCCCTGACTGGTCCGCAGCTGTCTCGGCATCAGCCGACTGGGCAGCAGCTGTCGCGGCATCAGTAGGTTGTGCAGCAGCTGTCTCGGACAGGGTCGGTTGTGCGTCAGCTGTCTCGGCCAGAGTCGGTTGGGCAGCAGCTGGCTCGGCCCATGTCGGTTGTGCATCAGCAGCTAGATCGGCCCTAGTCTCGGACTGGGCAGCAGCTGTCTCGGCCAGAGTGGGTTGTGCAGCAGATGTCTGGGGCAGAGTTGGTTGTTCGTCAGCAGCTGGCTCGGCCCGAGTCCCGGACTGGGCAGCAGCTGTCTCAGCATTAGTAGGTTGTGCAGCAACTGTCTCGGCCAGAGTCGGTTGGGCAGCTTTGGCCGTCTCAGCCCGAGTCCGGGACTTGGCACAAGGGGGGGCGGACCTGGGCCAAACCACAGTCGGGCCGATACCTCTGTTTCATGAACTGGCGGGGGCGGGGCGGGGGTAAATCATCAAGTGGATTTAGCCTCTTCGATCTCCTGACTTCACGGATCACCAGTGTGCTCAACTTGTCAGTTTTTCGCTTTTTCCGGGCCTGTGCACGAGGATCTGGTTGAGGCGGTGACAGCTGGACTGGGTGCTCCTTGGTTTGAGCCGGTGACAGAAGGGGGTGGGATGCCTCCAGCAGCGATGACGGTGGCAGTGACGGTTGCTGATTGCATGTTGCGGTTGCGGTTGCGGGTTGGGGTTGCGCTTGCGGGTTGCGGGTGGTGGTTGCGGTTGCAGTTTTGGCCGGCAAGGGTTGCGGTGACAGGGGCGGGGGCGGGGGCGGGAGCATCTGCTGTGACTGGGCAGCAGCTGTCATACTTGGGCTACGATTTAGCCTCGGGGATTTTCGACGTTGAAGTACAACAAAATGGGAGCAATCTTCGTCCCTACCATTATTTTCTGCAACAATTATAACATAGGGTAAATTTCTTAAATTACGGTCAATACAGTGTCAATTTCTTAGTTGATTTATAAGAGAAAATAAAAATCAAAGGGCAATCAAAGGGCAGTCAATACAGCATTAGTTGAATTATATTATTGTCAAGAGTATCTCTACCATTGGCGAGGTCTATGTATTCTCATCACGATGCATGTATTCTAAGCATCTTAATAAAATGAGATAACATAGTAATCAATTACTACGAAAATTATACAAGGGTTGATTTCAAATTGGTTTAACAGTACCCTAAAACAGAACCCTAACATAGTAATCAATTATTAAGAAAAGTTGAAGGGTATTTTCCAAAACAGTACCCTAAAACATATTATGAAAACACAAAGTAATAAACACAAGGGTTGATTTGCATAATTTCCACCGACTGACAGCCAAAATATCTCTGTCCTATTGACAAATTAATAAATTGACATATTTACCCTTGTTCTGAACAGCTCATGCTATGCATAGCTTCTCTCTTCAAATAAATCCTAAGTGTAATTAATTTTTTTATTCTAAAGACTAAACCCTTCTATTTCGGTAGAAAGAGGAGTGACATTGTTGGGAGACTGAAACAGAAATTCTAAAGCGAAAGATTGAAACCTAATAGAGAAATTCTAAAGTGATCTTTTTAGAACAGCTTATTTAGAAACAGAAATTGACATCTATAAAACAGAGATTGAAACAGAAATTGAATCAATAAATTGAAACAGCCTATTAAGAAATTGAAACAGCCTATTTAGTTTTAAAAAATTATTGTGGTCTATCGACCAGCACCATTGCTAGCTGGTATGGTTCTCAAATGGTATGACAAGCCGCTAATTCCTAAAGTGTCGGCATGGGCTAAGTAATCATTTAAATTAAAGGGTAATTTCATATATCCCCCTCAAAAACATCAATATTACGTATCTCCCCCTCCAAAATCACTAATTATTGAGTATCCTTTAAAATTGTACAAACTCACGTATTTACCCACTATAACTCTATAATACATCAAATATCTCCAAAAACAATTAAATGATAATATTTAAAGCTTTGAAATTTAAGTATATACCATTATACCCTTGCATTTATCTTCTTTCTCTCTGTCTAAACTCTGAAACTTAATAAGATATTTTTACTGAAACCTCGCTGAAAAAGCACAAGCATCGTCCTAGATGCTTGTACCAGCACCCACTAATGACAAGTTGATAACACATTGTGCAGAATTTAGACCCTGCTTCTGATTTGATTGTAAATAACTTTCATTAAGAAATTGAACATAGATAACAGATATTTGATTAGATTTTCATTTTTTCATCTCACAGTTCATTGTTACAATTTGATTGTAAATAACTTTCCATTAACTTGTTTTCTATACAATACCTTTTTTGCTAAAAAAAATGATAAGTTGATAAAATGGAGACAGGAATTTCACAGTTGGGAGTAGAATTTCAAGCAACTTTTGTGAAATGAAAATTAAATCAACAACCCTCACTTCTAAACCCTCACTTCTGAACCCTTTTTCTGTGATTCTAAACCCCCACTTCAGTTCTACATCGAATATTTCTAAACCCTCACTTCTAAACCCTCACTTCTGAACCCTTTTTCTGTGATTCTAACAAGCAACTTTTGTGAAATTAACAAAAAACCCTTTAAACTCTTACGTGTGTCGGAAGGATGCTCGGGTTCCATCGCCGCCTTTTGTAGCCGCCTTTTGTCGCCGCCTTTCTCCCAATGTCACTGGTTCGCCCTTCGATCGAGGCGGCGCAGGTAGTAGGAAGAGAGCTGCGAGGCAGTGCAAAATGTGGTTGAGTAAAAGGCTGTAACTGAGAGGAAGAATCGCGGGAGCGGCGGGGACGATCGGGTTTCTTCTCCGCTAAGTAGGGTTTTAACGAAGAGATAGAGGAGAAAGCACCGGGTGGCGTTTGGTATGTCAAAAAGAAGAAATAGAGGAGAGGGCTGGGGTTGGGCGTCTTTTCAAAAAAATCGCCAAGTCCCAGGAATTCAAAAACCGACGGTACCGTAATCCCAAATTTTTTACAATTACTGGATCTGGACCGTTCCTTTAACTTGGTTCGAATCTCAAAGCCCAATAATGCGACCCCTCAGTCAGCCCGAAATAGCTAATTGTAAATGCGAGTCTTTTACGGTACCGTCGAGGATATTGATTCAAGTTCCAGAGAGCATTCAAAAAATCTCTAAGTCCCAGGGAGCATTTACGCTATCTACACCTACCAAACTTAGATATCACCTGAGGTACCGTAATATTTATTGTTAGGTCGGGACCGTATGATTTTAATTACACGATTTTTGAAGAATCGAGATGATTGAGGGTGCGCCGGATCAACAAATGAATTTTGTGTCACCTCATCGAAATGGTTATCATGCTCAAAACTCTCTAATGGAGGTCTCCATTTCCGGAGTATGACCCTTCATCACCCATCAGACGGCTAGTATAAGCAGACCAACTAATTAGTGTTTTTTGTACAGCAAATAATATGATTAAAATCCTAAATAAATAATCTCTATATTTAAACATACCCTTGGAATATATCTTTTCATTAATTGTTGATATCATATCATTTCATTAATATTTGCCCCTTGAAATTGGGCAAATAATTACGGACCGTTCATTTTCGTATCAAAATTCAACGATTGATCTTTATCGAAATGATTCCAAATTAGTTTTTAAATGATCAAGGGCAAATATTGTACGTAACAATAAAATAAAAACATAAGTTTCAATGTGGCGAAGCTTCCATCCAACGCAAACTAATTGGGGCCATACGATGTTTGTATTTTCCGTCGGCTTGATGGAAAGGTAAACGAACATCAAATCTCATCCAACTTCACTGCAATGCTCTGAATGCGATACTCTTCGATTTGAACGGTTCTGATCGACTGTCGGACAACATACAATTGCGGGTCCTCATTAACTCATACTACAGGAGTTAATGTTCTATGTTGATACTTGATGGATGTGTGTTATTCATACAATAAGTATGTTATGCTATATTGTTTTTTTTATACAATTTTCTTTAGTAATTCACAAACATGCTACTTCAAACATTATTGAGTAAATTTCATTTATCAAGTGTGCAAATCATCTCTATTTCTAAATTAAATGTTCACATATCAAATTTATATGTGATTTATTTAACACATCAGTTCTGACTACGAGGAGCGCATGGGTATATAATCACAGGACCTTCCAACATATAAGATAAACCGCATGAAGAGGAAACTGCTCTGTCCATTTAATTTGAAAGAAAATTGTTCCAAGGAAACATTCTCTCTGGATGCATACATGCGTCAATCTTCATAAGATTTAGTCCGGACCGTTCTTTTAACTTAGCACGAATCATAAAACCCATTCAATTCGTACATCTCAAACGCTAGCCCGAATCTCAAAGATAACAGGTTATATCTCAAACCGTAAGTTAAGAGGAAGCCCTAGAGCACCTTCTCCATTTTTCGGCTTTCCCTCCCAACATTTCAGATCTGGGAGCTCCAAAATTCACCCGGAGATATTTAGGCATCATGCTTCCCCCCAAATTTCACCCAAATTTCCCTCCCATTCGCATCATGCTTCCCCCCAAATTTCACCCAGAGATATTTAGGCGGCCGCCCAAATTTTCCCTCTCACTCCGACCCTCAGTTTCACACTCCTCTCCTCTAATCCGTCGATCTCTCACAAGTTACAACACATCGCCTCTCCTCTAATCCTTGTATTTGGTCTGAGCACCTCGCTACCTCTCCATCTGGTGGCACGTCTCGGTGCATGTCCCCCCTGAAATCCGAAGAGGGGCGCAAATATCTTCTCCAATACAAACTTATTTGGTAAGTCCCCCTGAAATACTTTAATTTCATTTCTTTGAGCCTGAGATGGTATATGTTGTGTTTTTTAGTTGATTTTATTTACATTAACCTCTTCACCTGTTAGGAATTCGATTGTTGTGTTTTTAGTTGATTTTATCCCCCAATGTCACTCCTCCAAATCAATTTCAGGGATCTATCACCCAATTTAAGAGGATTTTAGTTGAAATTGATTTAAACTAAAATCAATTCAAACTCTTTCTATCCCCCAATGTCACTCCTCTTTCTATCCCCCAAATCAATTTAAACTAAAATCAATTTAAACTCCTATTTTGAAATTGGTTTAGGGCTTCATAGCATGCATAGCATGAGAACCCGAACCAATTTAAACTCCTTCTATTTTTGAATTTTGAGGCCATTCAGAAAAAGCTAGACCTCCATTTAATTGATTTTCCCATAAATGGTAAGTGTTGATCGATTGGGTTCGGGTTGTTAATTTATCACCTGCTCCTTCTATATTTGTAGAAAAAACAAGCATGCATAGCATGGATTCTACAAAACTGATTGGTTTGAAACAGAAATTGATTTATCTAAACTCCTATTTTTGTAGAAAAAACAGAAATGATTGGTTTTAGAAAAAATGATCGGACAAGCATGAAATGGATGCTATGCTTGTGTTGTGATGCTATGCTTGTTTTTTCTACAGAAATAGAAGGGTTTAGTGTTTAGAATAAAAATATTAATTACACTTAGGATTTAATCGCCCGTCAGTAAATCATTTCTAAATTGTGGAATTTTGTGATATATTGGGGTGTTGATTGATTGGGTTCGGGTTGTTGATTTTCCAAACCCGATTGGGGGATGAACATTGGGGGTTTGCGGGGTGTGCCTTGGTGCCGATTTCCTGTTCTGTCTCCCCTTGGGTGCTGGATACGTGTTGTGATTGATTTCGGTACGTATTTTGAGAGGGGCATATTATATACTTGTAGGGGCATATCATCTATACTAGATCGTATACTTGTCTTGATCGTATCATGTGTTAAATACGTACCAGCATAAATCTATACTTGTCTTGATCGTATCATATATACTAGATATTTTTCATATGTGGATATTCTGTTTTGAGATTGAGATTTTAGCTAGTACTATCAAGTCTTTCAATGCATGTGACTTGTTCTGCCAAAAAATAATAGGTCATTTGATTATTATCTTTGTAATTTTTTACATACCGGTTTGGGGCATAGATAGTTCAGCTCCTAACTTGTCACATTGTGCATTGGATATAATAATAGTTGATATCGGAAAAATAAACAAATTAATTAGTCCACACCATATAAGCATTAATTCATATTCTTTTTTTCCAACCAATTACTATTTCCACTTTTATTCATTTCTTTTGTTTATTTCTAAATATCACCTGTTAAATACACTAAAAGTTTCTATTAGAATGCCATAAGAGTTATTACCAAATATGTTAACTTTTTCAATTAATAGCAAGGATTTAATTAGAGACAAAACAAGACAGTGTTTATTGAGGGGTAAAACAGACATTAAAAAGAATTTTTTTCTCTTTGCCCCTGAATATTAGAAATTGTGATCTTAAGATAGCGCTCCCCTTTGTTTAGGTATCTTAATTTGTCCCTCTGACATCTAAGGGTGATGCTCTAGTATTTTGGTTCTTGTATCTTATATTTCCAATGATTACTATAGTAATTATTGCTTTTGTAATAACTGTTATCACTACTAGAATTTCCACTTTCCGCTTTTTAACAACCATGCCAACTGATTAAAAGTTTACTAATATATCTTTTTTAGTTTAGATGCTCATTGTTTATGTAATCAAATAAAATAAATGAACTGTAAATCCATCGACTTATATAAAGAATACCAGCCCATATTTTATCAAATTAACTTGCTGCAGTAGATTTTGATGTTTTTTTTGTCTTTTAATCTGTTCAATGCGTTAAACTTTTGGTTGTCTCTTGAGTTATGGGTGCAGAGATAATTTATAGATATCCATATTAGAGATGCACTCAGATTTGATTCTAGAGTTCTATATTTCATGATATCTAATTTGTATTGGGATTGTTCAATAAGTTCTGGTATTGTGTAACGGTGTCCCTGTATTACGTGTTGCTTTGATATCTGGTTCCATACCATACGTAACACATATTTTTTTTTATTAGAACAACAGCAATGGCTCCAAGGAAGTCTGGTCTTACAAGAGCAACACGTAAAAAGCACTCAAGAGAAAGTGTACTTCACAGCCAATTCTTGAGGTTGGCGAGGGTTCAAATGCTGACCCTGAAAGAGAAATTACACAACCAGAACCGCCAAATAAAAAGGGTAGAGGCGCCGGAAAGATCAGAAAGTCAACAGATGTAGTGGAGGACAGACCGGTAATCTGGCCAGTTGGGGATTGTGAGTTCACGTGCAATCACCAGTTGGGCGATTGCAAACCAAAGGAAATAACAGCAGCAATCACTAGGTACCCCTTCTAACTTGAGTACTTGAAATTACACAACCAGAAATCGATATATTGTTTTTAGGGATTTTATGCTTCAATCAGTTGCTTTTTTATTTATTCTGTTGTGTCAAGAAATTGGTACAAAAACAGTAGTCTCTGGTAAGTTAAAAACAACATATTCTGATGCACTCAATGTGCTCGAAGAAATGACGAAATCATAATCTGATGTGAAACAAAAATTTGAGTGCTATCAAGGCCGATGTCTGGTTCAACTTGTAGTGTTATGGTCACAAATCAGGTTCAACTTGTAGTTGCTAACAAACGGGTTGAATGTACAGCTAGCAACTAAGTGTGACCTAAAGAGATCATGTTTAATATTTGTACACCTTAGGGTTACACTGTTTAAACTTGTAAGTCAATGGCTGATATTTCCGTATTTCTATCACTAGGCTAGCCCTAAATCTCATGCCTGGACCGTTGAGAAGCTTCTTCTCATTTGATGACGCCACGAAGAAAAATATTGAGTTCTTGTTTTTGGTACCATATATTGATTTATATTCAATTTTTTTAGGGGCAAATCTTGGCAGGGGATCTGAGCCAAACATAATTACATGGACAACCCTAACTGGGATTATCAGTTCACCTCTCATAAAAAAAAACAAGAAGCAAATTACATGAACTAGCAAACCAATAGCACACTACAGTTCACGTCTGGTTACAGATAGCTATCCACAGTAGATAGACTTACATTTATCAGTAATAGACTTTACTTTTAATAGACTAACTTTTTTTTTGTTTTAAAGAAAAAATTCAGATATCGTGAAGGGAAGATCCCGACCATTGCAGAAATGTTATGGAGGCGATAGCAGCAAAAAGGTATAGCCAGGAGCTATACGAGGCCAGGGACATCTGCAGGAAAAAGTTTGGCAGAGACATAGAAGCATGGAAAAACCACATTCCCCATTGGTGCCTTGACAACCCCAACTGGCACGGTTTGTGCGATATTTTTTTCACAGAGGACTGGCAAGATTTGAGTAAAAAAAACCTGGTAAACCGCACCCAGTCGAGACTTTTGGTTGCCCATCACTGTGGATCAGCCAGCTCACACCAGCATTTTGGCAAACTGGTCAGTGTCATCAAATATAATGTTCCCAAATTAACAATACTTGTAAGTTATGGATTCATCTGACCTTTATGAATATTTGTTTTATTCCTTTTCATGTGGAGACAACATTAAAAAATGGAAAAGAGCCATCGATGGGGGAACTTTACCTCCATACTCATAGTCAGTCGAGAAGATGGGAAATCACCGGTGGTCATCCAAATACAGTCGACCATGATGGCCGGGTCGGAACCTAATGAAAACACTGATGGTAATGGGCTTCCAGATCCAAGTACCGAGGAGCCTACAACACAGGTCCCAGATTATGATATCAACTCCTTGCATTTTGCCAACTCGAATGCGAAAGCAGTTTATGTAAGTAGTATTGTTTTCATTAATATGCATTTATTGTTACCGTAGTGCATAACAAGGTCACAATAAATATAATTTAGCAAATATGTTGTGAGCTTATGTGGCCTATATTTGTTGTCAGTTGACACCATGGGTAGGGTGTTCAAATGGTTCGGTTTATTTGGTTTTAAACAGAACCAAAAAATGATGCCATGGTTAGGGGTCAGGGGTGGATCCATAAAGGCCTACCCCTGAATTTGAATTTTTTTTAAAGTCCAGTACAATTCTACACATGTGCCTACCCCGGGCCCGGAAATTACACGGCCCAGTCAAGATAACTAAGTGGGTTCTGGTCATTTGAGTTTTATTTTTATTCAATGTCCGTAGGAATAATTTCATTCATAAATCAAAATTTCACTACAAGAAAGGTAACAGGGCAACATTATACTAGTTCCTTGTCTGCCACTGTTTTACTGCAACAGAAAAGAAATTAAACTGGGAAATTAAAAACAGCTTAGAAATAACACCTATTTTGTTTAGCCTAAGGTAATTTAAAATTGGATTGGGTTGATTAAAGCATCTACTCAGTGGTGAACAAGCGCCCATCCAACGATCTTCCATTTCTATCCCTTGCACGAAGGAATCAGTTAGCATACCCGATTAGTTAATGGGTTTGAACCCGATTAAACATATGAGTGTTAGTGAATGAGTAAAATAAGTAAATAGAATTAGTAAACAGTGATCATATATATATGCATAACTACACTACATATTCATTGTCCTTTTTAGGCAAAAACACAAATAGGACATAATATAGAGACCCAAGTTTAAATTTCTCATTTACTGTTCTGACAAGGTCCCATATAGCTACTGAGAATGAATTCTGATAAAAAAACAAGTGCTGATATTTACGTCCCTCTATCCATATATGTAACAACTAAGATGAAAATACTGTTCTTGATGCCTTTCTAATATGAATTTTATGATTTCTAATATGTTGGAACTGATAGGAAAAAGTGAAGGACATGGCGGCTGATCAGGCCACTTCTGACATGGACGAGAGCACCATGTTTCTGACAGCTGTCGGTGGATCAAGGCACGGTAGGGTGCGGGGGTTTGGAAGCATGCTTCACGACAAGGTGCCAACAGCAACCACCCGAGCCAGGCAGAAACACACAGCTTCTTCTGTCTCTGGTTTGACAAACATTGAAGGGCAGAGAATCCAAACCCGCGAAGAACTGGAAATGCTCTTAGCTGACCGTGATCGTCGTCTTGATGAGGAAAAGGCCGTGAGGGAGAGAAAACTGGCAACTTATGACTTATACTTCCGTCAATTATTCACTATGTATGGGGCGCAAATGCCTACTCCACAGGTAATTAACTAATCAATTTTGTAGTTAATTTATGGTTATAAATTTGGTTGTGTTGACAGATTTTGATATGACACTGCTGTTGGCACCATTTTGGTAGTTGTCTTTGCTGTTGAGATATAGCAATATACTAACATTACCTCATGTGCATTTTTTTAATTTTAGGATGGAGCAAACGGTTCTGGAACTCAGCTCGGTGTTGTTCCTGTAGTTCCTTCTCTTCAGGTCACACTTTAAATTTTACAAAACTTAATGATGTAAATTTTATTCATCTTCCATTTTGTGATCTACGGATTATAACAATGCTTGCATTTTATATGTTTAGGGTCATGGGCTTACCAATCAACCATCTCATGGAGGAGCTTCACTTGTGCAAATGCCCATTCCCCAGGTAATGAGTTATATAATGTTGCTTTGAGATTTAACTTATGAAAACCCGCTAAATGAGGGTTCATGTAGCTATTGGCTTTAAGTATGAGAAAACGCAGTAAAAGCTTAGTTGACTAGCTAGGGGTAGTCAATGTACAACGCCAAATTCAATTATCAAGTGGGATTAAGGGCATTTATAAGTTAAACTAGTCATATGTTAAACTACTAAGCACGGTACTAATAATTGAAACTACTGAAGCACAGTACTAATAAGTTAAACTCTTATGTTGTCAGGTCACACACAGGGTTTATTAAGATGTATTAGTTTTTGTGCGAAACCATCAATAATTTGTATTGCCTGTGACATAATACCCACAAATCATTTCTCAAAGGTGCATTATTTTTTTATTAAAAGAAAACAATGATACACCAACATAGTTTTATGGAAACCGGATTCGAAATTATTTTTCAACTCCATTGCAATTGTCAGCTTGCTGAAATTGGGTTGATCTCGGTAGTGTCTTTTATTTCCAGCTATTTAGAGTTCTTATGATCATTTCAATAGAATGTTTCCTTTTATTTTCATCTATTTAGCGTTTTGTCTTTTTACTCTACAGGGCATGTCTTGTACTGGTAATGTTCTGGTAACCATCATGTGGTATACATAGGGTGTTCTTATAATTGTTTTGTAAGCGCGATAGGGTGTTCTTAAAAATGTGCTTATTTTTGCACGTCTTCATCAATGATTGACACTTCTTGGTTACATAGTTTATATCTTCTTTGTTTGACACTTCTCTGTTTCTATGTGGTATACATAGGGTCGTGCTTTTCCTATGCAACAAAACCAGGGAGGTAGTTTCCAAGAACTACTAAATCAAACTCAAGCTGGAAATGATGACAATACAAGGGGTGAGGATGATATGAGCCAATGGTTCGGGCAGTCCACCTTCCACGTGAACCAGCGTTAGCTTCTAATGCGCAAAAGTGCACATTTTTTGGTTAATTTACAAGTTCTAACATATGACAACTGGAATGGAACCTTATTTTGTGAATTTTTGTTAACTCATAGTGGGTATATATTTTGGGTATATATATTGTCAATGATGCAAATGTATAGTTTTGTTGTTGTAATTGGGGCTTGCAAATTTAGGGAGGAAGGGCATGATGATTATACTATGTTCATGCTTTGAAGTTATTAAATGCTATCGATCCATTTACGAATGTGTTTTCCATCTATTTACATGTTTTTTTATGTTTATCTGGTTCAATGTTAAATGGGGAATGTATGGGAGTACCCAATTGGTACAGGGAGGATTGTAGGATGAGGGCCAACAGATACTTTTCCATCCAGGTTATTATTTCCATGGGTATATCTTCGGATATTAAAAATAAAATTCCCATGGAAATAAATCTGGTGGGCCCACATACAACAACCGAATTGAAAATAATGTTCCCTTGGAAATACTGGGGTGGGTCCCACGTACGCTGCCCTTGGAATAACATGTGGGCCCCACTATCGCTTGCCTCGGAAATACTGAGGTGGGTCCCAGGTACACTGCCCTTGGAAATAAACAGGTGGGCCCCATGCTCCCTTGCCGTTGGAAATACTGGGGTGGGTCCCACGTACTCTGCCCTTGGAAATGCTCTGGAGGGTCCCACAGACGCTGCCGTTGGAAATAACCAGGTGGGCCCCGCATTTGCTGGCGATGGAAATACTCGGGTGGGGGCCACTTGCGCTTCGAAGGAAATACTTAGGTGGGTCCCACGTTCTCTGCCGATGGAAATACTCCAGACAGTGTCCGAGTGTCGAAGTATTTCCGTGCGCCCTTTTTCCAACTGTAATCGCACGGAAATACTCATTTCTGAGTATTTCCAACGGCGTCGACGGAAATAAGTGCTATTTCCATCGAGGGTTGTTGCGACGGTAGTATTTCCGACGGTAGCGCACGGAAATGAAGATTTTAGGGCTTCTTCCGACGGTACGCCCATGGAAAAGGTGATTTCCTGCCGTTGGAAGAAGCGGAAATTCTAGTAGTGTAAATTGCTTTTTATAAAGGAAGAAAATTCAAAAACACTAATACATATTTAGGTGGGTTGGAAATTGAATTGAATATATATTTAGATTTTATAATTAACCTATAGGGTAACGGGTACGAAATAGTCATTACCCATACCCTTACCTATTTGGTTAATGAATTTTTTTTTTATCCATACCCATACCCAATAAGCTAATGAAAAAAAAATCTTACCTATACCCTCCTTATTGAATACGATACGGGTCAGGTAAACGGCTAAAAAGGTACCATTGACACCCCTAGCTCCGATCTCTCTAAAGATTGCTGAAAAGGAAAGCCATCATATATTTGTTTAAGAGTAGAACTAGGGTGTTCTTAAGCTCACCAAGCTTCTTTGCGAGCTTAACTCAAAAATCCATCGGATTGGCTTCAAGCGACGCATCCAAATCGTTAAAACCGATCTAATTCACGAGTAATGAGTTTACAGTCAAATTTATAAATTTTCAAACTAATTGAATATAAAGTAAAGCGGTCAAAAAATGATGAAAAATGAATACATTAAAATTAACTTATAAACCATCTTTTTTTTACCGCTTGACTTTATACTAAATTAGTTCGAAAATTTATAAATTTGACATGTAAACGCATCACTCATGAAGTAGATTGATTTCAACAGTTTAGATGTATCGTTTGAAGCCAATTCAATAGATTTTTGAATTAAGCTCACAAAGAGTCTTGGTGAGCTTAAGAACATCTAAGTTCTACTCTTTGTTTAATGCATTTGCATTTTTAAACGAAACATAGGACCAGATGTCTATATATATAGTTTATTGGTTAAACCGAATACCTGATCAAAATAGTATAGTTAGATCAACCAAGTATGTAGTTGGCTGCTTAGTTACAGCATGAAGCATGCTTTTTATTGGTTCTCTTCATGCTTTTATTGGTTCAATTTGAATGCATGGTCTCTATTTGAAAAAAATATGATAACATGAGGCGTATATAACTTTTGTGGTCACGCTCATCTTTAAATGTGGCTTATCTAGCTTAGGTAGTATAATATGTACATAGGATTTGGGAAGGTTTTTAATTTTCATAATTGACAGTTGGAAAGCGTACGCAGTAAAATGGAACCTCGAAGCTAACAGGACCCACTGGACCACCAAAACAAATTGCCACTTTCACACTTTGGATTGGTTTAATTTTAATATGTACGATGTCTCCGCTATTCCATGAACAACTTGCTCAAATCTTTTGCAAATAAAAAATTAGGGGGAATTTCAGGTATACCCCTCAAAACTTCATAATTACAAATTTTTTCCCTCTAAACTTTGAAATTGTATTTCCCCCACTAAACTTCAAAAACTCACAAATTTACCCAATTTATTGTCTTTTATATTGAAACTCATTCTAAAATTTTAAAATACACATTTTACCATTTTATTAAAAGCATATAAAAACCCATCAGACTCAAATTTGAATCTGAAGGGTTCCTCTGCCGTCTGATCCGCGCGCATCGCATTAAGATATGTGCGCATCGCTTCAATATTCATGCTAATCTAGCACACACGGATCTTAAAGCAATTCTGATCCGTGCGCATCGCATTAAGATCTGTGCATGTCACTTCAATAAGAGTGTATGTTCGCATCAAGATTTGTGCCGATCTTTCGTGCACAGATCTAAAAGCAATTTGGACAGTAGATGAATCGTTCAAATTCAAATTTCAGTTTGATGGGCTTTATATGTTTTTAATAAAGGGTAAAATGGGTATTTTATAAATTTAGAATGAGTTTTAATATAAAAAACAATAAAATTGGTAAATTTGTAAGTATTTGAAGTTTATAGGGGAAAATACGTAATTTCAAACTTTAAAGGGGGAAATACATAATTTTGAAGTTTTTGAGGGGTATACGTGAAATTCCCCCTAAAAGATAATATTACCCTATATGCATGTTGCATTTACTACTCATATTTAAGGGCCTTTCTCTTTACCGAAAGAAGAGCTTCGGTCCCAAATTGATGATCAGAAAACCGAGTAGGCAAGATTTTCTACCGTTAATTGAGAGATTAGAACAAAGGCTACAGGGGTGGTAGGCCAAGTTCATTTCAAGAAGCGGGTGCCTTCAACTGATAAACTCGGTTCTCACCACCATACCGATCTACTACATGGCTTGTTTTGCCTTCCCAAGATGGCTTCTCAATAGGATTGAAAGGATGTGCAGAGGTTTCCTATGGGGAAGCCGAGATTGTCAGAAGGCAGGTATCTCCCTTATCAATTGGGACACGATCATTATTCCCAAGAAATGGGGAGGAATGGGGGTCCAAAATTTGGAGATTCGAAATTACTCCTTGCTACTTTGTTGGTGGTGGAGAACGTATAAGGAGCCCCATAGTCTTTGGAGTAGCACCATCAGAAAAATCAGGGGCATATCCACTCAGGCCTCTCTAATCTGGAGTATCAAGAGATTGCTTTTTTGGAACAACTTAATCAAAATCAAGCACATTTTTCACTGGTGCGCGGTTTGGGAGGTGGGAAATGGTTATTCAATATCTTACTGGTACGACACATGGACGGAGAGACCACTAAGAGGGTGGAGAGATGGACTGCCGCGGCCACATCAACAATAATTGTCTCTCAGGGCGACTTGCACATCTCCAACCCAATCTCCGCACACACAAGAAATGGCATGCCTCACTTTCACCAATGGTGAGGAACACCTGCTGTGGCGTTGGTCAACGCAAGGGGACTACTCAGCAGCTTCAATTTACAGGAAAATGATCTCGGAAGAGAAGATTAGATGGCATTACATGGAGATATGGAAAGGACGGGCACTCCTAAAGGTACAATTATTCACATACCTCCTCTTGCAAGAGAGAATTTTAACACATGATGTCATGTTGAGGAGGGAATTCCTTGTCGGATGGAGTGTGTCATGTGCAATTCGGGAGAAACCGAGACAGCAGTACACCTCATGTACCACTGCCGGTACACGACTCAAGTATGAAGAAGGTTAGAGGAAAGGTTGGGTCTTACAATGATGAAGAACTCGATTTCGGTCGAGGACTCTTGGAGTAATTCCTGGCAGAGGGTCAAAAGGCGGGGACGTATGCGGAAAGAGAAATGGGCAGTGCGGTGTATGGCCGTGGTCTGGAACCTATGGTGCCAGAGGAATGAGGTCATATTTCGGGAGAAAAAGCTACCAAGTCAAATTGTGGCTGACAAAGTGTGGGGAGAATGAGAGATGTGGCTCAAGTGCTGTGGAGTTCAACAGTTTAATATGCAATAGAAGTTTTAGTGGAATTTTTCTTTTGTTTCTCCTTGTTGTTGTTTTCATAGATGTAAGAGACCTATAGCACAATGTGAGATGTACTATATATTTTAATACACAACTGGTAGTTCCTACCAGTCTTTTTCAAAAAAAGAAAAAGAAAGAAGAGCTTCGGTCATATCAGGGGAAGGTCATAAATAAACTCACCAACATTCCTGGGCAGACGAGACATTCACCAAC
>JAJGRW010001095.1:260050-279373 GCA_025461045.1 Carex parvula | reverse complement strand
AGATAGTGAAGCCGGGATGCTCTCAGGATGTTCTGAAAGCTGCGTTAAGTGCCATGTCATCCGTCACTGATACACTGACCATTATGTCATCTTCATCTTTGCCGGCCCTACTCCCTTCTAATTTATCTATATATCCATCACCTTTTCTTTTTTCCCTTTTTTTTTGTTTGTTCTCTATTCTTTTGGGGCTCAGTATAAAACATAAAGTGCGCGAGCGTGCTGTGTTTTGTCTGACGAAGATGGATTTCTAGTGTTGCTCAGTTTTGAAGGGACATAATTTTGGAGTTGGATAATTAATAATATTAGAACATGTTTATCAAAGATTTCCTCGAGTTAATGTAGTTTAAGGTAAGGTAACTCTTTCTTTTCTTTTTTCCTTTCCAATGAGTTTATATCAGCTACAAAATTACAAATAGTGCAAGGCTAGTATTTCTTTTCTTTAATAACAACTAAAAAGGTTCATGTTAAAAACTAGGGCCAACACTCTGAATCAAGCTGTCGGGGTATTGCAGTATAACATTTGAATCGATCTTTATTGGAAATCAAGTATCATGTCTTGACAAACATAGGGTTCATGTTGTTTAATTTTCTTTTCTTTTCTCCGTAAAACCCCATTCACAGTACAAGTCCGGATCCCCTAAAGTAACCCAATTTTTGAGTTTAGACGTGTACGGTGCCTATTCGGTGGTAGCGCAGGGGGCCAGTATTATTTGTGGGGTCCAGATTCTTTAAGATTCGTGTTAGAGCACCTTGGACGGTTTGGATCAAAACTCAAAAATTGGGTTACTGCACTGGATCTGAATTCTCACAGTACAGGGCTCGTGGAAATAAACTGAAAATCCAAATCATTTAATTCAAACCTTTTCGGTTTCATTTGAAATCAAATAAACCGAACCAATGAACACCCCTTAGCATCAAAATTTAACTGTTCAAATTAAAGCTCTTTGCAACTTTTTTTTTAACTGTAATATGAATGTATGATCCATTGAACATTTGAACTACGATTAAAAAAAAAATGAAAATAGTGCCATAAAAGGCAGTTTACGTATGTCAATTAACATGGCCCGTTTATCCCTGATCTGCATTAACTCAAATTTTGAGTTAAGATCGGGACCGTCCGATTGAGATCTGCACTAATATTAAAGGATCCGTTCGTTATAGGTATGGACCTAATTGAAAAGTCTGATTGATCGTACTTTGTTCATAAATTAACTCAAACGGTACGTTAACACAGGGGTACGAATTCGCTAATGTGCGGGTGTCATTTGGAAAAAAAAAAAAAAATTTCCTTTTAGACAAAGAGATAGATACAGTACTAGGAGTGTCAATGGGTATGATACGGATAAGATGGAAGCATTTTCATACTCATACTCAATTGACCTTTCTCATATCTTACCCTTACCTATTAAGAAATTGAGCTTACTCTACCCTTAAAATTATCGGGTAACGAAACGGTTGCGGGTAAATAACGAATAATACTAATATAATAATTAGTTGTATTACATTTTACAAATAGAATATCAAAACTTATTTACACATATGCAATCGCATACTAATAAAAATAAAAATAAAACGAATGAATCAGTCAATCAATTCCAACTACTTTTTATAAAGCAAGTATATTCAAAAACACAAATCTCTTCGGATAAATACAATTCTTTAACTAAATAACAAAACATGTAAATGAAAATAACGTGCTTAATATTTTTCTTATAAAAAAAATATATATACTAAATAATACATCACTAATTATTACTCCAACATTATCATATGAAATATCACACAAATCAATTTTATTGAATTGAATATATTATACAATCTATATAATTACCCTATAGGGTAATAGGTACGAAATAATCTTTATCTGTATTCTTACTCATTTTGCTAATGAAAAAAAATTCTTACCTGATGAATTTAACAGAGAGCTAGAAGAGTCTGAGGGGTAAAAGTTATTTTGTATATTTAATCTTATTTTTCTATTACAACAAGTTCTTATTTATAATTACAAAGGCTAAATATAATCGTTTGTACTATTTTTATATTTATGGTAACGACGGTACACGTTATCGTTTTATTTCTTTTTATTTTTGGTATTTAATCTATCTTAGATTAACAGTCGATGATGAGTGTTTTGAGATCAATCTTTTGCACTCCCGCTCAAACTAGGATTGTAAAAGTCGAATAAATCTAGTTTGCTTGTGATTTTCTCGAATGGTTTCGAATCTAGTCCCTTAGTGAAGATATCAGCTAATTAATCCTCAATTCAAACAAAGGGTGTGTCACACTCTAGGTTTTGACCATCCGAAGCGTGATTATAACATCATCATCGCACTTTTACTTGTCCTATCAACCAACGTCGCAACAGAAAAGAAAACAAAATAACAAGACGGAATCAGCTACAAAGCTCAGTAACCGGTTATTTAACGACGCGCTTCTCTATAATTGACTTAATTTAACAACCATTCAAACATGCCGGATTAATCCATACAAATACACATAAAAATTATGCATGCATATTTAACCGGAGATAGCACGTCGGTCTAGGTTATCCGTAAAACAAGTCACATCATGTTCACATAGTTGGAATCCCATCAAACAAGCGATTCCCAACTTTCACAACACACAATTTCTTAAAACACCAATCCAATGGAAAATCCATCCATCATTGGAAGGCCGCCAACCCACTGGGAAATCCAACCAACAGGGGGAGGCTACTATCACAAATCCAATTCCAACCTCAAACCCGCCATCCAGTTAAATATGTCTTTATAATCCAATATGCAAAACCAATATCTAAATCAACCATACAAAACGAAAATACATTATAGAGAAATACGGTTACCTGATAGCGAGATCTTTAAAATTTTAAATAAGATTACAATGACAACTCAATCACTGTGACACAGTCGGAATTCAAATTAGACAGACAATCGATCAATAATTGAAATCAGAACTTTGTGAATTGGAATAAAATGAAAATTGGAGAATAAATCAAATAGATTTATTTTCTGTCGGACACGAAGCGGTTGAGAAATATATAAGAAAGCAGAGAGGGGCTCTTTAATTATAGTTTGTAAAAAAAAATTCCTCGGATTGGATAATTTATAAGGAGACGGTTTAATTTCAAAGGGAGACGGGGAATGCATCAGAGAGGGGTGCGTTTACACAGAGGGGTGCGTCCCTTTTTAAAATGGAAGTTGCACAAGTATGTTATTAACCGTATACAACAGTAGAGCAAATTTTGAAGAGGTTCGATATGATAACCAATATATATGGAGAACATAAGTGAAATAGTAAAATTAAAATATATATGCTACTAAAAGAAATTCTGAAAACTTTATTTTATCTTATTATCAAAATTTTTCTTTTTTGTCATAAATAATAAAAACCTAATTTTTCGAGATGTTACAGGGTATCTCTATTTCTTTCGCTTACATCTTTTCTCTAATGAAATGACCATCTAATTGAGTAGACATCTTTGTATTAAATTAATTTTAAGAAATTTATCAATAATTTAAAAAAAAATTGTTCAAGGGTCGATTTTAGTCAACCTATCTATAATATTTTACTTATTTTGTTTGAGGATGAACATAAGTTTAAGCTTGGGAGTGTGATAAAGCCAAAACATATCACGAAAATTATTATCTTTTTTTCAGTAAATGACAAAAAACGAATGCAAAGTAGTCATTTTTCCGATTTATTTACCGCAAACGTATTTTTAGGTGTTTTTGATAGGTTTTTGAGAAAGTTACGTATTTAGGACAAAAACAGAGCAAAAATGTCATATTTAAGCGATTTCTGAATAAGGCGTCAAAATGGACACTACATGGAGCATGCAACACCTCACACGTAGTGCACAACATGTGAAATGAAGCAAAATACAAGAAAATATGTTAAGTCAGGAAGTCATGTGGCCTCCTCTATGCCGCATGCGACATAACCTTGATGCCGCACGATCCGTGAACTGTCCTAAAAATAAGTGATTTCTTAATGGGCCTTCCAGAAGAGCGTGAATGCCCTCCAAGTTTACACCACCTCCACTATTTCTACTACTCCACCTCTCAATTTAGGAATGCTATAAATACCCCTCTTGTAATAGAATTTGGTGTGCGTGTTTAATTGTATCAATTCCATAGTAGTAAACTAGCAATATTAGGTTAGGTTAGAGAGTTACTTAGAGAGAGAATGGTAGCCATCAGAAGTCAAGCAAGAGAAGAATGCGTCATCCAAGGAGGCAAAGATTCTTCCATCTTTAATTGTGGTGTAATTTATGTTCTCTTTATTTTATTTCTTTTATTTTGCCATGGCCATGAGAAACTAAACTTCTCATCTCTAGAGTGAGGGTTGTACTTGAATTCTTAATTATGTTTTAATATATATTTATGTTTTGTTATATGTTTATGTTTTGTTTATGATGATTTAAGTTTTCTTTTTTTATTTTAAATTTCTTTATATTACGTCCTTTGCATACGTCCATGCAATTAGCGCCACTGCATCAAACCTTTTAAAACCCCGATAACTTAGACTAGTGAATATTGTTTAAATTCTAATACACTATCCCTGTAGATCGACAATATAGGATCATGCGCTTGTGATTTGAACGTAAGTAGAAATTAGAATTTATAAAATCTTTAAAAGTAGTAGTTCAATTTGGACTCATCATGGCCCTCTTTCTTGCAATTAGAGCACTTCTCGGTTGAATTTGAGCGGTTTTGATTTCTAGGGTTTTGGGAGAAGCTCAGATTTTTTACGGTAAAGCCATGGATCTCGTGTCCTTCGCCGTTGCTGGCTTGTGGACCACCCATGGCTAGTCTACGGCTTTCTTCTTGTTGAATCATTTGGGTGATTAAGGCATAAGAGGGAAGGTCGATTGTGAGCAAGAGTTGCGACCTTACAGCTTCGTAACTAGGGTTTAACCCGAAGTTAATCTTTTTTCTTTTTTAGGCACCGAGATATTCGGTGTTGCTCATTGTTCCATGTTATATTTTTTGGATCTCTTGTTTCAAATGGTAGACATGTGAGAAGTTGTTTCGTTGGCCAAAATGTGCTTGAACTGCATCCTACAGTTTCTTGGTTGTTTCAGTTGCCATAAACAAATATGCGACAGCGGGTTCCATTGATCCCATGAGCGAAGTCATGACTCAATCATTCTTGGATTGCCATTGTCTCATTGCTTTTGTTTCTGAGTCATTTACCTCCTTTTTGTTTGCTAGTTCGGGGTTTTTATCTCCCCTGTGATGAATTCTAGTAATTCTCTATTGCTGAGAACTCGTTTTACTGATCGTGACCATGACATATAATTTCTGTCATTGAGCAGAACATTGGTGATTTTAGAAGAGTTAGTAGCTTCCATTGGTAGCTGGCCATTCTTTCTAATGACATCTTGTTGATGCTTGTTGTTTTTCTGATTTTTGCTGGTACCGACTAACTTTGCTAGTTTGGGTGGCACTTGTGCAGAATTTTTGAATCTATTGCTCTGATACCATGATGAATTTAACAGAGAGCTAGAAGAGTATGAGGGATAAAATATTTTGTATATTTGATCTTATTTTTCTATTATAACAAGTTTTATTTATAATTACAAAGACTCAATATAGTCGTTTTTACTATTTCGCTATTTTATGATAACAACAGAACAATCTATACTCATGTTCAATAAGTTGATGAAAAAACTTTATTTATACCGGCTTTATCGAATACGATACGGTTAAAGTAACGGTTAAAAGACACTCCTACACTGTAACGAAGAAAAAGAGAGCACCAAGAATATCCCTTGTCCAAGGCTCCCAGCCAGGCTTCCCAGCACATACTCATAATAATCAGACCGACAATCCTCTTCCTGTCGGACGGTTCATATCGTGTCTGACCCCTATATAATCAATCCAGCAGTTCGTAGCATTGCTTTGTAACTCCGTTGTCGAATCTGTACCGTACGATCTGAATCAAACTCACGCTTAATACTCATGGAGGTGTCCAGTTTCGTTAAACACCGGAGAGAACTAGAACTTTCCCCATCCCTTATCCTTCCATCCCCTTGGTTAAAAGTTGGCATTCTCGGTCTCTCAAATCCCAAACCCAAACCCCTTTCAAAACCCTAACCTTTATCCATCCACTAACTCTCCATGGCTGCTACCTCCATCGCCACCTCATTTCTCCGCCGCGCGGTGGCAACTCCTCTCCGCCTCAGCTCTCGTGCGCCCCTCCCTACCTCTTCGTCTCGCACTTACGTCGTGGTTCCTAGAGCCGTGGCCAAACAAGCTAACAAGGCCTCTGTCTCGGTTTCGACCAAAGGCGCTCGTTTCTCCTCCTCTAGAATCACAGCTGCTGATGAGAGTCTAAAGAGTGTGATTGATTCAGAGATTGAGTCCGTCGTACAATCCGACTATTACAAGGAGATGGTATGGTCTATTCCTTGTATTTCTCTCCTGTTTGTGTATAACTCATCTAGACGCTTCTTGCGCCATTTGGGGTTTATTTATCTGAAATAATAAATTACAAGTATTTGCTAATATATTTCGGATTAGGACTTAGTTTTATTACTCTACTTCCCAAGAAATTTAATTTTGTAGTATTTAGTTAATTGTACTGGAGTGAAAAGTGAAATTTTGATTGATTACAACTAACAAGCAATTCTAATTTATAAGCATATTATGCGCTTTTGCTTCCTATGAAAGCATGCGGAAATGCTAAATTGGATAGTTCTTTTAGTAGCCATAAATTAAAAATAATTCATCTCAGTTTCTGCAATTGAATTTCATATTATTTTATTGAGATAGCTTGAATGTGCAAATATGCATGCCCTTGTGACATGGATTAGAGATTTGATATATGTTAAAATTGGTACTTAATAGCAACAGATTGATGAGTTGCTAATTTAGAGACCATCAATAATGAAAATAAGAAAATTAGAGATTTGTTACTGACACATAAGATATTACTAGAGTTTTATTGTCTTACTTAGTTCGTTCTCAATAAATTGCAGCTTAAATTATTGGTACTCTGATTTATTGTATGTTCGATGGCCAAGAAAGAACCAAAATCATAACAACTCAAATTATTTTAATCCTTCAAATTTTATCACACTTTTATTCTTCTTTTACTATTGCTTCTAGAAAAAAATTGATGTGCCCGAGACGTTCCCATTTGAGATAATCGACAAACCCGGGGACCAGTCCATAATCCTCAAGCGTGAGCTCAATGGAGAAATAATAAAGGCCACCATCTTTGCTGACTACGAGGAAGCTATCGATGAGTTTTCAGAGGAGGAAGAAGGTGAAGCCGAAGGAGAAGAAGGAGGAGAAGAAGAGGGGGAGGAAGACGTGAAGCAGAACTTGACAGTGGTGGTAAATGTGCAGAAAGGAGAGGGGCCATTCTTGGAAATTGTTTGTCAATTTGATGAGGAGGGGTATGAGATTCAGAGAATGATGATAAGAAAGGAGGGTGATGACAGCATGGATGAGAATGTCTATCAAGGCCCTGAGTTTTCGTAAGTTTCCTTTTTTTGTTTCATATAATATTTTTGGATGATAGGTATTTTTTTTAAATGTTAAATAACTTTTTTTTTATTGGAGAGGAGAGAGGCTCCTGACTTGGAAGAAAAAAAGGTCCGAGAAGTTGAACAAAATGTGTAACTATCTAATATTAGCAAATGAGCTTTTCATTGTTTCGTTATACCTACTGGGTTTGGTACATTCCTTGTGGGGTATCAGCTGGTTTCAACTTTTCGTGTTTCTGTTTTACAAGTTGAATTTAATGAGCAGAATACAAACAGTAAAATTGAACCACTAAGTGCATAACAATAGAATTTATAAATAAGAAAGTGCATAACAATAGTCAATGGAGGTTGTAGTTAATTTGTTCCGTAATTCCAAATTTTGTAGGGACCTGGATGAAGGATTGCAAGAAGCGGTACGAAGGTACCTAGAGGTGAGAGGCATTAGACATTCCTTGTTTAAATTCCTTAGCGAGTACATGATAACCAAGGAAGAGCGCGAGTATCTTGGCTGGCTTAAGAACATGAAGTCTTTTATGTCCAAGTGAAACAAATTAGGAGAAATTTAGATGGCCCTTTCTCCTCTAGGGATTTTTTGGTACTTGTTTTTGTTGTCAGTTCCAGTTATCAATTTGATTAGAAAGACTAAAAAAAGTTGTTAGTTTCAATTATTATAAAATTTTGTTTAGTATTATTTTGAGATGAAGCTTTCAAGGGAGGGGCTTCTATTTAAAATGGTATTATATTAGTTGAACTCTTTTTTATTTTCTATAGTTTTGTATTAATAATGGATTTCATCAGATATCAACATTGGGCTCTTAATTGGAGCGAGAAGCATTATCTGATTCTAATGTCATCTCTTTGAGAGCAACTAATTTATGAAGAGTATAATAGTGTATTCATTGGGCTTTTACTCTGATTGCATTTGCCCTTGGCCCCTATGGAGATGTAGAATTTAGTAGATTGAGATGTGTATTGTTTGAGCAATCTCGTAATGACGTGTTTGTTACACGCGCTTTGTTGTAGGTTGTTCCATCGGTCGGTTGGGTCTGAACTCTGAACCGAACCAATATAGTGTCTAGTAATGTAAGCCGTGAGCATTGAATGCTATGCGAATGAGCTGTCACTGTCAGGCACCTCTCCTTTCTGATCGAAGAGTCGCGACATAAATTTTGGTCGGCTCCGATTGTTTGTTTAATAAAAACATAAATTTCATAGTTGATTATGATAGATATTATTTGACAAAATAATGAACGGTAACCTATTTTCCATTATTTATAAAAAAATATTATAGATAGGGGCAAAAAAAGATCCAGAAGAAAGGATGCTAAACATTCCGTATAACTTGAAATTTTGTATTTTTAATCCGTTAAATTTTTTAACTTTTGCATAAATTATTATTATTTGTTCCCTCATGATAAAATTATATAAAACTTATTTATCCAGTTTTAAAATCTTAATTATCTAATTCTTCACTTACTGTAAAATAGATACCAATGCAACTTTCATAGCCCATAAATAATACATATGGAAAACATCAAAACATTTTTGTAGTTATAGACAAATTCAAAAAGTTATTATATAAAAAAAATGGGCTCACATTAACCCGCAAAATTTTTAGCGATGCTTCATGTGGGCTAAGTCGGTGAAAATTTTCCTATTGGCTAATGTCAAATCAAGCCAACATTTGAAAAATACCGATTGGCTCTTTCTAGGTCAAAACTGGTGGGGCTATCAACAGATAGAGATAGAGCAGAGAGTTATAGATAAGAAAATAATATCATATTTGATTCCGTTATCTTGAGAATTGAATTTTCACCTGTTATACTTGCAGTTATGACTTTGTTTTATATTAATATCCATTCTACATTATTAAATAGCAAATGAATTTTATTTAATGTAATAATAGTAGTTTTTTTTTATTAAAATAATATTTTTCTTCTCTTTTTTAATTTGATTAATGTAAAAGTTAATATATGTGTACTAAGATGATTCGTCAAATGCGAGCATTGTTTTCACTATAATTTGAAAATAAATTTGACTCTACCAAGTATATAATCAGCTTACGTCCTACTTATATATTGGTATTTAATTGATTTTCACCAACATCTTATAATAATTTAAGCAATCCATAATAGTCCATATGAAGGTAGTATTTCTTTTTAAAAGAAAAAAAATGAGATCTAAGGCTCCTTAAATATTTACTAGGAATTTCATAACTCATATAACAAAGAGTATTACTTTACTACTAGACTAAAAAAATGGTATTTATTGTAAATTTGAAATAATATTTTTATATTTTGAACTATAGCAATTTTTCTAGTGCAAAATAATATATATGAAACAGGCATAAATAGTCTTTAAATATGTTTAAGGAGAAAGAAACAAAACCTCATACAAAAAGGGCCGGGCGGCGTGTCAAATCATGCAATAAAGACATGGAAGCTAATAAACATGCACACTGCGTGACATAAAAACTTGCTTCATGTGCCTGCATTTGCATGTTTAAAGTAATATTTATGTGGTTTGTCACTTGATTTAATTTAGTGTTTAATTATGTTGTTTAATATTTTTTTTAGTTAATGGTGGTATGCGGATGCGTATGCAGTATTTGTATGGATATGGAATTTTTATTTTTATGATTCAAAACCAATAAATCACGAATTTTTTGAAATTCTAAAATTATCACGGACGCAATGACATATGACGGCCATAAATTGAACGGACGCAATTTAAAATTACGGCCAAACAACTTTGTTTTTCCACCTCAGGAAACTAAGGGGGCCACAAAAAAATGTTGCAGCAGATGTGAGGTGGAGAAAAAAAGTTGTTCGGCCGCAACTTGAGTTGCGTCAGTGATAATTTTAGACTTTCACAAAATTCGTGGTTTATTGGTTTATCTTTCTTTTTTTTGAATGGTACATTTAAAAATTTCGGTATATGAATTAAATACATAAGCGTATGAGGATGCATATGCAATAAGATATTCACATGTTGTTTTTTTAATGTTTGTGGTTGTGTATTCTGAATATATATAATGATATATATGGAGTTGGGCTAATGTGAATTGCTAAGTAAGATTCTTGTTTTACTTCACGTTAATGTATATCTCTATTTTTAAAATTCAAACAGTCGATGGGAACCAGATGGCTAAGAGAGGATATGACATGGAATTTCAGGCTGATGCCCATGAGAACCCCTCCTCTAGTCCTCTCCCATTTGGAATTTATCTATGGGTTTGGGTTTGTTTCTTCGTTTTTTAATTTCCCAAACTGAAGGTTGAATAATGTCATCTTCTTACGACTCTTTCCTTTCCCAGAGAACAAGAATTTCAATTAATTAACATAAAAAACTAAGAGGACAATTCAAGGAAATAAATACATGGTCTTCATATCTTATCAATCCAACTTCCATTATATTGTTTCTCTGATTGATAATAAAAAAGTCTAGTCTAGAGAAGTTTAAGTTGAAGATCCTTTGAACCGTACTTGGTCTTGTTTTTCTCAAATAGCTCTTGCATTGCCGCTACATATTGCGCATGCACTTCATCTACCTGCATGCCATGGAAATTAAATTAAGATTGAAAGATCATTAATTAATTTTGTTTCATTTTAACCATATCTATATATATATGAAATCAGTAATGCAATTAATTAATTAATTAATGTACCTCATCATAAGTAGGCTGAGGATTCTTCTTGAACAGAATTGGTTTACCAATCACAATATGCATTGGCACTCGCAATGGTATTGGTGACCTAATCATTAATTAAATATAGAAACACACATCATATATATTGTTATGACAAATAAAAATATAAAATGTTAGTTTTTCCAGAATAAAGGTGAGATTAATTAATTAATTACCCGAATCTTCCCCAATATAAAACAAGGGGGTACTTAATTGCAGCATACACTTTTTTTAATATTGTTTTATTAGGCTTCCACCATTTGTATGCTTGGCTCTGCACAGATCAGGTAAAATTCACTAATGTCATTATTAAAAGATGATTATTGAAATATAATGATAAAATATATACATTCTTATGTAATTACATGAAGAAAGAGAGAGAGCAATAAACATGAGAATAAATAATCAAGAACTACCAATTGCCATCTGTAAATAAAAAGAAAATCAAAATGTTCTGCAGGGACCAGGATCTTAAATATTTAGGATTTTGTTGGTGCACCAGTACCAGTACAGATGCATTGAATGATAACATGTGAAATTTAATGTACCTGACCAAAACAGAAAACAGGGACAAGGGGGGAGCCCATCTCAATTGCTAATTTTATAAATCCTTTCCTTGAGTTGAGAAAAGCAACCTACAACACCACAACTGCTCATGCTCAGCAACACATGTTATCACTGTCATACTCTTTCAAAAAATAAAAAGAGATCATTATGAATTTATAATTACAGCAAACTGATGAGCTTCAGTGCATGCAGTGTGAATAAATTATCTATATATCAAGCAACAACATTGATGTTTCTAAAGAATAACAAAATTATATATCAAATATGACATCCGTGTTCGCAGGTGCTGTCGCAATAGACGCTAATATTCACTTTTTTTTTTCTTTGAGATTTATTATGTAAATGTATGTGTTTAAGCAACGTTTTCGAATGCATATGTACAGATTTCAGACATAAATGGCGATATTGCTGTTATTCTATATAAGAAGCAGGACAGACTAGAAATACCTTTGGCAATTAAGCAACTGCTCTTTGTTTTTACTTTTATACCAAATAAAAAATAGATATGATAGAAATTAACCTCAGAATTGCGCTCCAAATAGATCGTCTCTTGTACACCACCCGGTACAGTAATGCAACTGGTTCCAGCCGCAAGTTGCTTAATGAAACTCTTTCTAGTTACAGGGACACAACCCAGCCA
Source organism: Carex parvula (assembly GCA_025461045.1). Lineage (NCBI taxonomy): Eukaryota > Viridiplantae > Streptophyta > Magnoliopsida > Poales > Cyperaceae > Carex > Carex parvula. Next base: position 266,983 of record JAJGRW010001095.1, on the reverse strand, counting down.
TGCCCAAATATGCCTTAGCACTGGAATATTGAATGCCTACCCAAGCACCAGTACAATGTTCATAAGTATATATATATAGATTTTGATACAAGTACTATTTAAATAATTGAGAACACATCTAAATTTTGAATAATATTTTTTAAATATATACATATCGTAAATGTTAGATGTACCATAAAAAAATTGGATGTATGAATTACCCAAATGGAATGCACAACGGCATTTCCCTAATTCAAATAAACTTACAACAAAAAATATTCATATGTGTATATATTAAAAAAAAAATTGTGGTGTAGCCAAAATGTTTATAAACTTACAAGGCTGCTAGCCATGAACTTGATCCTTGGCAAAGGTGTCAAACCGGCCCGGTCTGTCAGTGCCCATGCTCCAAGGGCAAATATTGTGTGTGGCTCATACCCAAACACTATAAAATAAATTATCAATGTAAAATAATTCTGACATTTTTTGGATGGGGTAGTCATATTTAATCATAAAATCCCTTGCAGATTTATACCATTAATTTTAGTTTTAGTGGTCCAGATCGAATCTGACCGCATTTAATTGAATCTATGCAATGTTGGAGTCATAGGACACAGTTATTAGTTATTACATCAGATTTAATTTAACAAAACCACACATTGTTAAGAAAACAAAAATAAGTTTCTTCAAAATGAAATAAAAAGAGGAGGATTTTGTTTGAACACTAGAACTGGAGATTTTTTTTGTCTTTCTAATTTTTTCAGTACTGTAAGAACTGACAACCCATTAATAGAAAGCAGCTTTAATTCTTGATTTATTTCTGTGACCTTAGTACGTATTTTCTTATCAGTTTATTCTACACTTTTACTTCAACAAAATAAATTTGTTGAATTATACTAGAAACATATATAGTAAAATGATTTCTTTAAGAACTCACCATAAGCTTGGTCTGGATCAAATGCCTTCTCATCCTCCAAATGCACCGTAATTGGAAAATAACCATATGCATTCTTGCTTATGAACCTACTTTTTTTTAAAAGAATAAGAAATTAGAGGTGCATATATTTCAACGGCTTTGACAGAATTTTTTATTTTAGAAATATATTAAATATTTAGTCGGCAAGGAGAAATATGAAAAAAAAAAAAAATCGATACACTAGAAGGAACTGAATCATTGATTGGGTTTTAAGTATTTTCTAAACAACCAAATCAATGGTTTGATTCCTTAGAGTTTGTATGCCGATCTCAATCACCAGCTACTGAAAATGTTTAATCTGCATACAAACTCTAAGAAACCAAATTAATGATTTTGTTCCTAGAAAATACCTAATTGATTCGACTCTTTCTACCGCATAAAAAAATGCCGATCTTTCTAGTTCTTTACAAAATATGTAATACATTTCAAAAATAAAACATTCTGGCTATTTGGTCATCAAAAAATTTCATCATTTCTTGTATTGCTAAATTAAAGCTTGAAGTTATATGAAACAAAAAACAAAATGCAAAAACGCACCTTGCAACTTTGCTTCCAAATGTACTCTTAGGATTAATAGGTATAAGCCTCAACAAACCAAGCAACGCCAGAATCCTGCAACAAGCAGAGAACCAAATTAATTGGAAATTACTAAATTAATGACACCTCAAAAGGCATTGCAGGGATGAAATTCTAAGAATGTAAAGATAAACTGACGAGGCGCCGATGCGAAGCGGGAGGAAGAACGCCGCTACCAGTAGCAAGACATTGAACTGTATCATACCAATCCATAGGTACAGAGCTATTATGCTCTTGTACAGAGGTGGTTTTGTATTAGAAGCTTTGAGTGTTTCCTTTGTTTCTCTGTATCCCATTGTTAAGATTATGAGACTAGAGAGAGAGAGAGAGAGAGAGAGAGAGAGAGAGAGACTGGGGGGTATGAAGGAGCAACTTGTATGATGCTGTATTTAATTTTTCATTTTTGTGGATTACAGTTGGTGAACTGGTGATATGAGAAATGACATGCCAACATTAATTTTGATTGAGATAGGATATATATAAATATATTGTGGATTCCAGTGGTGATATGATACTCTTAGTTTTATTAGAAAGAATATACTGAATGTAATTTATTTGCTTCTTTTATTAATTAATATATATTGTTCTTTTATAAATTCAGGGCCTCATTGTTAACTAATTCAGACATTACTTTTTTTGGTATTGGGCTCCTCTCTAATTCTGTGGATTTCATTGAAGAGTTAACACAGATTAAACCGTCTGATCTGACATGAACAGTCTAGCTAGCTAGATCTAACATTAGAGTCTCTAATAAATTATATATAATTGATGATTAGATAAACATTCTTAGTCTTTATGGCATGGAAAGCGACATAACTTATTAAGACTGTTGGTTGGTTGTTGGTTGTTTACTTAATTCCACCTACATACACATGCACACGTCTGCATCATCAGTTGTTAATTTCTCTTATAATTGTGCTCAATAATCAGCAGAGATAATATTCATGAGCGGGATAAAAAAAATTAATTAGGAACTGAAACCAAAATGCATAATATATGTATAATGTGTGATAGATGTAATTCAAAGTCAAATCTCTGAAGTTCTAATTATCAAACAGCGGTCACACATTTAGTATTTTATAAGAGCCTTAACTATACAAATATTTTTAATAGTTACAAAGTATAAAGAATAAAATTGTTAATTTGTATTTATGGGATGGCTTAGTCATCGATCTGTGACCTCCTTTAAATCTGTCATGGAGATATAAACATAAAATAATATTTTTTTTTATGAATTTCACTGTCATAATTCTCTGATATTTACCCTTGAAAATGGTGGTAACTAGCGGAAAATCTTGTTATAACCAAAAAAAAAAAAAAAGAATTGAAGAGAACTTGAAAATATATTTTCACATTTTATGGTTAATTGTTTTGAACAAATTTTAGTTATCAATAATTATGACTACACTTGAGGTAATTTTGGTCTACAGACATTTGAGCAATAGTTGGAGTAGAACTGAGTGTTCTTAAGTTCATCAAGTCTCATTGTGAACTCAACTCTAAATCTATCAGATTGACTTCAAATGACGAATCTGAACTGTTGAAATCCACAAAAATTAAATTTTCTAAGTAATTTTGTATAGAGTCAAGTGATAAAAAAAACGTTCAAAAAATGAATGCATTAAAATTAATTTCTAAACCTTCTAATTTTAACCGCTTGAATTTATAATAAATTAATTCGGAAGTTCAAAATTTTCGGATGTAGAAGCATCACTCGTAAGGTGATGGATTTCAACGATTCAGATTCGTCATTTAAAATCAATACAATAAGTTTTAGAGTTGAATTTACAAAGGAGCTCGATGAACTTATGAACACTCTAGTTCTACTTCAATAGTTGCGCCTTATATAGCGATGGCTGATGAGACACTATAAAATATTTATTTTAATTCCCAGTACACATTGTATTTGATAAGACAGATAAAAATTATAGTTAGATTTATTACGTTAGATTATCTGGTAAAAATAAGGATGAAAAAAATTGTTGCAGAAAAACCATTAAACTCACAAATAAGAAATAATATTTATACTATCATATTGTGCTGAATAGTAAAGAAACTACCATCAATATCTCTTGAGGTACTCATAATAATAAGTTAACATAAAATCTGTAATAAGACTTCAGATATAAACAATTAATTATATATAATAGCACAAACCATTCTCATAGACAGAGAAAACTAACCGCAAATGAGCTTCAATTTAAATATTTGTTTTTTATTACTATAAAATCATTATTGTCATTGTTCTCCGACAAGTTCGAGGCGCCATTAAATTAATTATTTCAGACATAAGCCCATTGGTTTGTTTACTTAATTTGACCTAAATTAAAAAAATAATTGAAAAAAATGAAAATTATATTTTTCACAATTACTATTAATTGTTTAAACAGTTATTCGTTACCACTCTTGACCACATTTTGTTAAAAAAAAAAAATTGAAATAGAAGTGTAGACTGTAGAGGTCATGCTTCTAGATTCCAATAATGAAAGACTCCAGTGGTGTCAAATATACATAAAAGCAGAAACTAAAGAGAATAAAGAAAACATTAAGACTTATTTTGTTATATTTAATTTGTTGAGAGAATATTGAACATCTAACCTTGCAAATTTTAATGTCCATAGAGAATCTTCATTCAGATTTTTGATCTCGCGATTTTCACAAAGAGAATGTTGCTTTATGTTACTAGATCAAATGTTGATTATCTTATTTTGTTAAATTAAACACAGACATTGAATCATTAGTAATCATATAACCAAAGATTTGATCAGCTCAACGACTTAATGGTAGGGCCAATATTAGTTGGTAAATTAATAATTTAATATGAAGAAAATGGTCGTTGGAGAATTTAAAATTCTCATTAATTGCGAAGGTCCACATATATTAGACATGTCATAGGTTCAGATTCGGACCTCAATTGACCAGATTCCTTCCATTTTTTGTATTCAAAACATATTTAATAGAGGAGGATCACTTACATCCAAATTGGTGATGCCCAATTACAATTTATATTTTCAAAATCCAAACAATTCATCCAAATTGTTCAACATGATAGATATATTAAAATGTACTTGGAGATCAAATATTATTGGGGGTCATATAAAAAAGTTCCAAAATAAAAGTTACTGGAGGTGGCTGACACTTCAGAATTAGCAGAAATACTGTAAATAACCGATAAAATATTTTTTTTTTGTTCTTTTTTGTTTTTGTTTATAGAGATTGAGAACATGCACAGCAGAAGCGAGCAATTTTTCTTTTCTATTATTGAATGTTTTTCGGTGTAAACAACTAATGCAATTAAGTTTGTATGCTGTGGTTGTGCCCGAAATAAATGTATTAGTTTGCTTGAAAACTCAAATCAGATCAAGCAAAATTTGATCTGATAATCAAGTAATTATAGGAAACATTGCAATTGTACTAACAATATAATGACTATGTTTATTACATGACCATACAACACACATAGCTTTTCTCACTAATAGATTGATTATACTCAATCCAAGCAACTGAAGAATAATTCAATATCATAATCATATAACATGTTGTCACACCCCCGGACAACCCGCCGCGCATTTACGCGTAAGGCGATTAGCACATCACATACATTATCAATAATAAATCCAAACAAGCCACTTTATTGTAAATAAATGAGTTCCACACACAAATAGAAAGGGGAAAACACGTCAGACATGGCAATTCAAACAGTCATTGCCACGTCTGTACAGTATTTTGTTCATACAACAGAAAACTAAATAAATAGTGGCTAAGTAAATAACTCCCGCTAGTTTTCTCACTCGCGTCCTTCCTCTAGGTCCTCAGCTTCAGTTCCTGGAACCCACATAAAAGTGGAAACAAAAACGGGTGAGAGAATCGAACTATCTCTCAGTGCGGGATTCAGTTCCAGCCCGGTGCTTTTACAAATGAATGCATTAAATACCCTAATAACATAAAAGTAAAGGTTTTGAAATAACCCCCCCAATTTTCCTATCAATTCGGACATGTAATCCTTTCAAAACATTCTCAGTTCTGTTCCTGTTTCTCTTTAAAATTCTCACACTCCGGGTTCGCCACACACGGACAATCCGGCCTTTCTCCCTTGGGAATCCATGCCCGTACATGAAAACTTAGAGAGTCGTCACACGAGGACGAGCTGTTCTGTTCTGTTCTGTTCTGTTCTGTTCTTACTCCGGATCACCACACACGGATAATCCGGCCTTTCTCTCTGAGAACCCATGCCCATGCAGGATAGCCCAAAGAGTCGCCACACGAGGACGAATCTGGAAGGGTCGTTGCGGGAACCCAACCGGCGGATCGCCACACACGGACGATCCGATTTTCGAAAACACATGCAGAACCGCCACACAGGGACGGCCCCAATTTAAAACAGTTCATTAAAAGCTTTCCTTGTTCACATTCACACTATCCTGTCAGTTCAAATCAATGCATCCAAAAAGTTCCTAACATGCAATTCTACACAAAACAAAAGAGAATTCGACATTCTCAACATGCAGTTCATCTACCAGGTTGGGAAAAAGGATTACCTACCTAATCCACGCATTTCTTATTATTTGTAAAAAGACCAGGAACCCGCACCTGTATTCTCAGTAACTGCTGTTGTGCGTGAGTTGGGACCCTGCGTATTCTCAGCGTCTTCTAGCGTCGCGTGATTTACTCCTAGGTTTTAAATACACTTAATTAGGTTCTTATTTTTAATTGCATCTAAGGACTTTGTCATTTAAAAGATATGCTCAAGTATTTAATTCACCTTAATTCCAATATACTTCTCAATTCCTATCTCCCAACCCATTTCCCCACAATTCAAGTAAATTAATAAACTACCACCCTCAATTCTTCCCACAATTCAATTTGGTATTTAAATGGAGTCATAATCTCGATTATTGTATAAAAATAAATCAATTCTAAGATAGAAGAGGGTTCGGTTTTAGGGTTTCACCTTAGGGTTTCGGGTCTAGGGTTAGGGTTTAATAGATTTCGAATCTAGGGTCTCACCTTATTGGGTTTCGGGTCTAGGTATAGGTTTTAATGGGTTTCGGGTTTAGGTCTTGGGTTCGGGTCTAGGGTTTGTGGGTTTGGATTTCGGTCTAGGGGTTGGGTTAATGGGTCTAGGCTAAGGGTTTCGGGTCTAGGCTGCAGGGTTTTCGGGTTTGGTTATAGGGTTTCGGGTTTGGGTCTTTGGGGGCCGGCGGCTCAAGGGAGAGGGGAGAGTAGAGAGAGGGGTAGGGCTAGAGGAGAGGGCTGCGGCTTGGTGGTTGGCTGTCGGCCGCGGCAAGGAGAAGAGAGGGGGTTGTGGCCGGCGGCAGCAAAGCCAAGAGGAGGGGGGTTCTCGGCCAGAAGGTTCAAAAGAGAGAGGAGAGAGAGACTTACTTGGGGTGGTTTTCAACAGG
>JAJGRW010001095.1:213211-255550 GCA_025461045.1 Carex parvula | reverse complement strand
ACCTCAAAGAAGGTTGGAAATTTATATTGGTTTTAACTCTCCTTCTATTATTAATATTTAGAACCATTAACAGGAGATGTTTTTACAGCAAGATTTGCTGATTGTCATTTTAATGAATCAATATTCCCAAACTTAGGGGAAGAAAAACCAAAGCTGGATAAACAAGTAACTTGGAATTCATCGTTATCTTATCTTGACCCCCGAAGTGGTCAATGTGAACTCGAAGTTCAAAAGATTATAAATTTGTAAAGAATTGCAAATGAATTGCCTGATGCATTTACAGATACAAATAGAGTTACTAAATCGCATATTCCAGCTATAAACGCACCTGCTCGAATTGACATTACAAAATATCTAATGAATCTAATGTGCGTAGGAAACTGGAAGACCACTTGGTTTAAGGATGTAAATCCACGTAAAAGGAAATAGCAGAATAAAGCAGTTGGTCCAACCCCAGAAGAGGTTGATGGTAAAACTCCTGAAGAAGTCAATAAAACTCTAGAAGAGGTTGATAGTAGAACTCCTGAAGAAGTTGATAAAATCCCAGAAGAGATTAATGGTAAAACTTCTGAAGAAGTTGATAAAACTCTAGAGAGGTTGATGAAGTCCAGAAGCACTCAGGTACCTAATGATTATAAGATCTCAATAAACTATGTACAGAATGGTACAATATGGAACCAAAATGAAACATGTGCTGATGAAATTTTTGCATATGCTATAGCAATTGATGTGATAAATGAGGAAGATTATGTGCCAAAAACTCCTGAAGAGTGTATGCACAGAAATGATTGGCCAAAATGGAAAGATGCCCTGAAGGCTGAATTAGATTCGCTTGAAAAGCGCAATGTTTTTGGACCTGTAGTCTTAACCCCTAAAGATGTTAACCCTGTAGGTTACAAATGGGTATTTGCAATAAAAAAGAATGAGAAAAATGAGATTGTGAGATATAAAGCAAGGCTAGTGGCACAAGGCTTTACACAAATACCTGGAGTCGATTATGAAGAGACGTATTCACCTGTAGTGGATGCGATAACTCTCAGGTTTTTAATAAGTCTCACAGTTACAGAAAAATCTAAAAATACGACTTATGGATGTCGTAACAGTATATTTATATGGTTTCACTTGATAGTGACATATACATGAAAATCTCCGAATGATTGAAAATGCCTGAAGCATATAAATCAATACCTAGAGAAATGTACTCTATAAAATTAAGAAGATCTTTATACGGACTAAAACAATCAGGCCGAATGTGGTACGATCGACTGAGTGAGTACCTTCTAAAAGAAGGATATAAAAATAATATAATCAGTCCGTGTGTTTTCATTAAAAGATCAAATCTAGGTTTTACAATTATTGCAGTGTATGTTGATCATTTGAACATTATTGGATCTCCTGAAGAGATTGAGAATACTGCAAAATTGTTGAGAAATGAGTTTGAAATGAAAGACCTTGGTGTAACTAAATTTTGTCTCGGCCTACAGATCAAGCATCTAAATAATGGAATATTTGTCCATCAATCAAATTATGTTGAAAAAGTACTAAAGAGATTCAATATGGATAAAGCTCATCATTTGAGCACACCAATGGTTGTACGATCGCTAAATGCAGAAAATGATTATTTTCGCCCGCAAAAAATAATGAAAAAGTGGTTGGTCCTGAAGTACCATACTTAAGTGCAATCGGGGACATTATTATATCTTGCAAATAATATAAGACCCGATATTGCATTTGCAGTAAATGTGTTAGCAAGATATAGTTTCAAACCAACCAGAAGATATTGGAATGGAATTAAACACATATTTTGATATCTCTGCGGAACTAGAGATATGGGGTTATATTATCAAAAGGATACAAAATCCAAATTAATTGGATATGCAGATGCGGGATATTTGTCGGATCCACATAAAGCACGATCCTAAACGGGATATGTATTCACTTATTGTGGAGCTGCAATTTCATGGCGATCAACAAAACAAACTCTTACGGTAACATCATCAAATTATGCCGAGCTAATCGCCTTATACGAGGCAGGTCGAGAATGCGTTTGGTTACGGTCAATGATTCAAAATATTCAAGAAGAATGCGGGCTTGAAAACATCAAGGAAATCCCTACTCCGCTGCATGAAGATAATGCAGCATGCATTGCACAAATGAAAGAAGGATATATCAAAGGAGACCGGACTAAACATATTGCGTCAAAGTTCTTTTCAACACATGACCTACAAAAGAAAGGCGTAATCAATGTTTGCCAAGTCCGATCAATCGATAATTTGGCAGATCTATTCACAAAATCTTTGCCGACGAAGGTTTTTGAACAACTCAGAAAGAAGATAGGTCTACACCGATTGAAAAATATTCAATGATATCTAAATGAGGGGAAGCGTTATACGCACTGTACTCTTTTTTCCTTAATCAAGTTTTTATCCCAATGGGTTTTTCTTGATAAGGTTTTTAATGAGGCAGTACACGGTCCGGAAGTATCGTGTTAATATTGATCCTGAAGTATCATATTAATATTGATCTTGAAGTATCATATTAATAGCGTATAATGAAAGATGAACATCCAAGGGAAAGTGTTGTAAATCAAATTTAATATGATTTATGTGGATGTTCAATTTATTGCCCCACTTCTCCACTACTCCACTACTCCACTACTATGGACATTCATTTTCTTCTTTATTATTATAACATCTCTTTCTAGCCTATAAATAGAGGTTTTGTAAAAACAAGAATGTACATACAATTAGAAGAGAATAAAATTATGCTATTGCTCTTTCTATCTCTCTTGTTATTTACTTACTATTGTTACAACTTTATTTTAATTTTACAACAAAATATAATTAATTAAGCTTTCCCAAAAAAAGCACAGATTGACTCTCGCTCGGTCTCCTAGGAATCAAAGAGCCCGCCGATTCACAAATTAATTATCCTTTTTGTGTTTTTATGTAGCCACTGAACATAACAGAACAGAATGTGTGCGTGTGTAAGCATACAAGCAAATGAATTAGCTAATTATTTTTTTTATTGGAAACCCAACCCGTAGGCACAAATGAAGCTAATATTGTAATTAATTACGGTACATATATAAAACAATGATATCTAATTAATGCGTCCAGAGCAATTACAAACTCACCAGAATCAAAGAGTCATATGTTGACCACCACACAAAAAAAATTGGTTGAGGTTGCGCTAATGGCTATATAACCATAGCCATTCAATTGAAAATTCTCTCAATTGATCTTCAAAACTCACTAAAAAATGGTACATGCTATTCTCTATTTTGTTTTTTCTTTTAGACTTTCACTTTTTGCTCATTGTTAGATTCCAAATTAAATGTTACAACTAATTAAACTCAAGATGTAATATATGTAGGAGAAAGACATCGATCCCAATTAAGCTGGGGCCGTGCAGTTTCAAAGACTGCGGCGTGGCATGGGACTATGGTGCTCATCAGAAAGTAGAGAAGATTGTCATCTCTTACACTGACTATTTCATAAACTCTCCATCCAAGCTGTTTACAGGGATGGAGAAAACAACCTGGTATTGGCGCCACCACATGGAGCCAATGAAGGCTCATTTAGAACGGTGATCGCTCCATGTTAATTATTTATTTAATTTCTTTGTTTCATTTTCGAATCACCATACTCGGTTCTCGGTACTTTCATTTAATAAATCATGATTTTAAAAAACATAACCAATGTAAACCAGATTGAAAATATTGGATTCTTGCTATAACTGCCAATAATGAACTATGGCAGGACTGGCACAGATGCACAATTTCCTATCACATTTCCAGGTTGAAACATGGTGTTATTGGTATGTATAGCTTCAACAGTCATATTTCGTTTTCAAGAAATTAATAGGTCGTCATGCTAGTATTAGTAAAGATGCCAGTTTAACTGGAATCAAACTTTTGTGCCAGTACATTGTTCTCAAGACTAGAGAAAAATTGTATGCTCTAATTTTTGTTTTAAACTGTGGCAGATTACTGTAACAAACCCAATCACGCGGATAGAAGGATGTACCGGTTATCACAGTGGACCCGGTATTAGCTTCCTCCAGTTTTTCAGCAACGTTGGCAGCTACGGTTCCTTTGGGAGGAACATAGTGCAAGGTGCAAGTGGCAACTTTAAATTTGAGTCGGATGTTGAAATTACTGGATTCCACGGAACCTGTCACTCTGGCCGCCTCCACTCATTGGGTGTTTATATCAGCAGCTCTGCTAAGAAGCATCTGGCAAATTCCTCCAAATAATTAATTAAATGCATGGATCTTATCTCTTGATAGTCTTTTTGAAGTTATATCATCTCTCCATAGTCATCTTTATATTAGAATTATATTGTGACTTTGTGATGCTTGATATGATATATTTATGTGTCGCTTTGTTCATTTGGGTTTTTTATTACTGATTTACTGATATTTTCCCAATGAGCTTTAATACGGACAATATTTTAATTGTACGCAATATGTCTTCATATAATTATTGATTCACAAGGAAATGCTACTTTAATTTGCTTGTAAATTAATAATTTTGAGAAGTCTAGAGGAGACACTCAGCCCTGCTCCACAAAGAAAATGTAAGGAGAGGACTAGGAAGAGAATGGAAGGATAAATTAAGGAGATGAAAGAGAATGGAAGGATATAGGAGATGCAATTTTCTCCTCTTTCTGTTTATTAATATAACAAGAAAGAAATTAATTTGTATCCTCCTCTGCCATCTTTCCTCCTGTGTCACCTCTTGTGGATCATAATTTTAGTTAGGCAATCCAATTTGAAAAAATGTGAGATACCTCACGGCCCAATTAAGACGGAACAAGGGCATTGGATTGGAAGACCCAATAAAAAGTTAAGCGGCCCAAAAGAGGAACTCCAGTGGATCAGTTCCTTAACAGCCGCAACATCCGGATCTTACTATACAAGTTCGTTTTCTTTTTTTTAACAATTGAATTGGTATATATAAAAAAAAAGTTATTTACGAAAGTCAACCCTAATGGGCAGAAATAAAAAAAACAGGAATTGGAAAATAAGAAAAGAAAAAAAGAAGAAAGAAAAGTAAAGTAAGAATAGAAATTCTCTAACTATCTCTAATCGCCGCAAGGAGAGCGCAATATGCACCACCATGCCTTATGATGCCCCCTCTCCTATAGCTATCTGCTTTGCAACCAAAAAACAACATCGAGTGCTGTATCATTAATTAATAAAACCACTGGTTTCCTCTTATTGGAGAAAACTATTTCTCTCTCGCCACAAAGCCCAGACTCCACCCGCCCATACCACATTGTTTCGATCACGAGTCCTTTTCGTAACATTCGGTTGTCCCAATCTCCAGCTTCGACGAATACTGCCTCTATCCACGGGCTGAATGTTGTGATGTGCGAGAAGGCCTTGCCAAAAACTTTTCACATAAGGGCACGACCACATGATATGGTGAGATGTTTCCATTAAGATCGAGCCGCACAAGTGACAACCCAGTTGAACTATACAGCCCCTCCTGGACAAAATATCCTTGGTTAGGATTTTATTAGCCCTCATTAGCCAAATAAAAATCCTGATCTTTATTGGAGCCTGAATCCTCCAAAGGAATTGATAATCCGAAGTTATTATTCCTTTGTGATGGATTAACCTGTATGTTGAAGCGCAAGTGAAGAGGTTTGAGGCCGACCTCCGCTAGAGCAATCAACTCGCTGTACTTTCTACTACGCATGAGAATAATAGAGCTAGCAAAACCAGAACTTTTAGAAAGGACGAATCTTCAACATATGCTTAGTTGGGATATCGTAGAGATACCATAAAGCTTACGGAGTGTGCCCGCCACAGACCTAATGGTTTGGCTTCCAATTCCCATAACCATTTGGTGAGTAAGGCGTCATTTTATGCTGAAAGGTTAATGATCCCCAATCTACCATTCTCTTTGAGCGTACAAACCTTCACCTAGTTGACTAGGCAATTAATTGCTTTGCAAGGGTTATTGCCTTTCCATAAGAAGTTCCTGCGCATTTTGTCTATATGTTTCATCACCCCCGCCGGGTTTTCGAGGGCCTGCATGAAATGCAGTGGCATGGCCGAAAGTACTGCCTTGACCAGAGTAATTCTCCCTCCATAGGATAAGAAACGCAAGGTCCAACCATCCAGCTTCCTTTGAATGGCATGGCAGTGAACCTTCCTAGGGACATTGACCATAAGCGGTAATCCGAGGTATGTGATCGGCAATTGTGAGGGAGTGGCTGACAGAATACAAGGCACCATTTCTGTGTAGCTTCTTGGTATTGCAATTGGAACAAAAGAGAATTTTGTTGTATTCATTCGGAGGCCGAAGATCTCGATGTATGTCGCTAGAACCGCTGTGATAACCCTTAGTGTGATCAGATGTGCCTCGCTAATAATTAGGGTGTCATCTGCATATTGAATAATTCCTAGCGCAGACAGGCATGCTGCGGCATGAGTGGTTCGGCATTAATGAGGAATCTAGCTAAAAAATTCGATGTAAGGATAAAAAGTAATGGTGACAAATGATCTCCTTGCCGAATGCCTCTTTTGTGTGTAAAAAACCGGGTTTAAACCCCATTTACCTTGATTGTTGAGGAGGAGGAGCGTAGGATATTCAAAACTGCCGAAGACCATTTCGGAGGGAAGCCCCGCTAGATCAGGAGATTTAGGAGGAAACACCAGCTGATGGTATCCTTCTCAAAATCTACTTTGTAAAGTACGGTAATTTTCTCTTAGAACAAAATGTAAGAATTTCCCTAGCTGACAAGAAAGATTCCATGAGAGATCTGTCTTTGACAAAAGCCGTCTGATTAGGAAGTATGAGTTGATTTAAAAGGGGCTGAAACCTGTTTGCTAAGATTTTAGGAATGAGTTTTGCGATTGTATTGATGACACTAATGGGCCTGTAATCCGAGATTCCATGTGGGTTATCCTTCTTAGGAAGTAGTGTGACCGTCGCCTTATTGATGGGTTTCAGAGAAGGCGCATTGTTACTGTAGAAACTCTGTATTAAATCTGTAATATTCACTTTGACAAATTGCCAAGAGGACTGAAAGAACTCAATTGGCAAACCATCTGGGCCGCATGCTTTACCTTTGGGCATGTCATTCAGAGCCAAAAGAATTTCGGCCTCCGAAATCTGATCATCAAGGTGAATGAGCTCATCAGTGAGCTGAGGCCCTATCTTGCCTGATAGGTCAAAAGGCCTAGCTCAGTCCAGTAGTCTTTGTTTGGGATCCAAATATGTCTTAATAATGCTATTTATGCTCTCACTTCTTTGAGTTTACATCATATCAGCACAAAAGACTTGCCGACCATACGCAAGTGCCTACTTTTCTCGAATTTTGAATATATTAGCCAACCAGTTGTTAGTGGACAAATCATATTTTCTAAGCATCTCTTCCCATGCAAGCAAAAATTCTGCCTCATCTTGGTAATCATACACACAATTGCTGAAATCAGACTTGAAAGATTTAGAGCCGCCGAATACACTACTCAAGTGCTTAGCAGCATTTTGATACATGTGCCAAACACACAAACGATGAGTAGTGTCAGGCAGAACATTTTTTATTGCTTTACTCATAGTAAAGTCTTGATCAGTTAAAATTACCTAAAATGATTTTGCCAACTAATTAGCTAAAAGTAATACATAAAGTAATCACATAAACATAACTAAATTATATACATGTAATTTATAACATCACCTTAGGAGCTTTTCCACCTGTTACTTTCAAAAAAGCACAAAACAACCACTCAAATGAAGGAGCAGGCTCATCATAGAGCAAAACGGCACCAAATATGACACTTTGTTTGTGGTGGTTAACACCCACAAAAATAGCAAAAAGTCTGCCATACTCATTTGTTTTATAAGTACTATAAAACTAAATGACGTCACCAAAACATTTGTAGTCCAACAGTGATCTTCCATCAGCCCAAAAAATGTTAGTAATTGGATCATCGCTATCCGATTGAATCGCATAATAGAAAGATGGATCTTCTTTTTTATGGTCTTGAAGTATTGCAATAGTGCCCCAGCATCTCATAAGGTGATATCATGCTTCCTTTTCGTTCTTAAGTAGTTTCTGTAGTCATCTGAAATGAAAGTAAGATTGTGTCGCCCTCCAGCTTGTTTGGCTAAAAGATCGTATGTTTTTGGTTTAATACCAGCAGCATCAGCCAAATATCCCAATGCCTTTTATGCCTTGCTTATGCTTCTATGGGACTTCAACATTTTCGCTTTGGTTGGGGTTGAGGTGGCATGATTGTGGTTCAAATCAAAAGAAGTTACCTTGTATGACCCCTTACTGCAAATATTGATTTTCATGTGTGCATTACATCCAATTCTTATCTCCGGCCGTTTAAATTTTGGTGGAGCTTTGGTTGGTGCTCTTTCTCTAGGTTTTCCTTCTCTATTACAAGTAAAATATTTCATAGTAATAACATTTGACTTGTTCTTCCTATCAAGATTTTTCTGCACACTAAATCCGACTTGTAAAGCATAATCATTATAAAAATGATATGCCTCTTCTAATGATGCAAATTCCATTCCAATTGTAGGTATCAGAGATTTTGGCAATTCATTGTCATCAAAAGTACCATCTTCAATATTGTTTGACATAGTTTCTAACAAGAAGAACATTATTAGTGCTATGTTAACTAAATCTAAGCAATACTTATAACAAAAAGTTCGGTCACAAATTAATTAAATATCAATTGATACTAACCTTGAGAAGATATTGCCGGTTGATCGACTTGTAGGTGTTGTGGTGGTTGTTTATATAGCTCCATGGTACATGTACTAATAAATGACGATGTTATTCTTCAGATTCTGAAAATTGGCAAATAACTAAAAATAATTAAAGAGAATTAAGTGATTTTGATATCAGAGAACATCCTTCAAATTCTTCAGGCATTTATTTATAATGTAAAGCTCCTAGCATATAAATTTATTTTTCCTAGCTTTCAAGATATGAAAGGCAAAAATAAAAGTGATATCATTAGGAGTCCCCAAGCTGCTCCCTGTGCCGTAACATTTACAACATTATTATATGATAAATTCCGAGAAACAAAAGGGGATATTCAAACCACAAAAGAAAGAATAAAAGAAAAGGAACCGGACAAGTCCAGTTCACCCGTACAGGAGTCAAATACCAGAACGAACCAAAGAGTTCCCGTTACAGGAAAGGACACAGAACTGCTCGCAAACCGAGGCGGTCCATTCGATATCTCAATTCATATCCTCAGAGCTAACTCAAATTTTAGGTTTAGATCTGGACCGTCTGATTTAGATCAGCATGAATATTAAAAGACCTGTGCATTATCGGCATGGGCTGGATTGGCCAGGAATCAGATCGGACGGTCGGAATCTAAACCCAAATGGTGCGTTAATGCAGAGGATGCGACTCTCTCTTTGCCCTCTTTTTGCTCTCTTCCCTCCCAAAAAAACCCACACCTGATGCAAAAATCGGGACCAAAGACGCAAAACCAAATTTCTCAGCCCGGTCGAGACTTGACGAAACCCTAACCCGCCTCTGTTTCTCCCCCTCCACAGAGCTCACTCAGCTGCTGCTCCTCTTCTCCGCTCAAAACTAGTGATTCGCTCCTGCTTCCAACTCAAATGCAGCATTTGCCTAGTTTCGTCCAAGCTAAGTTTCCTTCCCTCCTTTTAACTGGAAATCTAGGGTTTTCTTACAAGTACCCGGTTTTGAGCTGGTTTATCCCTTAAGCCTTGGAAGAGACGAGGTTTTGCACGTTAAACTAGGTTTTTATCCTTCCATCCGACATTTTTGTCGCCATGAGTGGGACCAACGAGCACGACCTTTCTCAAGATGAAGAGACAAACGACGAGATCTCTCAGTTACCAGCGGAGACACTTACTGAAACTCCTGCAGCACCGCGTCCTCTGGCTGGGGACTTCCTGGACACTGTACCGATTCAAAATACAGGTACTGAAAAAGACAAGGCCAGTGATGGAGAGATTGAAAGGGTCACGAAAATGGAGAACGGTAGTGATGGCATGGATGAAGAGAGAGAGGAAGAAAGCAGTGAGGAGGCTAAAGAAGACAGAGAGGTGAAATTGGAGGGGACGATTGTGCCCTTTGATGATCCAATCTCAGTTGCTGGTCCGGGTTCAGATTTGTTTCTGGAGGGTGAGGATTCGGGTGATGAGGACGAGCAGGCTGCTTTTATGCAAGAACTGGAGAGGTTCCATATAGAGCACAACTTGGAGTATAAGCCTCCCAAATTTTACGGCAAGGGTTTGAATTGCCTCAAGTAAGTATTGATTTATGTTTTTTCATGCCTGAGTTCAGGCTTGACTAAGCTTAACCCAAAAAAAATCAAGTAAACACTGTACCAACCCAGAAAATAAAAATAAACCTAGATCAGACTGATACTTGCTGGTATTGTTCAACATTTACTTGATAGCACATTCTGTACTGTAGTGATCCACATGATTTTTGAATCAGAGTTTCATCCTTTATTCTTCACAGTATATTTTTGACCCACAAGATACCTGAAATTACTGTCCTAAACCACCCCCCCCCCCAAAAAGCCTGAAATAACCTAAGACCCATGTAATTTATCTTTGTCAATTTATAAGACAAAATAAAATGGTGCTGAAGAGGTACTCGGTGATGTTTTTATGTGATGAATGGCCATTCAATGCAGTGTAATTAATACTTTTATTTTTCCAAGGTGTATCTGACATGGTTATATTTCTTATGTTTTGTTGGGAATACTAGGCATTATCCGATCGTAGTTCTTGCAGTTTTATGTTAGTCAGTTGCTATCTTTTTTTTTTTTTTTTAATATTAAGAGTTTTCATGAAACAGGTTATGGAGGCAAGTTATTAAATTGGGAGGTTATGAGACGGTATGTATTTACTATCACAATTTTGAATTCTTTTTTGTGTTCCCTCAGCAATCACACCTGTTGAAGTCGGTAATGAAAATGCTTTGACAGTCTGATACATAGCAGAGTTTTGTTGGAAGATCCACCAAAAGTAAAAAAAATTATTCATTTTTTATGGAGATGATTTTGGGAAACAATGTCACTTTTGAAAATTGCCCGTTTTCATCAGTAACATAATCCTTTAAGATTGTAACCGAGGTCATTATTTGAATTTTAATTTGAACTTCTTATTTGTTTTATCTTGCCAGTTTGAATTAATCAAACTTCCTAAGTCAAGACTAAATTCTTGCAAATTACTGAAAATTAAATCGATAAACCTATTTAGCGCTTATTATGATTGAAATGACACCCTTAATCTGTTTCCTTAGATGTAATGCAATTTCTTAGTCTATGATGTTGGTTAACTGCTCAAAAATTTATTTCAGATTGAAGTTAAAAGCCAAACAAGTTCCGTTTTCTTCCCTGATTTAAATCCAAAACAGATAAATGATTAATTTTTAATACAATACTGATTAAGTAAAGCTTTTGACTATGGTTCTAATACAAATTCTGTTACAGGTGACATCATGTAAACTATGGCGCCAGGTTGGTGAGTCATTCAGGCCTCCAAAGTAAGCACTGTATTTCTTTTTGGGAACAGATAGCTGTCTTGCATCAATAAATAACAGCAATTTCACATATGCCCTTATAAAACCTGAAACTTGCAAATTTCTTTAAAGTGACATATTATGATCACCACAAGTATCCTTTTTAAGTACTACAGAAAATTTCAGGATTGCAAGGGGAGGTTGCATTAATGGTAGCTGGGTGTGTGCAATATTTTTAATTTGCTTGGGCCATGTTGAAAAATGTTTCATGAAAGGAGTTGATTATGATACATATGTATTTTTGACTCTGTGGCATTATGAGCAATGCTAAATATCCAATTGCAATGGTTACTTTTTTATCTATGTGTTTGGTATCCATTTTTGGTGATTACATATATAATAGGATTCTAGAACAAGTTGCTACAAGATGCTTTTTAATACCACCATTACATTCCTAGCTATTTTAGGCCTTTGATTTGCAGATGAAGTCATATATCTTCAAAGAGCAACAGACCAGTCAGACATGTCTTAATTCTTTTATAAACAAGTGAAAAGAAAAGAGAAAATATCTTATCTTACAATCATTGAATGCACATATATCAAGTACCTCCTATCTGCAATAGTCTCATGCTGTCATCTTCTTTTCCTGTGCATTTTGTTTCTAGAATGTTGGTAAGGCGGAAGATGCCAACTTGTGCTGTCACCTTTTAAAATCTTTAGTGGTGCTCAATGTGGATTCTCAATAGCCACCTTTATAAATCTTGGGAACCTTATTCAAAAGTCTTTAAAATGGAGTCATATTTACTATTTTGTCCTTTATCTGAATGATTTGTTGATGTGATTATTATTCTATGGCAGGACATGTACTACAGTATCTTGGTCATTTCGCATTTTCTATGAGAAGGTAATGAATAATATTGAAGACTTCTCAATTAGTCAGTAGACTCATTGCTTTTATATTGTAAGTTTGTCGCCATTGCGGGCATGCCATGCAATTATTTTTATTATTATTTTTTTTCATGGTTTGGCTGTTTTGCCCTTGATATTGTCCTGTCGTAACCATCCTAATTAAATATCTCTGAAACCCATATATTATAATGAAACTTCAATTTTCGTATCTAGAAGTCCACCAAACACTGCTGATGTACTATCTACATAAGGCAAATTCAAATCAAAGGAGCTTGGGAAGTTAAGACCCTTGTGTTATATGTAAATTCTGGTGATATGCAATTTTATAATTTTCATTGAGCTAATTTTTCTTTTTTGCCTCTTTGTACATATTCAGGCTCTACTTGAGTACGAAAAATACAAAATCCGTACCGGTGAGCTTCAGATACCAGAGTCTTCTATCCCAGAGCCAACTCCAGACAATCGTATGGTAATACAATATGATCTTGTTGGGTGCTCTTTTTATGCAGAGGATTAATAGTCTAGTTGTTAGTCTGTTATGATATTAAGAATTTTCACTAA
Organism: Carex parvula; assembly: GCA_025461045.1. Lineage (NCBI taxonomy): Eukaryota > Viridiplantae > Streptophyta > Magnoliopsida > Poales > Cyperaceae > Carex > Carex parvula. The sequence continues at coordinate 242,591 of JAJGRW010001095.1, read as the reverse complement.
GCAACTTCCTCTGTACCTTAAATATGCAGATAGCATTATTTAATCTGACCAACTATTTTATATTACCTCCAATGGTATTTGATGCATTTCATAAAGCCCCAAAAATTATCAGGTCAATTTGTTCTGTTTTCTGAGTGTAGTTGCTGAAAAGAAAAGTATCTCTACTTTTTTTTTTTTTCAGAAAAGAAAACTTTTGTAAACAAAAATAAGCAGAGAAGTGAATACCAAAGGACAAAGAAATATCATTGTCTATTTGTTATTTGCAAGACAACTGGCTTTGCCTGCCAGAAAATGCAGATTTCCTTTGCAAATATGAGAAATGTTGGCTGTAACGCAAGTACAATAAAATATCGGGTGTAATTTGCAAAAGTCCAACCATATTGGCTACATTTTATTTGTGCTTAAGCTTTTTTGGAACAACTTAGTTGTTGACATAACAGATGATTTTTGTTTTCTTTTTTGTTTTTAATCTTTCCCCTAGGTTATTGGCCAGCCGCCTGGATCAAATAGGGTCAGGAGAGATGCAGCTCAACGCGCAATGGACGGTTGGCATTCTCATCGTCTTCTTGGTAATGGTGAGGTTGGTGATCCCATTATCAAGGTTTACTTTGTATTTATTTCAATTTTTTTCTCCTTTGGTTTAACTGGTTTAATGTTTTCTGTTGCATTCTGGTAATTGATCTGACCAGTTACTTGTACTTTGTTGGCTTATCTTGTGGTTAATTGCACAATTGATGGTAAATTGTGCAAATTTGGAACTGGGTCCTACAAATGGTGGTATCAAGGCTCATTTACAACAATTGAGGAAAATTAGGTCAAGGCTTAGTTGTGCATTCGATGGGTCAACTGAGGCCTAACTTTATGTTGGAAAATGTGTTTGGTTTTTCAGGATAAGAGTCCACTTTCTGTTGGAAAGAAGGATAAGCAAGTGAAAATCATGGGTAAGTTTTTTTTTTATTTTTTATCTAATTTTCATTCATTCCTTTATGGCATGCATTACTTTTTTGTCACTGATAGTCTGTACTTTTGTGTTATTGTTGAAAATCTGTGAAGGTTTGGGGAGTAACAGTAAACATGATAAAAAGAGAAAGGCATCTAGTTTAGAGCGGGCTTTCAAGTCTGCTGCCCGTACCAAAATTGTGAAGTCAGAGTTAAGATCTTTCCTCTCTTTTTTAATTTTCTTTTGAGTGAGGCTATGTCGCTATGGCACTATGCATAGCGCATATCGGTCCGTACTATGGATCAATAGCTTCATTTTCAAAGCTCAACCAGTCGATCTGAACAGTTCAACATGATCTCTATATCAAAATGTACTTGTAGATTCTAGACCATTCAATCAAAAGTAGTGATTTTCTCTCTATCTAAAAAATAGTAATAAAATTCTAAAGAAATGTATAATTTAGTCTGCAAGTACATTTTCATATGGAGATCATGTTGAATGGTTCAGATTTGATTGTTTGGACTTTGAAAGTAGAGATATTGATCCATAGTACGGACCAATATGCACTATGCATAGTACCAATAACCTTACTCTTTTCTTTTTATGTTCTTTGCATAGACCCAATACCTTGTCATATTTAAAATGAAGAACAACTATTGGAAATGGTTGTACACGAATTTGCCAATGGATCTAGTTATGGTTCTTACTGATTAATGCTGACTAATTCCAGAAAAAAAGAAGATGATGGTGTATATAATTATTTGTAGGTCGGGTTCAATGGTTATTGATGTGGGTGCTCCTGCTGACTGGGTCAAGGTCAATGTGCGCCAAACTGTAAGTCCATATAATTATAACTTACCAAGACACTATTCTTATATCTTCTTTTAATCCTAATTTGTTAATTTGTTTATATTATGTTTGATTCCAAAAACATCTTTTTAAAGAAGGATTGCTATGAAGTTTATGCTTTAGTTCCTGGTCTTCTTCGTGAAGAGGTAAAGGCTTTCAACTAATAAGTCCAGTTATTTACTTGTATGTCCTTGCAATTTTTGTATTTTAGCCATTGCCCTCAGTTGCTTTGTCTTTTACACTGCTCTTGTATAAGAGCCAAATTTTTTGTTGTTCAAGCCTTGTCCAACTACTCGAGTGAGCTTTAATTTGTTGTTATAATTTTTGGATGAAAACCAAAATTTTCACAAGTGACTGTTTATTGCAATGAAGCTCAAATACAAAAGAACTAAAAAGGGCTCAAATACTTCAGATCTTTGTACATGTTTTCTTGAGGTGGTATATCTGATTTTGGTTCTTTACTTTGTGGGTTGTGTAAATCAGGTACATGTGCAGTCTGATCCAGCCGGCCGTTTGGTCATATCAGGTGAACCAGAACAACCCGATAACCCATGGGGTGTTACTCCCTTTAAGAAGGCAAGTCTGTTCATATCATAGATACTTTTAAAAGAGCACCTTGTTTTACCTTCAAAGAAACAGAAGCACTTATCCTATTCGACATACTTGCTAGCAGCCTGACCTGAATAATAATGTGTTAAATTGAAACAAAATTCATTGGTATAGGTAGATTAGATTTTCTTTGGAACATGAGGTGTAATTTGTCTGATAAAAAAAACTTGTTCTTAAATTTACAAAGATAATACACTAATTTTATCTTATTGTGATGTTACTCTAATTGGAAATAACAACTCGCGTCTTCAACGCATCTCATCAGTACAATCAGACCTTAATTTGTTCTGGTAGCAGTTTTGTAGGGTCACAACTTCCCTGCTGTTATTATTTTATTAGCCCGGAATCTTTGTAGTTGACCTAACCTAACCCAATTAAGTCTCATCTTAATTTATCCCAAGTCATGCAATCAGGAATTATACAAAACAAAAGAAATTCACCTTAAATTGTACTAATTAAAAACACAAGAAATTATACAAAACAGGAATAGATGAATAAAGAAGTAAATAGCAAACTAAAAGATGCTACTTCCCAAACCGACTAATATGGAAGCCTATACTTGTTCTGCAATCTGTGGTTGTAATCCATGATTTATGCTTATCTTTAGTTTCAAACTAATGATTTATAGCATAGAATTGTAATTTGGTGTGAAATTTCAGGTTATAAGCTTGCCATCCAGGATTGATCCGCATCAGACTTCAGCTGTGGTTACTCTTCATGGCCAGCTTTTTGTGCGGGTCCCATTCGAGAATTCTGATATGTAACTTAGTTCTATATTAGCCCCAATTTCAGATATAAGGTCCATGTCCTCTCCCTCCCTTGTGATATTATGGTCCCTTGGCAAATTCATACTGGTTACTATATTACATTGCAAATAACATTGGTTAAATCCTAGTGAACATTTGTGAGCTATTTACATAACAGTTAAGAAGTTATATCTGCAACACCCAATGTGTCCAATTAGCTGAATTGATAAATACGCTGTAATATGTGATCAAAAGGAGCTATAACACATTGGGTGTGAGACATGCAGGAGTATCCAAAACTGAATAATTTGGAAGTTCTTTCACTAGCTAATATAACTGCAAATATTTTTTCAGAATCATGTGTTAGGATACTGATCAGAACTAGGGTTGAAGACTCGAGAATTTATGTAGATGCAGCAGTGTAACATTTAAGTGCAGCTTCTTGATTCATGTGCTAATGTTATGTTAAATATAGTGTGCTGTCAAACAAGCCATAACATAGTGTATTAGGCTTTGTTTAGTAGGATCTGAAATGGAGAATGTTTTTAGTTCTGTAAAGTTTGTTAACTTGAGTAGTTTGTGTTGCTCCTTTTTATAAGATGTTAGCTCGTGTTGTTGATGTAATGTGAATAATTTAGGTTCTTTTTTCTTTCTTTACACAATTTACTTTTGATCTTTGGTATCATTTATTCAATTGGTAAGCTTGGTTCAGTCTTTCCTTGTCATGGCTTGTTACTGTCTGTAGTCAAGTCAGATCTTGAAGCTTTTGAAACGCATCAATTCAGTTTCAACTAGTTTCAAGAAATGGTTTTGTTGTGCAGCAAAAGGACAGTAACATAAATTAATTGGGGATGAGTATGCATGGTATTGATAGGCGCTAGATTTTGCTAATTGTTGAATTTATAGGTTTATAGTCGTGCAGTAAAACATATTTTTGTTGCTAACAACTAACTATATTTATAGGTAATACATATATTTTTCTTTTTATAAAATCTAATTATATGTTAGTTAAAACGTCATATTTGTTAATACCAGAAAAAAGGTTTGACAGGTAGCAGACATAAATTGTCTTTTAATTACGATTGTTTATGTAACAATGATAAATGATGATCAAGCATGTGAGGTTCGAATAACACATATTATATTTTCAGTTGCAAATTTTTACAATTTTTAACGTTGTATAATTGACAAATATATTTTCGCTTAATTAATAATTAGTTAATCGGTCTTAAATATTTAGCTATATATCATTAAGACATTAATATAATAATATTAAATTAGGTACAAATACAATAGAAAAATGATAATATCCAGAGATAGACCGTGGGTGTTCAAGTGTGCTTTAGCATAAACGGGGTCCACTCTATACTCATTTGCATCTAATTAAACTCGTAAAGTAAGAATAAACTTTTTGTCATACAAATAAATAGCTTGTATGTGCGCGTTAGAAACTACCAGATGAAAAAACACGCAGATGAGATGAAAAAGTTTATTCTTACTGGCGGTCAATTGAGAAGAAAAAACACGCAGATGAAATTGAGGCCCATATCGATCGGAAGAAAAACTGAAAAAGGCTTTTAAATGACAAGCATAGCATAGCAGTATAGCACACTCCAATCCAATCCAATCAAATGATTTTGATCCAGTTCAAATCACCATATAATATATTAATTTAACAACAGACAGTCTAATAATTAATCAGCCGTAATTCATCAAACAAAAGCCACCATCACCTTCACCTTCACACTTCCTCACACAGTTCATGAAACTTCCTTCAGATTTCAGAATCTGCAGTGTGCTCTGCAGTTGCGATCGCAATCGTAAAAACAGGGACCTTCACAGTGCATTGGGCACAGCAGCCGCATCCCTTGGCACCGTCCTTGCGCCGTGCACATTGCGTATTCACCAACCCGATAATTACTCGAGCTGTAGCTTGGCTGCCTCTGCCTCTGCCTGCTCCTCACTCTTCCTCCTCTTCCATTTTGTCCACCCCATGTTCTGCCTCCACTTCCACCATCACCGCCACCACCGCCACCGATATTGCCTCTGGGACTGCCACCCATGCCCCCACCACCACTGCCACCACCATTTCCAACACATTGCCACCAACATATGTTGTTGTAATTTCCTCCGCCACCACCCCCATTACTTCCACTGCTGCCGCCACCACCCCAATTGCCTCCACCGCCACCACCACCGCCATTACGTCCACCTCCACCCCCACCCCCACCGCCACCGCCTGCGCCTGCGCCACCTCCTCCACCGCCTCCACCTTTACTGCCCCACCCCCACCCCCACCCGTAACTCCATTTATCCCCACTGCCGCCACCGCCTCCGCCACCATTCCTCCCACCACCACCTCCACCACCACCACCACCGGTATTTTGATCTCGGATAACATCAGTACGGTATGTCATATCAATTTTGGAAGGCAGTAGTGGGGCACGCAACTGAGCTACAGATATGGTGCGAGCTGGAGGCACAAGTAGTGAGTCACAAAAGGAAGGAAGCACTATTGCGGTACAAAATAAGAGAAGAAAAAAGAATGAGACATCCATGAGAGACAGAGGTAGTAGACTCTTTTGAGAGGTTGTATTGTATGTCAATATTGTCTCATCTTGTAAGTTGTAACCTAGTAAAGGAGAGACACGTAGACCTAGCATTAGTATATAACTATATATAAAGTGCCACATGCCTTTATTTTTGCAATAATGTTGACAGGTAAGCAAAGGTGGCTAAAGGATTTGTAGTCTACAGAGACAGAGACAGAGACAGAGACAGAGACAGGGACAGAGAGGATAGCTTGCATTGCACTTCTTTGCCCCCTAAGTCTAAGTGCAATTTAATACCATCTATATATATATATATATATATATATATATATATATATATATATACATATATATATATACATATATATATATACACATATATATACATATACATATATACACATATATATACATATACATATATATATACATATACATATATATATACATGTGCTTGGCTATTATGCTTATATAAGCATATGCCCACATATGCTTAAATAAGCATTTTTGCGTTTCCAATGTTCAAATGGTCGATCCGACCGTTCATCTTGTTCTCCATATTAATATGTGCTTGGAGACCAAATTTTATATTTTTTCTGAATTTTTTTACTATTTATTAAGCCACTTTGAAAATTGCTGATCATATGGTCCAGAATTTTGGAAACACTGTTTTTACTGTTCACCCAGATCAGCAATTTTCAAAGTGGCTTAATAAATAGTAAAAAAATTCAGAAAAATGTAAAATTTAGTCTCCAAGCACATATTAATATGGAGAACAAGATGAACGGTCGGATCGACCATTTGAAAATTGGAAACGCAAAAATGTGTTATAAGCATATGTGGGCATATGCTTATATAAGCATAGTAGCCAGCCCCATATATACATATATGTATATATATATATTGACATGTTGTGATGTTGACGTGTTTCGTGTTGTTTAGAGAACACATGTGCCCAACGAAAGAGGCTTTATGTCTAGCTACACCTCCTGCATGCCACTATATATTATAAACCATCCATGCTACCTACCTAGTATCCCTCACATTGCATACATATATGCCTTCTAATTTTACATGGTGAAGTGTTGATGCCTCACCATTTTTTTTTTTCAGTAACATTAATTTTTGCACAGATCTCTGGTACTATTTTTCACACTTGTTAACATGTAAAAGTATAACACTAGAGTTAACATTTATTAGTTGTTGATTGAAACTCAGTGATGCATCATAACTTGTGATACTGAACTTTAATTCCTTTCATTTTATTTGATCAATAATCATATTCCTCTATTGACCTTGTTTTAGAAATAATTGACATGATGTAACCTTGGAATTCTTGTTTCGTCATACCGGATATTAGAAATAATATCTAGACATTTGATCAAAGGGAATCAGGCAAATTTTCCTGCCTTAACATTTCGCTACATCATAGTAACAAATAATTAATTTTAAAATTAATTGAGTACACCAAATTTGTAAATGATAAGGGTATAAAAGTAATTTAGTTATGATATATTGTTATTGGTGAATATTTCCTTACTAAAATTAGATATAATTCTTAAAAGCAAATTAAAACAAGCATTCCCTACTTATCCTTACTTGATCTTGTTTGTTTTCATGACATATGCATGCACATAAAATTTATGATTTTTTTAGTTCAATTTATACTAAATGACTAGGTTCGTTCTTGTTTTTACCACAAAATCATAAAATTTTATATTCAAGCATCTCTCATGAAAATAAACAAGATCAACTGTTTGAATTCAACAATTAAGTTTCAAATGTTAAAACTATAAACAAAAATAAATGAGTTTGTGGCATAAAAAACTTGTGGTATATATTGAAACTCTAGTTTTCCTCACAAAATAAGGTGTATAGTGGAGAATAACTTTATTGCTAAATATATAGAATTGTTCTCTTCTGCATGATATGCTTATTAATTAATTTGACATATATATAGAGAGTGGCTAAGGTCAAAGTGGTATGACCAAGGCCTTGGTGCTACCAATTAGTTTTTGCAATTTTAAAGTTCAAATAGTCGATTCAAACTGTTAGATGTTCAATCTATATTAAAATCTACTTGGAGATCAAATTTTACATTTTTTGGAATTTTTTTACTATTTTTTAAGCCACTTTGAAAATGGCAGATCCGGGTGAACAGTAAAAACAGTGCAACCAAATTCTGGACCATGTGATCAGCAATTTTCAAAGTGGCTTAAAAAATAGTAAAAAAATTCCAAAAAATGTAAAATTTGGTCTCCAAGCAGATTTTAATATAGATATCACATCTAATGGTTTAGATTGACCGTTTGGACTTTGAAAATCCAAAAACGACTTGGTAGCACCAAAAGCCTTGGTCATACCACTTTGGTCATATATATATTATCTGCTCTTTTGTACCATTGTAATTAACAGTTATGACTTATGAGATACTATTGATAACTAGGAATTCACATCACCCCCGGTACTTGGAATCTTTTACAATTACTTGATCTGGATCGTTCTTTTTAACTTGGCACGAATCTCAAAGCCCAATAATACTGCCCCCTCCATCAGCCCGAATCCCAAACTGTCTGGGAGTTAATCTCAAACCGTAAAATGAAGGGAATCTTTTACGGTACCGGAGAGGATATTTTTTTTTTTGGTAAAAACCGGAGAGGATATTTTCCCTGATAACTAGTGCATGCCATTGCCAGCTAGCAATATCTTCCTTATGGCTGATGCAACTGTATACTCAATTGCTGAGAGTACAATCACGACTTCATTCCGTATTCAAGCTCAGAGTAGAATCCTGGCCGTACTTTATGAATATCAAAACCATCAGTAGTTCACTACCCATAAAATTATTTTCTTTGGGTGAAATCGAAGGGTACAAATAATAGGACGGAGTGACCATTTCATGGGTCAGGTCCTCCAACAAATATGATGAATATGATGTCACAAGGGTTGGAGGCTGGGACGGATTCAGAATTTTGATTAGGGGTAGGCATAAAATATTGACAAGAATATAATTTTTTTTTTCTCCTGACAAATCGGAGCAGAGTAGCGTATAGGGGTCTTAAAAAGCCACGGTACGACTGGATACGTCACGGACGGTACAACATGACACATGTGCCGATCACGACGTGTTGTGACTCATGTGTCCCATGACGTGACCATCTTTGAAAATTTGGTACGACATGTCACACGAAGGATTTGGTCACGGTAGGCACATGATCACGTGTAATTAGTCCCGTTAGATCTTTGATCGAATGGTGAATCTTGAATAAACTAACCTAAATTATGAAAAAAATAGTTAAATGTTACCAAACGTGACCGGTCACGTTCGGACATGGTGTGACTAACATTGTGACCATTCACGTGCCATGACCATCATTCCAAATTTGGTTACGGCACGGCACATATAAATCTGACTTGATCACGACACAACACGTGAATCCAAGTCAGAGTGTGACTAGTCATGGCACAATACATATTTAGATCTCTAATAGCGGACCCCCTTTTTTCTCCTAGCGAATCAACGGTTCTTCTGAGTGGAGTAGTGAATTGGACTGTGTCTTTCTCTTTCTTTGTTTTACACGAATCAGTCTGAGATGATTTTCTTTTCCTCGCAATTTTTAGGCATTATTTCCACTCAGAAGTAGGCACCAGTATAAAATACCACTGGATCAAATTTTTTTTTCGAATCCAGGGGTAGGCACTTGCCTACCCCTAACCCTCTTGGGGTCCACCATTGGTTGGAGGGAATTTTCGGCCAAGAGAATTTTTTATTCATAGAAATCAATAAAAAATAAGACCCTAATTAAACCTAGCCGCCGCTTCTTTTTCCCTCCCTCCTCCACACTTCTCCATTTTACCTCTCTCATTTCTTCTAGTCCTCATCTCCGACATAGCGATATCCTTCCCTCTTTCATCTCTATCTCTTTGAGCGGAAGGAGAATGAGAGATGGGAGAGAGCCAAGCCGAGCGGAGCTGACCGGAGCCGAGAACCCAGTATTGTTGGAGCACGAAACGTAGAGTTTTTACCTTCATCTCTATCGAAGCGTGACGGTGAGCAAATTCAGCCGTCGAAGCGCGGCGGCAATCGAACGAAAGCGAATCCGGTCGTGGAGAGAAATGGAGAAAGAAATAATAGGGTGTTTAGGAGTAGTTAAGTATAATTAGTTTATTTAAGTTGTTTACGTTATTTTATAAGAATAAATGAGTTTAGATTTAAAGAGGGTCATTTGACTCTGTAAATTTGTTTTTTTATCAATGAAATCGTTAGTTAGTATTTAAAGTCACTAACTTTTAAAAAAAGAAATCAATAAAAAATGAGAAAGAAATAGATATAGTACAAACTTTCTTGCACTAATAGAAGGATTGGATTTAATGTTTCCGATTCAAAAATTTGGATCGGATTCAATGGTCCTTATTCAATCTTTTTGTTTTTTTTTGTTTTTTTGTATTTTCCTCATTAACACATAAAGTTGCACATAAATCGACATAGAAATTCTTCAGTTTTGTTCAAGTAAAAAGAAGAGGGACGGAGAACGAGGAAGAGAGAGAACCTGTGCAAAGTTTGGATAATTTTTATTATTATTAATTTATATGGATAATTTTTTTTCGGAGATAAAGGTTCTTTATTTTATTATTATTATTATTATTATTATTGAAAATAAAGGACTCCAAAGTAACACCTGTGTTTTTATTTTCAGAAATATAGGAGCAACAAATTTTTACAACCATGAAAGTACCAATATAAAATGGAAAACTGTATTCTAAATGAACGTATACTGCAGAGATCGATAGCGTCAGCCTCACAAACTTGGGAATAAAGATTAATTAATATTTTATCCAAAAAAGATTAATTAATATGACTAATTAGAGTACAATTTTTAGGCACTGAGATCCATCCTTTGAAACAATTTCAAACCGAACGATCAAATTATTCTTCACAACAAAAATGCCATCATGCATGCAAGTTTATGAGAAATTCAGCACTCATCCTAATCCTAATATGGATAGAGATTAAACTTTTGGTAAATAATTAGAGAGGACATGCACAGAGTGGTATTAATAATTTCCCCGTTGAAAAGTGTCAGAGAACTTTACAAAAGTGAAAGTGTCATGTTACTCGTGTATTTTTAATTTCTAACTTGCGAACCACTTTTTGTTATCATAAGGTCTGTGTCCACTTTTTGTTCTTTTTGTTTGAGAAACCTCGCAAAAAGTGTCATGCGAGTTGGAACCGGAAATAAGTAAGGAGGATGGCATAAATTAATGCGCGCATTTAATATGTTCCTTTCCTTTCCTTTCCTTTTGTTTTTTGAAGTGCATACACGTACGCACTTAAGTTCAATTAAAATGAAAATGGGTTGTAAGGAATTGCAATATGCATGAAGGACAGTATAATATATACTCCTATTTAAGTTAAAATAAAAATAAAAATAAAAATAGAAGATGAACCTGCCTAGCAATCTAGATAAATAGACCTTAGGTTCTGATTTCTTATTATCAAAGTATTTATTTACTAATTCACCAATATCCAAATCTTGAGAGAACTTTATAGTATAACTTTTGGGCAATTAATTGCTTAAATCATAAGGTACTATCCTAGATCTCCTCATCAAGTCTAATATGCCATTCTATTATTCTATATGTATTTAAGTAATAATGAATATTGCTTTACTAAATTTGCAACAAAACCTAAAAACAAATGCTGCACAACCAAAAAATTTGAAAGATATGTCTTAAGTGCTTGAAAAAAAGAGAAGCATGATAAATATTCCTACAAATCATAGGATGAGCATCTCTCATTTTTGCATCAAGGTTAAGGGGTCATTCTTGGCCAATGATTTGATCAGATGCTCCAGATTATCTTAAAATGTACTGGTGCAGAGCAAATTAACCCCTTGAATTGTAGGCCAGCACCAGCAATGTTAAGCTAGTGTCTAATTAAATTAAATATATGGTATATAATTTGGTACGAAAAACAGCATTGGATTTGGTGCATTCACTATTTCTCATAGCTAAGAATAATTTTCTATTTTGTAGGCCCACATATATAAGAAAGTTCTTTTTATTTTACTGAAATTTTAGATGATTTTCATGATGACTGAGGTCTGAGAATATGACAAAAAGGCTAGTGAAATGATCACAATCAGAGGGGGCACATGAAGTGCTGCAATAAACATTACAGTACCAATAAATAATTATAATTTTACTGTTTTCCTTTCTTTTTCCTTATACAAAATTAAAATAGGTGGAGAGTAGGGATTGCTTGTGATTTGAGGAACATGTCAATTGGACGAAATTCTTTTAATATATTTATGTCCTTGTGGATCTTTGCATGACGAACCTTTCAATCATGAGCTGCTCTGCCAGTGATTTCATTTTTTCTGGCCTGTTCATTCATTGGTGATCTCAAAAGATAATTTATAAAAGGTTAATTATTTTACAGAAACCCATGATCGAGCAACCGCTTCTTTTGTCTTCACTTTTGTGTGTGCAGCCTTAGGCAGGCTAATCAAATAAAAATAATTCGACTAAAACTTACCAGCATCAACCCCTAGTAATGTTAGCTATGTAAAGTATGAATTATGTACAGTAAAAAAAAAATATTACCAACCGCCAGATTGCTATATTTTTTTTTTTTTTTTTGAGTAGAGTCGAGGATCAAGTAATCCAACTGTTTAGTATCCACAATAAATTTCTTATCTAGATTTCAAACATGTCAGTTTTTGTTTTTCGGGTAAAGATTTGAATAGAGCAGTTTCGCTTCATACAACGTACGAACCATATGTAGCGTTGTTTCGATTATATAGTCTGTGCGCTGCAGAAAGCCGAAACTACTATGTTAAAATCTGTAACCGATTTTCACACAAAAAAGTATGTTGCATGGATACGGATACAGGTATTGTATCGGATACGATATGGGATACGACGATACGACAATTTTCAATGCGATACGAGTATGGGTATCGATACGGAGATACAATACGGGATAATATATAAAGTATTAGAGTATCATAGCGAAAAATATAATCTTTTGATGAAGTGAGAATAAGCTAGTAATAATGTTAGAAAGTGTTGTTGAATAATCTTTTCAAACGGTCTACAAATTAGATAGAAAGGACCAAATTTAAAAACGACTTGCTATAAGAATGAACAACATATTTTGGGTAAATCCCAACAGAAGGTAAAGTGGGTCATAGAAGTCGGGTAGGAAATTGGGCCAGCCCATTAATTGCATAGACTAGATTTAAACCTTATATTTTGGGTAATCTAAGAACAGATCCCCAAATGTGCTGTTCAGTTCCTTGGTGGCCTAGCTCTTCAGTTCTTTGCCATCAATAAATATTTATGACTTGAAGAAATTTGTGCTGGTTGCTTGCCATATTTTCTAATTATACGGTCTAAACAGCTTGCATTTTCATTAGTTGGTTTACTGACAGGATATATCCTCCTTGGATCCAACCAATGCAACAGAGCTAGCAAATACATAAAATATGTAGAATTTGAACTTTTAAGCATGAAATTAAATAGGATTTTTAAACTTACATGTTGCCCAGTGTTACTGAGTCCGTATCCTCTGAGATATCAAGTTTGAGTGGGATCTGTGCAAACTCTGGACCATTCAAATCCTCTCTGCACGAATCTCAAAGCATATAAATTAATACTGGTCCCCTCCATTTCAAATAGGCACGAACAAAACTAACTTTGAGATATCTCAGAGAATACGCACTCAGTAACACTGGGCAATGTAGCATATATCAGTCCCACTCTGCGCTTCATGAAAATGTCATTTGTGTACAAAAATAAACCTCCAATTGAACTTGCGTATTTGTTTTCCTCTTATATATAATCTGGGATAAGGGTAGTTTCCAGTTGGCTATGACATTTTTATTCGTTAACTATTGGACTTTTTGGAGGCATGATATATATACTGATTGAGCTAAGAAGAAAATATGGTTTGTGGTTATGGTTTGTGGTTATGTAGAGGAGCTTTGCTGAAGTAATTTTCCTACAGAAAATGAAGTTAATTTTACAATACCATGATATTTTACTCTAAATTATATAGAAAATCATACATAAATCCAAAACAATTAAAAAAAATTAAAGACTTGAAAATTCCCAAATTATCCTTGATCAAACATTGCGAATGAAATCACACGGCAAATCATCCAGGTGAATGACAAATTGATTAAAAGCATCCCAACAATTAACTTATTGTTCTCCAAAATGAAAAATTTCTTCAGTTTTGTTTTAGGCGGAGGCGGTGGCGCACGGTGGTGGGGCGGTGGCCGGCGCAGCGAGGGAGAAGGTGGCAGCTCGGCTTGGGCGCCCCTTGACAGCCTCCCTTGCTTGACTTGGCCAATGAAGGAGAAGAGAGGAAGAGAGAATGAGAGAGAGAGAAATCTTGATCTACTTTTCAAACTTGTGAAAATGGATTGGCTTGAATAAAAGTGAAGGGATGACACATATATATAGACTTTCACATTTACCACAATACCCTCACTTGATATCAAAGCGAGATGACATAATGTGAGGACATATTAGTAATATCATATATTAATGGTCCATTGGATCATTGGTCCATCCAACTTTCATTCCAAAGTTTGCTTCCTCTCTAAGCAACATCCCTATCATATTGTTGACTAGGTCAACAGTCAAATTCAACTCTCTTTTGATTAAACCGTTTGACCAATGTTTGACCACGTTTGACCATGGTCAAGCCTCCATTCAAAAGGCCATATCTTTTGAACCTTAAGTCCAAATCGCGCATACCATATATCCATGCGCTCGTCTACTAATCCGTTCAATTCGTTTAACCACCCACGCACGTACAACGGCAGCAGGAAGCATATATGCCATATATATATATATATATATATATATATATATATATATATATATATATATAGGCACCGCTGCCATAACTGAATTAATTTACTAATTGTAGCCTGCCTCCTCGTGAGAGTAGTATTTTAATTATAATCGCAGAAGCAATGCAATGCAAGGCTTTTAATTTGCTAGTATATATAGTAGTATTTTTGGATGTCATGTAGATAATTGACTCGTCTCCACCGAGAAACAATCAAGTAGTATCAATTGATATGCAAATTAGTATGCGTTTTCTTACTTTTATGGTTTATTACCACATTTTTTTATTTTAATTGATGCGTTGAATGATATAGTATATATGTCTCGAGGAAAATATTGTAAACTTAAATAAATAAATCACTAGAGATAAAAATTTCGTTATTATTTAATTAGAAGATAAGTTTCAGAAGTTGCGGGTGCTAATTAGAATATAACACAACAACCACAAAATATATTGCAGCTATATAATGTAATACTTTTTTTAATAAAATCCAAATATTACAATTTTTAATTATGATCTAACCAATCTAATTAATTGACTATTAAATTCAAATAATTGATTCAAAATTAATGGTACATATGAGTTCAACAAAGATCAATTCAAACTTCAGCAATTCGACACTCCAACATGTCGAGAAATAGAATTTTCCACATAAGTCACAAACTAAGAAGATTGTGCTTCTCTCCGTCTTCGTTTTTGTCATTTTATTTTCTTATGCTTGTTAGATATATCAATCATTATATAAGGCTAGCATTATCAGAATATACAAAAATAAGTGGTATCAGTCATCTTAGACCTAGAAAATTATAAGTAATCAAAATTCCTAATATGTTTTATCATTATATATAGCTATGGAAAATTTATTCTTGGTTTTACATTTTTTTCTCTATGTTTGATTTTCTCTGAGACCTCAAATAAATTAAAAAAAAAAATACAATTTTTATTTATTAATAAATAATATTCTTTAACTATATTTAAAGATTTTCATTGTTTTTTAATTTAATTTTTTATGTTTGACAAGAGTATTATTAATTTTTTATTGGGAGGCCTTTTTTAACGACTTAGTTTAAAATATGGGTTCATGATCGATTGTTATTATATAGTTATGCTATCAAGTTAGATCGTAATTTTTTCTCACGCCTTTTCTATCTATGAAATGACAAAAACATGATATAATTAACATGCATCCCAATTGATCAATGGTGATAAAATTTTGAAACACTTTATCTCGCATCTTATTTTTCTATGATATGACAAAAAATAAACATGATAAACATGCATGCATTCCAAATTAATGATCAACAGTGATAAAATTACGGAAGGATGTATTGTTGGATCAATGGTGAATCTTACCAAAAATAAATCAAGTATTTGTTTAAACCGAAATATATGAAATTATGTAGAGCCTAAACAACCACGGTAACTATGATAACTCAATTTAACAACTTGGGGCAATCTTAATTTCAACGCGGACTTGGTACTTTTGAAATGCAGCTAGCTATAGCTATATATAGCGTCAATGAAACAATGAGCTATCTTAATTATGTGGGGACGATAAGGGTCCAAATTAGGCCCAGCAGGCCGAATTGCCGAAACACTTATAAATTAATGGGTTACTCCCACATCTGGATTAAACAATGAGGTTACGTCTGGCACGAATCTTGATGCATTTAACCTCTCTCTGAATCCCGTTGCAGAGCACGGAACCTGGTTAGCTGACATAAATAGTGCCTTTTAATTTTAAACGGGTCATTCTATCATGGTGGGTCCTCGTCCTCAGTCTTCAAAGCCACTTCGCGGTAGATTTCGATTAATTTAAAGTTTTGTCAAGATTCGTGTTTGTCCTTTTGGGTCTATTCTTTAGCGGGTCTGTTTCAAACAAGATTTTGAATCCAATTGCAGATCTCAGCCTTGCCGGAGGTGAATCCAGTCACAGTCGATTCAGAATCAAGCTGTGTTGTTAGCATTGCAAGAGTCTAGTGAATTCAACTATAGCTTCATCAGCAACGGGCAATCAGTGCGGTGGTTGTAACGCCATCACCTGATTGTCAATTTCTTTATACGATCAAATGAACTTTGTGAAACTTAAATTCTTTGTATTCTTTAATGATTTTGATCAATCTTATATATATTTGACATCGTTTTCCTATTCAGAATGTGTTTAAGACATTGTTTAACATTTCGATGTGACTTATACAAGATTGGCATTAGTATTGGTACCAGACTTGATTATCTTTAATTAAGTGTTTACCAATTGTCTAAAAGATTTTTACTAAACATTTGAATTTATCAGGCTTCCTCAAGGCACATGCATCAGCACAAAGCTTATGGTAAGATCATGTATTTATGTATTTAATTAGATTGATTTTTATCGTATCGTACTGGTACCTCTCCTTGGTACCAGTCTTGAGTTCAAGTTTAATTTGTTATTGTTATTTTCTTTTTCGTTTTTAATAGGTAAAGTCAGATTTAAATCTGAAGTCTCTCTATAAACTAAGATAGTAATAATAAAGAAAAGAAATTAAAGGGGTAAGTATTGTAGGATTACATGTAAGATTAGAATCCTATGAAGCAATAGTGTTTAGGATTCTACGTAGGATTACATTATGGGTAAGTATTGTATTTTGATTGCGTAGGAACCCGTGTCATGCAACAGAATCACTTAAAAATAATATTAAATTGATTGTCACCTAATTTTTATCCCGTTGGAACTCCAAACGACTCTATGAAACTAAGACATTGTTTTGGCATTTTGGGTACTGAACTCTACCAAACGTAATATTAGACTAAAAAAAAAAAAAAGTAAAAATTCTAAATACTAATTTTTAATCAAAGCACTAAGTTTCTTATTAGATGCATGAAACTATTATGTTTATAAACTCAGTTATCAAGTTCTTGATATTTTTGTTTACTCCGATATCTTATAAAAATAACAACTTTCTAAATTTTGAGTAGACCAATGACAGACCAATGACATTGCTAATTATTCGATATAATTTTATACAAATAAATATGTTTCACAAAACTAGTTACTCAACCACAACATCTAAATAAAATGAAATAATTTATTTGCAAGCATATATATATAATAATTGGTAGTTCACACAAATTGTCCATTGATAATCATGCATATGTTGTGTAATCATAATTTTGTTATTTTCATATAGTTGATATGCTGAAATTTGAAACAATATATGAGAAATTTTATTTGTAGAAACAATATAAAAATAATAGAGAGAAAGAGAAAGAGTACAAGCGAAGTTTGTTTCATGCATATGCAATTATGCATAGATAGATGGTTCTAATTTTTCTGGCTCTAAATTTTGGATCGGAAAGATATTTGTTTTGTTTTCCCGTTGTCTTGAATTCTCTGTGGTCTCCACCATGTGCTCACATGATGCGACCTATGTTCGTACTCTCATTTGGCCTATGGTAAGTGGGTCATACATCTTGAACAACATGTTATATAAATGTCCAAGATCACAGAGGATCCAAAACAATCGGAAAACAACAAAAAAAAATCCTATTTAATTCATGCTAGCTAGCTACACGTATAACATAGACATCCTATTTAATTCATGCTTCTTAATTAATTATCTCAAGGTTTATACAAAATTAATTAATGTGATAAAATGACAATGTCTCCCCTATACAACAGAGTGCTCCAATGGACATACTGGAGAAGCAGGAGCTGGCGGGATGGCGTTGGAGTACCGACGCGAGTGCGGAAGGGACAGCATCGTGAATTCCCTCACGACCGTCTATTCTGACAACGCTGACTCTAATCGGCCAAATTCTACGTCTTCCATCCATTGTGACCACCTTCTCAGCCTCGAGTCTGGCTCCACAATTGTGAAGGCACGTACTATGTGGAGGCCGAAGCGGGTGTCGAACCAGGGCTCCACAATTGTCCAGGAATCAAACGTTTTCAACAAGGGTGGAGGGGAAACTAAGGAAACATAGGGAGAAAGGTGCAGTTATGAGAGTTGTCCCGTACGGGGATAACCAAATGGAATTCGAAGTGCACTGTCCATATGAGTTTGCTCCAACCGGCCATAGACCGGATGGGACTATGGAGTTTGTGAAAAGGATGTTCAAGTATGTTGTTATTTTTGCTCTTGACAATACTGTAACATGCAGTTTCCAAGAAATCCAGTTGGCCCACCTACCTTGTTCTCATGTTATGGCGGTGTGCTGGGAGAGAAACTTCTCTGAGGATGATTATGTCGCAGACATGTACCGTACCGAGTACCTTGCGAGTACTTGGGGTGTATCTTTCCATCCTTATCCCAACCAGTATCAGTGGCCGCCCTATGTTGGTGATAGAGTCTGTCCCGCAAGCGGGTGGATCAGAAAAGGAAGAAGACCCCACAAGCGTTAAGTAATGACCATGGACGAGATGGAAGGTAGGCGAATGGGACATCAGGCCCGCCGTTCAACAACTGACAGGCAGCGAGCAGGTACGGTTGATTCCTTTTATTTACTTATATTTTGTTTTGATTTTATTTCAACTGGAATGCAATGCAGATGCCATTAACGAAGCCAACGAAAGAGAAAATGCTAGAGTTGTTGCTGAGGCTACCGGTAGTAGCCATCGCAGGGGTGAAAGCCCAGGAACCGGTAGTAGCCGCCGCACTCATGAAAGCCCAGGAACCGGTAGTAGCCATGGAGAGACATCCGGTAGTGCCGCAGAACCAGCTGCACCCAGACCCAGACGTCGTATTTTGAGTTTGTTCGGCCATCGTCGCTGATTACCAAGTTTTGTTAAATTATGTTATGAACTATTTTAGATGTATATTGTGAACTATTCTAATTGGTAGTTTGTGAACTATGCAATTTTTTATTTGCCTCGATTATTTTATATGCTTCATTTTTGTTATTTTTATTACTTAATTACGTATACAAAAACTAACAACATAAAATATAAACAAACACAAAACTAATGAAATAAAGTCTGCGATATAAATTTCTAAAAATTCTACAACATAAATTCCTAAAAAATCTACTTCTTACAACGAGCCTTGAAAGTGCATGGAACAAAGTCATCATCAGAGTTTGCCTGATCTGGATCAGTCACAGCAGACGAAGTGGTAGCCTTACCAGTACATGGAACAAACTTATCGTCCGATGCTGGAGGCTCTGGATCAACTTTCTTCTTTTTCAAACCAAAGCCGTAAGGGTTTTCCACAAAGTCATCGTCTGAAATTTCATACTGAACATGTCGTCTCTTCCATTCCTCCAGCTTACATGTCTCACAATTAAAAAAATCACGACATATTTGACACTTGTACTTTTTTTCTTCATTTTTACCTCGATCACTAATTGACCCTCCTCTCGCTACGCCACGATCTTGGTTGCTCGTTTTCTTACCTCGTTTGTTACTGTCCATACCTCAAAATCGCCTCAAAATCGCCTGACAGCTCTCTCTTTCGGTTCTGGAAATTTGTTGGATTGGGGGAATGAATACTGTGCTCATCAGGAGAGAGAAAAACCCCTTTTATAGGGGTTTTATAGCGGACCGCCCAGCGGCTGGGCGGTCGGATCATGGTAGTGGACCGCCCAGTGGCTGGGCGGTCAGGTGGGAAAAGTGGACCGCCCAGCCCACGGGCGGTTAGGGTAGAAATAAAAATAAAGTTGGGGTGGGAGCAGATTTGATAATTTGTTTTTTTTTTTGGGTATTAATAAAAATATCGGTAAAATTCTAGATACTTCTGAGGAATCACCAATTTTAAGTGGGACCCATAGTTCAGTGAGATTTTGGTTAGTGCCAGAAATAGACCAAGTGCAAACAATTATTTATATAAATGATTGGCTATTTATTTCTGCGAGATTCCCAAACGCGAGCATTGAGCATTTCTCGTCAAAACTCCGAGTCGGCGGAGCGCGAAAGGTTTGGTTTCTCAAATCCTAATTTTTCGATTATCAAATTCGCAATATTTTTTGTTTCTGTTCTTATTTGATCTAAATCAATCTCTTTTAATTCCGTGTCGTAGCTAGGGGTTGATCGCAAGATCTGCACAAAACCCTAATCCGTGGAACTTATAAAGTCCCTTTCGGTTTGTGATCTCTCGAGTTTGGTTGAATTGATTTTCCAGGGTATATTAATCATTTTTCAGTGCAGGATGTGGTTAAACCTTCAAAGAGTAATTTGTGCTTTTATTTAAGTTTGGATCAGGTTTTAACGGTTTTTAAAAGGTGTGCAGATTAGGTTAAAAGAGACAATCTAAGAGATCTGACTCAAATGCGGCTGGAGAAACCCTATAAAAATCGAACTTGGGGAAATTTACAAAAGAGCCACTCTTGTTTTCAGAGTTTTTCAGAACTTTACTACCAATATTTGCAACTGTTTATGGCTAACCAGCCGATTTTATTGTATTTGGGAAGTAGAAAAAATAAGTTTGACATTAAAAAATTAAAATTTTGGTTTGGGCTATGAAATTAGAATTGTATGCAAAATTTGAATTCGAAAGCATAAAACTGAAAATTTTGAGTGGCACTTTTGTAATTAACCCTTATTCTTGTTATCTGGATTCATTGTTTTCTTGAACTGGTTTTAATGGTTTTAGACTATGTGCAGATTAGGTTTTATAAAGGAACTCAAGATTAGAATTTGATCGATTCAATTGCATAAACCTCTTGCAATGGGTAAATGCCTAGGTTTCAATTTATTTCATCCCAAGAAGCTAATTTTCCAAATATCTGATTTGCATTACCTTTGTATAAACATTTATTGTATTATGTTGATAGGGATGGATGCACTTTGCTACTTGTCTTCCTGATTGTTGAATATATATTATTCTATGGCAATCTTGTAAAGTGTATTATCCTTATGAACGATTTATTTTGAGTTCTGTGAATGGTTGTGAAGCTAATCTTTGCTTATAAGGAGCTTGTGCCTTCTAATTTGTAGCATTTCAAGCCCTTGAACAGAAGGTTGTTTCTCAATTTATTTTGGAAAAAAAGGGCTTCTTCATGCTAGAAATCAAACTCCCATTACCATTCACAAATCTCATTTTAAAGTGTTACAATTGTTGTTGCAAACACAGAAGCATCAACATCATTCCTTCAATTGTACATGTGGGTTCCTTTTCAGGTCTAGCAAACCATGGCAGAGCACTTGGCTTCGATTTTCGGTACGGAGAAGGACAGGGTCAACTGCCCCTTTTACTTCAAGATCGGTGCATGCCGTCACGGAGACCGATGCTCACGGCTGCACAACCGCCCCACCATCTCACCCACACTACTACTCTCCAACATGTACCAGCGCCCAGACATGATCACCCCAGGCATTGATGCCCAGGGCAACCCAATTGACCCCAATAAGATGCAGGAGCACTTTGAAGATTTCTATGAAGACATCTATGAAGAACTGTCCAAATTTGGAGAGATCGAGAGTTTGAATGTGTGTGATAATCTTGCAGATCATATGATCGGGAACGTGTATGTGCAGTTCAGAGAAGAGGAGCAGGCGGGAGCTGCATTGCGGGCCCTCCAAGGTAGGTTTTACTCAGGGCGGCCGATAATTGTTGATTTTTCACCTGTGACTGATTTTCGTGAGGCGACTTGTCGGCAGTTTGAGGAGAACAGTTGTAACAGGGGCGGGTACTGTAATTTCATGCATGTAAAGCAGATAGGAAGAGAGATGAGGAGGAGATTGCATAGATCGGGCAGGAGTAGAGGGAGGAGCAGGAGCCCAGGCCCTTACAGGAGGAGAGAGGGGCGAGAGAGGGAGAGGGAAAGGGATAGGGAAAGGGATAGGGATAGTAACAGGGACAGGTACAGAGAGAGGGAGAGGGGGGATAGAGACAGGGACAGAGGCAGAGAAAAGAGTGGTGAGAGGAGAGAGAGGAGCCCTGTGAGAGAGAATAGTGAGGAGAGGAGAGCAAGGATTGCGATGTGGAATAAGGAGAGAGAAGAGAGGGAAAAGGTTGACGAGTAACGCAGGTCATGAAGTGGGTAGTGTTCTTAGGTTTTTACTATGGTGTGTGTGTTTGTTTAGTAGGTTGTTGTGTTACTGGAGTCTGTTCTGTTGGTTGTGAAGTTGTTTTCTCATACTCAATACTATTTCTCATTCGCTTGTGGAAGGTTTTATGTCTAATTAATTACATGGTACTTGCTGAGACGTTGGTTTGTTGTTTATTTTCTTTGGTAGTTCTTGCTTTCTAGTTTTCTTATTTTCTGCTGGAGGTAGTATTTTTGAGAAGCACCAGAGGTGATTTTTTTGAGGATCTAAAAACTTAAATATGGTGTACGGTTGTGAAGTGGAAATTTAGGTATAATTTAGATGAACAGATAACTGATACTGACTGAAGCAAAAAACACAATGTTTCGGGGGACGTACAACAACAAAATAGATATCTCAATGTACAAACCGATTAAGCAAAAAGAAAATGATCAGCAAAGGTAAAATGCACATGGCTGTATTGGCGCCAGAAAAGAAAATAGGTGTGATATCCTTTCTTAATCTCCCCGGCCATCTGCATGCATTGCATATTTTAACTTTGAATTATTGTTATTATGTGTTGTATAACAAAATTGTAGCAACTAATTCTTATCAAAGTAGCAAACGTCCAACATAGTATTTATTTATCTATATATATGTATGTATAAATGCGAAAGTGTCCACAAAATTTGATTAATTGATCACCTGTAGTGGCATATCAGCAACATGTCCATCGGTCAAGCTTAGCACATTTTTTTTTTTTTTATAAAAATGTGTCCAATAGATCTTTTGTCACTATCTTATAATCTTATTCCTAGTTGGTCCTTAATTAATAGCATATGTCATTCCGGTCCATATACTTTAAATCACTAGGTGATTTTCTTATTTCTAAACACTACTACAGAAAAGGCGACTATACACGGTTAAAAAACCTAATGACATAAGGTTCCACAACCGTGTCTGCATATCATGAGTGAAAGTGCCAATACATTGTACACGGTTGCGGAACCGTCTATATATAAAAATTACATACACGGTTCCTACAAAGAAACAATGTCAGATCTTAAAAATTAAAGACGCAAAAACATGTGATTTGTACACGGTCAGAATAACCGTGTATAATAACACGGTTACTACATAAGAACCCGTGTATGATTTGTGGAAACCAAACACGGATGGTTTTTATAAACCGTGTTTGTTACCCTTCGTACACTATTGTTAATGATTTGTGTAAAAATCGTGTACGATTTATATATATAATGTTTTATAATAGATTAGAATCCGTATTTGCTAACCATTAAATATACAATATTACATATCTATAATTCAAGAAATATTGAACATTTACAACTTACATAAAACAATATTCAACATTAAACATTGAACATACACTATAGCAATTTTGAATTATTCAGCATTCAACATTAATTCAACATACAGTACTACAGCTAGATGAATAAAATATTCCTGATGTTAGTATTATAAAAAGAATAAGTGTCCATCAAGCAAAACTTTTCCTGAATTGTTCTACATTTCTTCTTTGGGTGATTGCTTTTTTTTTTTTTTTTCCAACCTTACATGTTTTATCAGGCAGAATTATCAGATATATGAAATGTACAGTACAGATATATAAAATGTGCTTCCAGATCAAATTTTACATTTTTTTGAATTTTTTTACTATTTATTAAGATGGGTACAAAATTCAATGGTCAGAATTTGACTAGTTTTTGTAAAATACTTGATAAATAGTAAGAAAATTAAAAAAAAATGTAAAATTTGATCTGGAAGCATATTTTATTGTGGAGATTATGTTGAACGGTTTTGGATCAACGATTTGGAATTTGAAAATGTAAAAAATCGTTGTTGTAACTCAAAATTGTTGTAATTTGATCCCTCCTCTATACTAACTCAAAATTTTACATTCCCTGCAGCTGCTGCTGCTGTTCTCCATTCGGAATTTCAGCTTAGACTTTTGATAACCAAAAGTCAAATTAGTAATGGAGTGCATCAGTCTATACATATATATGTTGCACATAACAATTAATAACTGAACCTAAATTAGACAAGGGTTTGCTTACCTTCTAATATATGGTGTCACCTATCGCAACTTATGCACTACATGAGAATATAATATTTTGTTAACAGTCCCATGTAAGAGTTCCAGGTCTAATTAAGGTTTGTCTATCTGTAATGGGTTAATTGTTCTAGTTCCTCATCATACCAGAACCCTTCCTTCTTCAATGGATGTATTTAATTCATGGTTCACTAGCTAGCTAGCTAGGAGTACGTTGTTTGTAACATTGTCCAGCTAGCATGATGTTGAATATCTTTCACATTTGTATATACACACTACATTAATTGTTATCTTCAAGTCTAGAGATCCTATTCTTTTTCCTTCTATGTGAAGATATCCTATGAAATTAAGAATTTTATATTTTGATCTCCCTATGCCAACCACGTACTTATTTTGGACCATATTCGTTTCCAATATTCTTCGTCCGCTAATTAAGTATATTTCTTCTAATTGTTCTTTGGTCAATTGCCATAGTGTTATCTCTTATGAGCAATGACAGATCTAATTAAGACTTAGCCAAATGTAGTCATTTGCTAACGGGTACCTCAGGCAGGGCAGGGCAGTGCCCGTCCCGGGCAGCGGGTAGGCGGGTAGGCGGGTAGGCGGGTACAACGGGCACGGGTAGGCGGGTTTTTTTTTTTAAAACTCCGCCCTGCCGGTCTCAAACCCGTGCCCGTTGTGGGTAGACGGGTACAACGGGCACGGGTACAGCGGGCACGGGCAGGACGGGCACGGGTATTTTTTTTTTTTTTGCTGTTTTCAGTTTTGTGTTTTGATTTGTTTTCTTATTTTTTTTACCGTGTCGTACGAATATTATTACGTGTTTATAATTCGACTTTTAAAATCTGAATAGTTCAATATCAAATATTGTATATATATACATAAAATTATCAAGTCACATCTTTATAATTCCTAAATAAATAAAAATTTGTAACTCATATATAAATTATTTGTGCGAAAATTTGTATATTTATTCGGCTAAGTACAAGTCTAATTATTTATTTCTTACAGGAGTAATTTTATACTAAATACGCTAGATTACTTGAAATTATGTTGAATTACACTATACTATATTACAATAAATTATGTTCAATTATACTAAATTACGTTAAATTACAATAACCTCGCTAATTATGCTGAAATACGGTAAAAAAAACACTAAACTACACAAAATTACGCTATAGTAGACTGATTTTGCTCATCTTTCATGAATTATAAAAAATAGTAAAAAGTGGTAATCTGCAAGTTCATTATGTAACTAATTTACTGAGCTACTTGGATTGAATGATAGACATAAAAATCTTAATCGAAACTTCAACTCAAGTTTTGAGACTCTTCCCTTAGTTTTTTGACAATTCTGAAGTTCGGATCGGGCTGAAAAATAAGTTAGCTTGGTTTTGGGGCTGTGGAGCTCATGTCAAAATTTCAGCCCGATCCGACGGACGGATCAAAAGTTATGTCCCTTTTTTTGTGAAGCATGCGCAGGACTTGATTAAACATCATGAGTAAAGCATAGAACAGATCAATTGCAATCATAGAAATATTCAGTTATTGATTGGTTGCTCTGATACCAAATGTTATCTCATTTTCTTTTTCTTTGAGATCTCATGATTAATTATGAACAAAAGTTATGACCGTTTGAAGTTTCATCGTCGTTTTTTCGCCTTTTCGTGAAAAATATCCTCCCTATTCATTTGTAATTTGGCGTAATTTACCGTATTTTAGCGTAATGTAACGTAATTTAGCGTAATTTAACATAATATAGTGTTATTCAACATAATTTCAAATAATTTAACGTATTTTAGTATAAATATGCTAATTATATATCAAACTCAAAGAAGTAATATAACTTTGGATATTAATAAACTTTGGATATTAATATTCAACATAATTAATAATTTGTATTAAACTTTGGATATTAATAAAAATGTCGGCATTTTAATTATATAGTTTCATAATTTATTTATATCTCGAAATTTGTAGTTTACATTTTAAATTGATAATATATTTTCTAAACGTTCATTTTAAATTGATAATATATTTTCTTAACGTTCATTTATTTTTAATAGGTTAAATAAAATATAAATCAAAAATATCTTAAATCAATTACTTTAAAACAATAACATTTTAAATTGATAATATATTTTGTAAACGTTCAATTTAAATTGATAATATAAATCTAAATCTAAATTAAATAAAAATTCAAATCTAAATTTATATGCAAATTAAATTAAAATTGAATCAAAATCTAATTTAAATCTAAATTAAATTAAATAAAATGAAACTTCTCTGTAGCCAAAACTACTCAGTGCGCAATATTAACAGAGCAATATTCATGCAGCGCAATATTCACAGAGCAGGTTTAGCTTCATGCAGCGCAATATTCACATGCATTGCTGTACTCAGTGCGCTGCCTGTAGCCAAAACTGCTCTGTTAACAGTAGCCAGTGGGGGGAAAAAAATTCAAAATTTCTGGTTTCGACGGGCAGCGGGCAGTGTGCACGGGTACTGGTACGGGCACGGGTACACGGGTGCGGGTACACCCGTGGCGGGTGCGGGCAGACGGGCAGCGGGCACGGGTCTGCCGGGTACGGGTACACCCGGGTTTGGTCACCAAAACAGGCCACCCTGCCCATTTCAAGCCCGTACCCGTGTACCCGTTTACCCGGGTATACCCGGGCACGAGTACGGGTACCCCGGGCACCGGGCACGGGCTGGACCGGGTTCGGGCAACCCGTTAAGGGCACTGTCAAACCACTAGCCAAATGCGGCTAAGTCACCTCTATGATTTTAAAATTTTAAGTATATATATTGAAAATTAGTGAAATTATTTTTTTGTAACTTTTTATATAGTCCAATCTCTCTCACTAAATAACTAATGTTTATTTGTAACTTAGTGGCTAGAGCTCTATGCTGTCGAGAGGACATGGGTTTTAATCTCACTCATCACATATTGTGCATTTTAATTTTCAGTCATCTCTATAAAAAATTTCTAGTTCCGCCCCTACTTCTGGATTAAGTCCCAATTAGGTCCTTAAGTAATTCCAAGAGCAAGGGTATGCAATTAACCCATGTGAATACCCCGGCCTGCGAGTGTGTTATGTTATTCATCGCTTGGTGTTAGTTACAAAATGTATCACAACCTTTTCAATTATTTATCAAGTACGATACTTTTCTACACAATCAAATTAAAAGCATAAAAAAAAAAAAGAATTTTTCACGGTTGTGTACTCATAAAAAAATTAGAAGGTGGGATTAAGATGAATAAAAAAAAAGGCATGAACATTTGAACTGGGCCAGAAGCAAAAGAAACTTGGCTGGGCCTTGAACTGCTTTATTGAGTTCAGTTTACTTCTCAATTAAACCTGAACATTGCTGCAGATTTTGCACTTTTGCATTCTTTTAATTTTTGTCTATTAAATTTCTTAATGCATCGTAACATTTAAATTGTTTCCGTTTTGAAGAATTAAGCACATTAATATATCCAAAAAGATTCTGCTGTAAAGAAAATGCAATCAATGTATTGTCCTCTGATGACAGATCCACCGTACATGTATGTATAAAAAACAGTGTTTTAAATAGTTAGCTATAGCTTTTTCGGATAATAAAAACTACGTTATGAGATAAAAATTCGCTAATTCACCTACGACCGTTATAGCTGTAATAGCTTACTACTATTATCACTATGCGCTATTGCTGACTGCTATGCTACATGGACTTGTTTTTTATTTATTTTTTGCAATTTGTATGGGCTTTTGTGCTTATGTTCCTATATGGCATGCTACATGATCTGCTATATATGCTAGGTATGCTAAACTAAACTCCGTGCTTATGTTTCTATTTGTGATTTAGTCTCTCCTTTTATATCGGAAAATATTCAAATATTAATTCTTGCTTTTGCTTGCTCTTCATTTAGTATTTACTTGTAAAATTATCGCCCTTCGTTTCAACTGAAAGTTTATTTCATTTATTGTAATATGTAAAATAATCAAATGGGTATTGACTTCGTTTCACTTTTAAATTAATTGTTCTTCGTCTATTATAATATGTAATACGAGGTATGAACTATTAAAGAATGTTACTTTGTAGATCATTTTTTTCTTATTGCATGATTGAAAAATGTATAGACTTAGATTAGTTGTCATTTAATTGTTACACCAATTCCCAATGTTGATAATGTTGATAATTAGTAGAAATATAGAATATAATTTTTAAAAGAAAAAAATGATATGTACAATAGCTTCCGTTATAGCTACGCTATTCACGATAGTTTTTTTGTAGCCTCTCTGTGATAAAGCGATAATCGCTATTTAGAACCTTGATAAAAAAAAAGAAAGAGTGGATACTTATTTCATTGGTTATCATTTTTGTTTGTTAATAACTAATTTTTTTTTAAAAATACCCTTCCCTAGAGCACTACATGATGCATGTAACTTGCCAAGATTCATGAGGTTGTGCAGTAAGGAATAAAACAGATTTATAAAAAGAAGTTCTATTAATTAGTGCTTGGGTGCATGCACTTCTTATTTTTTTTCTTATTTTTTCTTTTGGAGAAGGTATCAGGTAAGATTGTTATGATCCAGTTCACATTCATAGCATGAACTAACCTCTGGAACATGATTTCTTAATATATAAATAACATTGTGTTGAGCTCTGCATGCTGTGTGCATCTATATCAATTTAGCAAATATTGGTGTATGAAGAAAACTATATTTGTTCGTACAATTATTTTCAAAAGCCATGTTCCCTCTAAAAGATTAAAAAAAATATATCTCATGCATTAATTACTTATTTTTTATAAT
>JAJGRW010001095.1:128594-207869 GCA_025461045.1 Carex parvula | reverse complement strand
TTTGCGAGCAGTCTGTGTCCTTTCCTGTAACGGGAACTCTTTGGTTCGTTCTGGTATTTGACTCCTGTATGGTGAACTGGACTTGTCCGGTTCCTTTCTTTTATTCTTTCTTTTGTGGTTTGAATATCCCCTTTTGTTTCTCGGAATTTTTCATATAATAATGTTGTAAATGTTACGGCACAGGGAGCAGCTTGGGACTCCTAATGTGTCACTCCTGACGATATCACTTTTATTTTTGCCTTTCATATCTTGAAAGCTAGGAAAATAATTTATATGCTGGGAGCTTTACATTATAAATAAATGCCTGAAGAATTGAAGGATGTTCTCTGATATCAAAATCACTTAATTCTCTTTAATTATTTTAGTTATTTGCCAATTTTCAGAATCTGAAGAATAACATCGTCATTTATTAGTACATGTACCATGGAGCTATATAAACAACCACCACAACACCTACAAGTCGATCAACCGGCATATCTTTCTCAATCTTAGGTATCAATTGATATTTAATAATTTGTGACCTAACTTTTTGTTATAAGTATTGCTTAGATTTAGTTAACATAGCACTAATAATGTTCTTCTTGTAGAAACTAGTCAAACAATATTGAAGATGGTAATTCTGATGACAATGAATTGCCAAAATCTCTGATACCTACAATTGGAATGGAATTTGCATCATTAGAAGAGGCATATCATTTTTATAATGATTATGCTTTACAAGTCGGATTTAGTGTGCGGAAAAATCTTGATAGGAAGAACAAGTCAAATGTTATTACTATGAAATATTTTACTTGTAATAGAGAAGGAAAACCTAGAGAAAGAGCACCAACCAAAGCTCCACCAAAATTTAAACGACCGGAGATAAGAATTGGATGTAATGCACACATGAAAATCAATATTTGCAGTAAGGGATCTTACAAGGTAACTTCTTTTGATTTGAACCACAATCATGCCACCTCAACCCCAACCAAAGCGAAAATGTTGAAGTCCCATAGAAGCATAAGCAAGGCATAAAAGGCATTGGGATATTTGGCTGATGCTGCTGGTATTAAACCAAAAACATACGATCTTTTAGCCAAACAAGCTGGAGGGCGACACAATCTTACTTTCATTTCAGATGACTACAGAAACTACTTAAGAACGAAAAGGGAGCATGATATCACCTTATGAGATGCTGGGGCACTATTGCAATACTTCAAGACCATAAAAAAGAAGATCCATCTTTCTATTATGCGATTCAATCGGATAGCGATGATCCAATTACTAACATTTTTTGGGCTGATGGAAGATCACTGTTGGACTACAAATGTTTTGGTGATGTCATTTGTTTGATAGTACTTATAAAACAATGAGTATGGCAGACTTTTTGCTATTTTTGCGGGTGTTAACCACCACAAACAAAGTGTCATATTTGGTGTCGTTTTGCTCTATGACGAGTCTGTTTCTTTATTTGAGTGGTTGTTTTGTGCTTTTTTGAAAGTAACAGGTGGAAAAGCTCCTAAGGTGATGTTTTAAATTACATGTATATAATTTAGTTATGTTTATGTGATTACTTTATGTATTACTTTTAGCTAATTAGTTTGGCAAAAATCATTTTAGGTAATTTTAACTGATCAAGACTTTACTATGAGTAAAGCAACAAAAAATGTTCTGCCTGACACTACTCATCGTTTGTGTGTTTGGCACATGTACCAAAATGTTGCTAAGCACTTGAGTAGCGTATTCGGCGACGTATTCGGCGGCTCTAAATCTTTCAAGTCTGATTTCAGCCATTGTGTGTATGATTGCGAAGATGAGGCAAAATTTCTGCGTGCATGGAAAGAGATGCTTAGAAAATATGATTTGTCCACTAACAACTGGTTGGCTAATATATTCAAAATTCAAGAAAAGTGGGCACTTGCATATGGTCGGCAAGTCTTTGTGCTGATATGATGTAAACTCAAAGAAGTGAGAGTATAAATAGCGTTATTAAGACATATTTGGATCCCAAACAAAGACTACTGGACTGAGCTAGGCCTTTTGACCTATCAGGCAAGATAGGTCCCCAGCTCACGGAGGAGCTCATTCACCTTGATAATCAGATTTCGGAAGCCGAAATTCTCCTGGCTCTGAATGACATGCCCAAAGGAAAAGCGAGCGGCCCCGACGGGTTGCCAATTGAGTTCTTTCAGTCCTTTTGGCAGATTGTCAAAGTGGATATTACAGATTTAATACAGAGTTTCTACAAATAACAATGCGTCTTCTTTGAAACCCATCAATAAGGCGACGGTCACACTACTTCCGAAGAAGGAGAACCCTCAGGGGATCTCGGACTACAGGCCCATTAGTGTCATTAATACAATCGCCAAGCTCATTCCTAAAATTCTAGCAAACAGGCTTCAGCCCCTTTTAGATCAACTCATACTTCCTAATCAGACGGCTTTTGTCAAAGACAGATCTCTCATGGAATCTTTCTTGTCAGCTAGGGAAATTCTTACATTTTGTTCTAAGAGAAAATTACCGTACTTTACAAAGTAGATTTTGAGAAGGATACCATCAGCTGGTGTTTCCTCCTAAATCTCCTGATCTAGCGGGGCTTCCCTCCGAAATGGTCTTCGGCAGTTTTGAATATCCTGCGCTCCTCCTCCTCAACAATCAAGGTAAATGGGGTTTAAACCCGGTTTTTTACACACAAAAGAGGCATTCGGCAAGGAGATCATTTGT
The DNA here is from genome assembly GCA_025461045.1 of Carex parvula. Classification (NCBI taxonomy): domain Eukaryota; kingdom Viridiplantae; phylum Streptophyta; class Magnoliopsida; order Poales; family Cyperaceae; genus Carex; species Carex parvula. The sequence continues at coordinate 205,166 of JAJGRW010001095.1, read as the reverse complement.
CACCATTACTTTTTATCCTTACATCGAATTTTTTAGCTAGATTCCTCATTAATGCCGAACCACTCATGCCGCAGCATGCCTGTCTGCGCTAGGAATTATTCAATATGCAGATGACACCCTAATTATTAGCGAGGCACATCTGATCACACTAAGGGTTATCACAGCGGTTCTAGCGACATACATCGAGATCTTCGGCCTCCGAATGAATACAACAAAATTCTCTTTTGTTCCAATTGCAATACCAAGAAGCTACACAGAAACGGTGCGTCGTATTCTGTCAGCCACTCCCTCACAATCACCGATCACATACCTCGGATTACCGCTTATGGTTAATGTCCCTAGGAAGGTTCACTTTCAGCCATGCCATTCAAAGGAAGCTGGATGGTTGGACCTCGCGTTTCTTATCCTAGGAGGGAGAATTACTTTGGTCAAGGCAGTACTTTCATGCAGGCCCTCGAAAACCTGGCGGGGGTGATGAAACATATAGACAAAATGCGCAGAAACTTCTTATGGAAAGGCAATAACCCTTGCAAAGCAGTTAATTGCCTAGTCAACTGGGTGAAGGTTTGTACGCTCAAAGAGAATGGTGGATTGGGGATCATTAACCTTTCAGCGCAGAATGACGTCTTACTCACCAAATGGTTATGGGAACTGGAAGCCAAACCATTAGGTTTGTGGGCGGGCACACTCCGTAAGCTTTATGGTATCTCTACAGTATCCCAACTAACAACATATGCTGAAGATTCATCCTTTCTAAAAGTTCTGGTTTTGCTAGCTCTATTATTCTCATGCGTAGTAGAAAGTACAGCGAGTTGATTGCTCTAGCGGAGGTCGGCCTCAAACCTCTTCACTTGCGCTTCAGCATACAGGTTAATCCATCACAAAGGAATAATAACTTCGGATTATCAATTCCTTTGGAGGATTCAGGTTCCAATGAAGATCAGGATTTTTATTTGGCTAATGAGGGCTAATAAAATTCTAACTCAGGATATTTTGTCCAGGAGGGGCTGTATAGTTCAACTGGGTTGTCACTTGTGCGGCTCGATCTCAATGGAAATATCTCACTATATCATGTGGTCGTGCCCTTATGCGAGAAGCTTTTGGCAAGGCCTTCTCGCACATCACAACATTCAGCTCGTGGATAGAGGTAGTATTCGTCGAAGCTGGAGATTGGGGCAACCGAATATTACGAAAAGGACTCGTGATCGAAACAATGTGGTTTGGGCGGCTGGTGTCTGGGCTTTGTGGCGGGAGAGAAATAGGCGATTTTTCTCCAATAAAAGTAAACCGGGTTTTATTAATTAATGATACAGTACTCGATATTGTTTTTTGGCTGCAAAGCTGATAGATACAGGAGAGGGGGCATTATAAGGCACGGTGGTGCATACTGTGCTCTCCTGGAGGCGATTATGGATAGTTAGAGAATTTCTATTTGTATTTATCTTTACGTTTCTTTACTTTCCTTTTTCCTTTCTGCCCATTTGGGTTGACTTTTGTAAATAACCTTTTTTATATATTCCAATCCAATTGTTAAAAAAAAAGAAAACAAACTTGTATAGTAAGATCCGGATGTTGCGGTTGCGGCTGTTAAGGAACTGATCAACTGGAGTTCCTCTTTTGGGCCGCTTAACTTTTTATTGGGTCTTCCAATCCAATGCCCTTGTTCCGTCTTAATTGGGCCGTCCTGCCTTAATTGGGCCGTGAGGTATCTCACATTTTTTCAAATTGGATTGCCTAAGTCTAACTAAAATTATGATCCACAAGAGGTGACACAGGAGGAAAGATGGCAGAGGAGGATACAAATTAATTTCTTTCTTGTTATATTAATAAAAAGAAAGAGGAGAAAATTGCATCTCCTATATCCTTCCATTCTCTTTCATCTCCTTAATTTATCCTTCCATTCTCTTCCTAGTCCTCTCCTTCCATTTTCTTTGTGGAGCAGGGCTGAGTGTCTCCTCTAGACTTTTCAAAATTATTAATTTACAAGCAAATTAAAGTAACATTTCCTTGTGAATCAATAATTATATAAAGACATATTGCGTACAATAATTAAAATATTGTCCGTATTAAAGCTCATTGGGAAAATATCAGTAAATCAGTAATAAAAAACCCAAATGAACAAAGCGACGCATAAATATATCATATCAAGCATCACAAAGTCACAATATAATTCTAATTTAAAGATGACTATGGAGAGATGATATAACTTCAAAAAGACTATCAAGAGATAAGATCCATGCATTTAATTAATTATTTGGAGGAATTTGCCAGATGCTTCTTAGCAGAGCTGCTGATATAAACACCCAATGAGTGGAGGCGGCCAGAGTGACAGGTTCCGTGGAATCCAGTAATTTCAACATCCGACTCAAATTTAAAGTTGCCACTTGCACCTTGCACTATGTTCCTCCCAAAGGAACCGTAGCTGCCAACGTTGCTGAAAAACTGGAGGAAGCTAATACCGGGTCCACTGTGATAACCGGTACATCCTTCTATCCGCGTGATTGGGTTTGTTACAGTAATCTGCCACAGTTTAAAACAAAAATTAGAGCATACAATTTTTCTCTAGTCTTGAGAACAATGTACTGGCACAAAAGTTTGATTCCAGTTAAACTGGCATCTTTACTAATACTAGCATGACGACCTATTAATTTCTTGAAAACGAAATATGACTGTTGAAGCTATACATACCAATAACACCATGTTTCAACCTGGAAATGTGATAGGAAATTGTGCATCTGTGCCAGTCCTGCCATAGTTCATTATTGGCAGTTATAGCAAGAATCCAATATTTTCAATCTGGTTTACATTGGTTATGTTTTTTAAAATCATGATTTATTAAATGAAAGTACCGAGAACCGAGTATGGTGATTCGAAAATGAAACAAAGAAATTAAATAAATAATTAACATGGAGCGATCACCGTTCTAAATGAGCTTTCATTGGCTCCATGTGGTGGCGCCAATACCAGGTTGTTTTCTCCATCCCTGTAAACAGCTTGGATGGAGAGTTTATGAAATAGTCAGTGTAAGAGATGACAATCTTCTCTATTTTCTGATGAGCACCATCGTCCCATGCCACGCCGCAGTCTTTGAAACCGCACGGCCCCAGCTTAATTGGGATCGATGTCTTTCTCCTACATATATTACATCTTGAGTTTAATTAGTTGTAACATTTAATTTGGAATCTAACAATGAGCAAAAAGTGAAAGTCTTAAAGAAAAAAAAAATAGAGAATAGCACGTACCATTTTTTAGTGAGTTTTGAAGATCAATTGAGAGAATTTTCAATTGAATGGCTATGGTTATATAGCCATTAGCGCAACCTCAACCAATTTTTTTTGTGGTGGTCAACATATGACTCTTTGATTCTGGTGAGTTTGTAATTGCTCTGGACGCATTAATTAGATATCATTGTTTTATATATGTACCGTAATTACAATATTAGCTTCATTTGTGCCTACGGGTTGGGTTTCCAATAAAAAAAATAATTAGCTAATTCATTTGCTTGTATGCTTACACACGCACACATTCTGTTCTGTTATGTTCAGTGGCTACATAAAAACACAAAAAGGATAATTAATTTGTGAATCGGCGGGCTCTTTGATTCCTAGGAGACCGAGCGAGAGTCAATCTGTGCTTTTTTTGGGAAAGCTTAATTAATTATATTTTGTTGTAAAATTAAAATAAAGTTGTAACAATAGTAAGTAAATAACAAGAGAGATAGAGAGAGCAATAGCAGAATTTTATTCTCTTCCAATTGTATGTTTTGTCTTGTTTTTACAAAGCCTCTATTTATAGGCTAGAAAGAGATGTTACAATAATAAAAAAGAAAATGAATGTCCATAGTAGTGGAGTAGTGGAGTAGTGGGGCAATAAATTGAACATCCACATAAATCATATTAAATTTGATTTTACAATACTTTCCCTTAGATGTTCATCTTTCATTATACGCTACTAATATGATACTTCATGATCAATATTAATATGATACTTCAGGATCAATATTAACACGATACTTCTGGACTGTGTACTGTCTCATTAAAAACCTTATCAAGAAAAACCCATTGGGGTAAAAACTTGATTAAGGAAAAAGAGTACAATGCGTATAACGCTTCCCCTCATTTAGATATCATTGAATATTCTTCAATCTGTGCAGACCTATCTTCTTTGTGAGTTGTTTAAAAACCTTCGTCGGCAAAGATTTTGTGAATAGGTCTGCCAAATTATCGATTGATCAGACTTGCCAAACATTGATTACGCCTTCCTTTTGTAGGTCATGTGTTGAAAAGAACTTTGACGCAATATGTTTAGTCCGGTCTCCTTTGATATGTCCTTCTTTGATCTGTGTAATGCATGCTGTATTATCTTCATGCAGCGGAGTAGGGATTTCCTTGATGTTTTCAAGCCCGCATTCTTCTTGAATATTTTGAATCATTGACCGTAACCAAACGCATTCTCGACCTGCCTCGTATAAGGCGATTAGCTCGGCATAATTTGATGATGTTACCGTAAGAGTTTGTTTTGTTGATCGCCATGAAATTGCAGCTCCACAATAAGTGAATACATATCCCGTTTAGGATCGTGCTTTATGTGGATCCGACAAATATCCCGCATCTGCATATCCAATTAATTTGGATTTTGTATCCTTTTGATAATATAACCCCATATCTCTAGTTCCGCAGAGATATCAAAATATGTGTTTAATTCCATTCTAATATCTTCTGGTTGGTTTGGAACTATATCTTGCTAACACATTTACTGCAAATGCAATATCGGGTCTTATATTATTTGCAAGATATAATAATGCCCCGATTGCACTTAAGTATGGTACTTCAGGACCAACCACTTTTTCATTATTTTCTTGCGGGCGAAAATAATCATTTTCTGCATTTAGCGATCGTACAACCATTGGTGTGCTCAAATGATGAGCTTTATCCATATTGAATCTCTTTAGTACTTTTTCAACATAATTTGATTGATGGACAAATATTCCATTATTTAGATGCTTGATCTGTAGGCCGAGACAAAATTTAGTTACACCAAGGTCTTTCATTTCAAACTCATATCTCAACAATTTTGCAGTATTCTCAATCTCTTCAGGAGATCCAATAATGTTCAAATGATCAACATACACTGCAATAATTGTAAAACCTAGATTTGATCTTTTAATGAAAACACACGGACTAATTATATTATTTTTATATCCTTCTTTTAGAAGGTACTCACTCAGTCGATCGTACCACATTCGGCCTGATTGTTTTAGTCCGTATAAAGATCTTCTTAATTTTATAGAGTACATTTCTCTAGGTATTGATTTATATGCTTCAGGCATTTTCAATCATTCGGAGATTTTCATGTATATGTCACTATCAAGTGAACCATATAAATATACTGTTACGACATCCATAAGTCGTATTTTTAGATTTTCTGTAACTGTGAGACTTATTAGAAACCTGAGAGTTATCGCATCCACTACAGGTGAATACGTCTCTTCATAATCGACTCCAGGTATTTGTGTAAAGCCTTGTGCCACTAGCCTTGCTTTATATCTCACAATCTCATTTTTCTCATTCCTTTTTATTGCAAATACCCATTTGTAACCTACAGGGTTAACATCTTTAGGGGTTAAGACTACAGGTCCAAAAACATTGCGCTTTTCAAGCGAATCTAATTCAGCCTTCAGGGCATCTTTCCATTTTGGCCAATTATTTCTGTGAATACACTCTTCAGGAGTTTTTGGCACATAATCTTCCTCATTTATCACATCAATTGCTATAGCATATGCAAAAATTTCATCAGCACATGTTTCATTTTGGTTCCATATTGTACCATTCTGTACATAGTTTATTGAGATCTTATAATCATTAGGTACTTGAGTTTCTTCTGGAACTTCATCAACCTCTTCTAGAGTTTTATCAACTTCTTCAGAAGTTTTACCATTAATCTCTTCTGGGATTTTATCAACTTCTTCAGGAGTTCTACTATCAACCTCTTCTAGGGTTTTATTGACTTCTTCAGGAGTTTTACCATCAACCTCTTCTGGGGTTGGACCAACTGCTTTATTCTGCTATTTCCTTTTACGTGGATTTACATCCTTAGAACCAAGTGGTCTTCCACGTTTCCTACGCACATTAGATTCATTAGATATTTTTGTAATGTCAATTCGAGCAGGTGCGTTTATAGCTGGAATATGCGATTTAGTAACTCTATTTGTATCTGTAAATGCATCAGGCAATTCATTTGCAATTCTTTACAAATTTATAATCTTTTGAACTTCGAGTTCACATTGACCACTTCGGGGGTCAAGATAAGATAACGATGAATTCCAAGTTACTTGTTTATCCAGCTTTGGTTTTTCTTCCCCTAAGTTTGGGAATATTGATTCATTAAAATGACAATCAGCAAATCTTGCTGTAAAAACATCTCCTGTTAATGGTTCTAAATATTTAATAATAGAAGGAGAGTTAAAACCAATATAAATTTCCAACCTTCTTTGAGGTTCCATTTTTGTGCGTTGTGGAGGAGAAATTGGAACATATACTGCACAACCAAATACCTTTAGATGGGACAAATTTGGTTCTCTTCCAGAGACCAATTGTAACGGGGAATACCTATGATCTGCAGTTGCCTTAACCTAATTAGTGCAGCAGCATGTAATATGGCATGTCCCCATGCAGCAGACGGTAAACTAGATTTCATAAGTAAAGGTCTAGCAATTAATTGCAACCTTTTAATCAACGATTCTGCTAGACCGTTTTGTGTATGAACATGGGCCACTGGATGTTCTACCGTAATTCCAATAGACATGCAATAATCATTAAAAGTTTGAGAAGTAAACTCTCCTGCATTATCAAGCCGGATTCTTTTAATTTGATAATCCGGAAAATGAGCTCTCAATTGGATAATTTGTGCTAATAGTCTAGCAAACGCAACATTTCTTGTTGCTAACAAACTCACATGTGACCAGCGTGTTGATGCATCAATTAACACTATAAATATCTAAATGGTCCACATGGAGGTGTAATAGGCCCACATATATCTCCTTGAATTCTTTCCAAAAATGAAGGAGCTTCAGGTCCAATTTTATTTGGAGATGGCCTAGTAATTAGTTTTCCAAGAGAGCATGCTTCGCATGTCAATTCTTTTGATAATAGGATCTTCAGGTCCTTTAGGGGATGCCCATTTGCACTTTCAATTATTCTCATCATCATTATATTTCCTGGATGACCCAATCTGTCATGCCACAAAGTAACTTTGGATCAACTAACTTCTGGTTAGTAACAACTAACTTCTGGTTAGTAACCATATTTGATTCTATTGTACTTATATAAGTACCATATAGTCCAAAAGACAATGCTTGCATCTTTTCCATTATAATTTTCTGGCCATTTTTAATAGATGTGATATGAAGATATTCACAATTTCTCTCATTCATAGTTTCAATATGATAATCATTCTTTCGAATATCTTTAAAACTTAGTAGATTTCTTCTGGATCTACTTGAATATAATGCATCATCTATTATTAATTTTGTTCCTTCAGGTAACAAAATACAAGCTCTTCCGGAGCCTTCAATTAAATTAGTTGTGCCAGATATAGTGTGGATATTAGTCTCACCAAGATGCAATTGTGAAAAATATTTCTTACTTTTCAATATGGTATTTGTTGTTCCGCTGTCTACTAAACATGGATCTTCTTTACTTACCATTGCGTCAGTCATTTTCCTTTAAAATAAAAGAATGTAAGAATAAATTAAAATAAAAATAAACTACCTTTATTCATTAATTTTATTTGCATACAATATAAAAATTAAAATGTAAACTAAACTTTTATAAACATAAACTTCTACATTATATTTTCTCCCTTAGTAAAGTGTCTATTTCTTTATCCACATTATGGAAGAAATATGATACATCAAAATGTGTATCTATATGGCATTCATATTCGGGGTCATTTTAGTTTCCACATTTTCTCTTTTTTTTTTCTTAATTGAGGCTTGATAAAGCCCTACAAAATGCTTGGGCGTACGACAGGTACGCAATCAATGATTTGTCATCCCACATCTATAATAAACATCTCCAGGATGTTTTCCTTTCTCATTTTTCATTAATACGTATTTATAACAAAATACAACTTCAGGTTACTAATACCATAACTTCGAGTTATGATAAATGAAAAAGGAGATAAATTCAAACTTTGTGAGATTTGTCATATGTACTACAAAATATATACGTATTAATAATTTCAGGTTATTAATATCATAACTTCAGGTTATTAATGCCATAACTTCAGGTTATTAATGTCATAACTTCAGGTTATTAATATCATAACTTAAGGTTGTGAAAAGGGAGATGAATAAATATAAATAAAAGAATATGTAATTTGCATAAATAAATAAATAAATTTAAATGTATTAATAACTTCAGGTTATAATAAAATACTTATTTAATAACTTCTGGTTATTAAATTGCTTGACTGCGCTATATAAAATTTAATTTGAAATAACTTCGGGTTATATTTTCATCCAATGACATATAATAACTTCTAGTTATTATATTGATTTTATATGAAAATATCTAATAAAACTTCAGGTTTTAATTGGAAATAACTTCAGGTTATTATTCATCCAGTGGCCTATAATAACTGCTGGTTATTATATTAATTTTATATTAAAATTTCAAATAGAACTTCAGGTTCTAAACAATTATAATAATAACTTCATGTTATTATTCTTATTATTATATTCGAGTAATACGAACTTCAGGTTCTTGATAAACAATTAGTTTTTATAATAACTTCAGGTTATTATTCCATCATTCACTTCAAGGAATGATTCTTATAAACTAAAACAAACATAATAAAAAAATTCAAATGAAATTTAAATTAATGAAAGATATAATAATCAATCATATAAATTACTTACAGAATAACTTTGCAACTTCTTCCGAGCAATTCGTGCTGATAACGTGTTGTAAAATTAAAATAAAGTTGCAACAATAGTAAGTAAATAACAAGAGAGATAGAAAGAGCAATAGCATAATTTTATTCTCTTCTAATTGTATGTACATTCTTGTTTTTACAAAACCTCTATTTATAGGCTAGAAAGAGATGTTATAATAATAAAGAAGAAAATGAATGTCCATAGTAGTGGAGTAGTGGAGTAGTGGAGAAGTGGGGCAATAAATTGAACATCCACATAAATCATATTAAATTTGATTTACAACATATTTCACCAAATCAAGTTGGTCATTATAATATCTATAATTCAGTAGCCTTGAATAATTAATAAACCATATACGCACATCTGATCCGACCCTTGCAAATGCACCGGACTTAATTTGCATTATGTGTACACTTCTAATTTTTCTCTTATATTATTGCATATATAACAGTATAGTGGAAACCAAACCTTTTAATAAATTGGGCCTTTTGTCTTTTTATTTTTATTTTTTTATTTAAGCCCTAGCCGACAATTTTATTAATATCCAAAGTTTAATACAAATTATTATTTATGTCCAGAATCTGACTCAATATCAAAAAATGCCCAAGCCGGCCAGAAAATGGCCGGCTTACTCCCTCCCTAAGCCGGCCATTTTCTGGCCGGCTTAATCGTTTTTTTTTTAAGAGACATTATGAAGAGCAAAATTATGAAATCTAACACTGAAAATTTGAATTTTTTTGTTTAAATTATTTGTTAGATTACTTCTTTTGATATATAATTAGTATATTTATACTAAAATACGCTAAATTACTTGAAATTATGTTGAATTACACTATATTAAGTTAGATTACACTAAATTACATTACATTACGCTAAAATACGGTAAATTACAGTAAATTATATATTAATAGAGACAATATCTTCACTGAAAAGGTGAAAAACGACGACGAAACTTCAAACGGTCATAAAACAGCGCTCGAGTTTCCGATTTCAACAAATGACCAATTTTTGGAAAGCTTGCGAAAATGCGCATGCGTGAATGGCATCTACGCTGTTTCTTGAAATTCAGAATCGCCAAAAAATAAAGGGAAGAGCCTCAAAACTTGAGTTGAAGTTTCCGATTAAGATTTTCATTTCTATTATTCAATCCAAATAGCTCAGTAAATTAGTTACATAATGAACTTGTAGAATACCAGTTTTTACTATTTTCGGAATTTTTTTACTATTTTTTATGATTCATGAAAGATGGCACAGAATCGGTCTATTTTAGCGTAATTTACTGTATTTCAGCATAATTAGCGAAGTTATTGTAATTTAGCGTAATTTAACGTAATTTAGTGTAATTCAACATAATTTCAAGTAATCTAGTGTAATTCAACATAATTTCAAGTAATCTAGTGTATTTTAGTATAAATATGCTAATTATAAATCAAAAGAAGTAATCTAACAAATAATTTAAACACAAAATTCAAATTTTCAGTGTCAGATTTCATTATTTTGCTCTTCATAGTGTCTCTAAATTTAAAAAAAAAAACAGTAAGCCGGCCAGAAAATGGCCGACTTAGGGGGGGTCGGCCAGAAAACGAGTAAGCCGTCCATTTTCTGGCCGGCTTGGACATTTTTCGAAATTGGCTGACAATCTGGACATAAATAATAATTTGTATTAAACTTTGGATATAATAAAAATGTCGGAAGCCCTAGGGACTAGTCATTTGCTAACGGGTACCTCGGGCAGGGCAGGGCAGTGCCCGTCCCGGGCAGCGGGTAGGCGGGTAGGCGGGTACAACGGGCACGGGTAGGCGGGTTTTTTTTTGAAAAACTCCGCCCTGCCCGTCTCAAACCCGTGCCCGTTGCGGGTAGACGGGTACAACGGGCACGGGTACAGCGGGCACGGGCAGGACGGGCACGGGTATTTTTTTTTTGTTGCTGTTTTCTGTTTTGTGTTTTGATTTGTTTTCTTATTTTTTTTACCGTGTCGTACGAATATTATTACGTGTTTACCGTGTTGTACGAATATTATTACGTGTCGTACAAAATATTATTTCTTTACACGAGTAATTTTATTTTATTTTCAAACTCTCATTCTAATTATATAGTTTCATAATTTATTTATATCTCGAAATTTGTAGTTTACATTTTAAATTGATAATATATTTTGTAAACGTTCAATTTAAATTGATAATATAAATCTAAATTAAATAAAAATTCAAATCTAAATTTAGATGCAAATTAAATTAAATCTAAATTGAATATAAATGTAAATATAAATTTAAATTTAAATTGAATCCAAATCTAATTTAAATCTAAATTAAATTAAATAAAAGGAAAAAAAAATGCCGAATTTCAAAAGAAAAAAAACAATCTAAATATAAATTCAAATATAAATTAATAGGTTAAATAAAATATAAATCAAAAATATCTTAAATCAATTAATTTAAAACAATAAACATTTTAAATTGATAATATATTTTGTAAACGTTCAATTGATAATATAACTAATTTTAAAATGAATATAACCTATTTAGCACAAATAAAACCTATTTAAAATAAAATTTAACTTACTTAAAAATAAAAACCGAATTAAAAATTAAATCTAACCTATTTAAGCTATTTTGAAAATAAATCTAAGCTATTTATAAATAAATCTAACCTATTTCAAGAATAAATCTAACCTATTCAAAAGTAAATCTAATATATTTTGAAATAAATCAAACCAATTCTACTAACAATAAATCTAACATATTTAAGCTACTTTAAAAATTAGTCTAACCTATTTATAATAAAACTAACAATAAATCTAACATATTTAAGCTACTTTAAAAATTAATCTAACCTATTTATAATAAAACTAACAAAAAATCTAACATGTTTAAGCTATTTAAAAATTAATCTAACCTATTTATCATAAAATTAACAATAAATCTAACTTATTTAATCTATTCAAAAAAATTAATCTAACCTTTGCGAGATGAAAACTTGCGCCTTTGCGGGATGAAATAATCTTGCTCAACCGTATCTCGCGCCTTTGCGGAATAAAATAAATTTCCAACTATATTTTTTTTTCTAATAATTAAATTAATTTCGAAAAAATAAAAAAAAATGATAGAGAGTATGAGTGAGAGAGAGACAGAGAGTATCTGCTGGAGAAAATCAGAAATTTAGTGAGTGAGGGAGAGTGGGTTTGGGGGTTAATTTATGGGGAAATTCGGAACTGTGGGGGCCTGGGTGTGAAATTCGGTCAAAATTCGGAACTGTGGGGGCACTGTGGGGCAGTGTACCAACGGCAACGGGTCACAGGAGCTGATGCTTCAAGAATTCACATCCTCCTCGGTACTATTGGATCTAGACCGTTATTTTTAACTTGGAACGAATCTCAAAGCCCAATAATACTGCTCCCTGCGTTAGGCCGAATCTCAAAGCGGCTGAGAGTTAATCCCAAACCGTAAAGTGAAGGGAATCTTTTACAGTAATGGAGAGGATCCTTGTTCATTCAACCATCGTAAAGTGAAGGGAATCTTTTACATTAATTCGAATACAGTAAACGGTACGTTAATGCAGAGGATTCGGACTCTACTACTCTAGTAGTCTAGTGGTCAAGTGGTGTGACGCCACGGCAGTGGCCAGTGGGGGCCTGGTTTGGGATTTACGGTTTGAGATTAACTCTCAGCCGGTTTGGGATTCGGGCTGACTGAGGGGGCAGTATATTATTGGGCTTTGCGTTTCGTGCCATTTTAAAAAGAACGGTCCAGATTAAGTAATTGTAAAAGCTGTACTCAGTGCGCAATATTCACATGCAGCGCAAGTTAACAGAGCAGATTTAGCTTCATGCAGCGCAATATTCACATGAAAAGCTGTACTCAGTGCGCTGCCTGTAGCCAAAACTGCTCTGTTAACAGTAGCCAGTGGGGGGAAAATTTTTTGAATTAAAGTTGTTCGGCGGGCAGCGGGCAGCGGGCACGGGCACGGGTACGGGTACGGGCACGGGCACGGGTTACCGGGTGCGGGTACACCCGTGGCGGGTGCGGGCAGACGGGCAGCGGGCACGGGTCTGCCGGGTACGGGTACACCCGGGTTTGGCACCAAAATAGGCCACCCTGCCCATTTCAAGCCCGTACTCGTGCACCCGTTTACCCGGGTATACCCGGGCACGGGTACGGGTACCCCGGGCACCGGGCACGGGCGGACCGGGTTCGGGTTACCCGTTAAGGGCACTGTCAAAATGTCTACTAGGGACTCACACAACACACTCACTGATGCCTTATTCATCTGTTCTGCGCAGTGTTGGCGGGACCTTTTGTCTATTCATCCCTGGAATGATTATAATTTATACTTGTCAATCTCAAAAAAGAAAGTTTAATTTCTTATTTCTTTGTATAAAGGTTACGCTGACAAATTAATTTTTTATAATTATAGAATTAGGTAACTATTAAATACAACTAGCTAAATATTTTCACATATGATACACCTGTTAAAAAAATAATTAATATATACTAAATGTTACGCTGAACACAATTTTATGGGGCCTGCGCATGCCGGTGAGAGGAATTAATAAATGGTAGCTTGCTTTTTGCATGGGTAATTACTAATTAATGAGTAATGACTCAACTTATAATTATAATTGTTATTATTAGTATAGTATTGAAAATTAATTTCTCTTTGGAGTCAATAGCTAGGTTTTAATTTGTTGTATATTTGTAAAAAGAGGAGGGTTCAAATGCCTTCATTTTTTGTGCCTTCACCATGCCTCCATTTTTAAAAACTTTAATAACTCAAAATTTAAAACTTAAAAGTCAAAATAAACCGTTGGATATGATCTACATCATTCTATCTATGTGCTCATAAAAAATTATCACATTTCGATTTTGTTTTTATGTGAATCAATAAGTTGAAAAATCAACGTCTAGAAATTATCCACAATAGTACGTTTTTTATAAGCTCTTGATGACAACCAAAACAAAATTGAAATGTCATAATTTTTTACACGTGCATAGATAAAATGATGTAGATCATATCCAACGGTTTTATTTTGACTTTTAGGTTTTAAATTTTGAGTTATTAAAGTTTTTAAAAACGGAGGCATGGTGGAGGCATGAAAAATGAAGGTATTTGAACCCTCCTCTTGTAAAAATAAGAAGAAATTAAGTTAATTATATATGTTCAATGCATGTTCAATGCATCAAAGAAATGGAAACAATAGTAAAGACAAATTGTTAGCTAGGTTCGGTAGCTACGATATATATATATCCAGACAGACACCCAGGTGGCAGGTGCGCATGAGTTCACCTCCTATATATCTATCTTATTATATTAGCTAGGTTTGATTTGTGTGATCTTCAAAAAATGAAAATAGCAAGAATTTTATAACAAAACTAAGCCTATTATAATTACAAATATGTTTTCCTTAGCTACTGGATCGAGGCCCATAAAGACACAAAGAGTTTAATATTTACAAATATGTTTCTCTAAATTATATTTGATTCTCTCTGTTTTTGCATCCATAGATTATACGGAGATAGTTTAAAGGAGATAGTTTATAAGAAAAAAATCGATTCTGGTACGGTTCAAGAACTGTTTTGCAAGTTTAAAAGAGATAAGTTGGTGCTATCGTCTATCGGCTGACAGGCAGCTGCCACGTCAGGGATCAATTCATTAAAAGAGGAAAGGTGCAGTTGACTCTACCGCCACCACCTCAGACTCCGGATTGCTAGAATTTCTCTGCTTGGTGCTTTGGATCAATAGGTTGAAGTTGTGAAACTTTCTTTCTTAATAATTGTATTTCTTAAGGATCAATGGCTAATTTGTTATTTTTACATGTTGATATAGTTCTGTAGCCGACATTTTTATTAATATCCAAAGTTTAATACAAATTAATATTTATGCCCAGAATCCAGCCCAATATCGAAAAATGCCCAAACCGGCCAGAAAATGGCCGGTTTACTCCCCCCCTAAACCGGCCATTTTCTGGCCGGTTTACTCTTTTTTTTTTTACCCGCAAAAATTCCTATATATACCCCCTTTTTCTCTCTCCTCCTCACAACTCTCTCATCTCACAACCGGATTTGAGCTCTTCTTTGAGGTAATTTTTTTTTATCTAATTTAATTTTTAATTTATTTATTTTAGGATTTAGGATTTAGGGTTTAGGTGTTAGAATGTAGAGTATATTGTTGTAATTTAGTGTAATTAGCTAAGTTGACAAATATTTAGTGTATTTTGGTCTATTTTACTATAATTAGGCTGATTAAGCGTAATTTAGTGTAATTAGCTAAGTTGACCAATATTTAGGGTATTTTGTCATTTTTTACCATAATTAGGCTAATTAAGCGTAATTTAGTGTAATTAACACAGTTGACCAATATTTAGGGTATTTTGGCAGTTTTTACCATAATTAAGCTAATTAAGCGTAATTTAGTGTAATTAGCATAGTTGTCCAATATTTAGGGTATTTTGGCAGTTTTTATCATAATTAGGCTAATTAAGCGTAATTTAGTGTAATTAGCACAGTTGACCAATATTTAGGGTATTTTGGTAGTTTTTACCATAATTAGGCTAATTAAGCGTAATTTAGTGTAATTAGCACAGTTGACCAATATTTAGGGTATTTTGGCAGTTTTAACCATAATTAGGCTAATTAAGCGTAATTTAGTGTAATTAGCATAGTTGACCAATATTTAGGGTATTTTGGCATTTTTTACCATAATAATTAAGCGTAATTTAGTGTAATTAATATAGTTGACCAATATTTAGGGTATTTTGGCAGTTTTTACCATAATTAGGCTAATTAAGCGTAATTTAGTGTAATTAGCACAGTTGTCCAATATTTTGGGTATTTTGGCCTTTTTTTACCATAATTAGGCTAATTAAGCGTAATTTTACCGAAATTAGGTTATTTTAGACATCATAATGCCTAGAGCACGGTCTACCCCGCTTCTAGTAGTGGACGAGCCGATCAGTACCAGCAGCACAGAGCACATCAGTCATCTCCTGTGGATTCCCCACAGCGAGCACCGAGTCTCACTGGCTTCTCGTGAGGTACGTTCATTTTCTTAGATTTTCCTAAAATTTTGTTGGATTTAAATTTTATTATGTTATCACCATGCGGATTACCTTTTTCAACGCAGGACACGGATCTGTTAGATGTGAAGTTGCGGTGCGTTCACATGCAATATTACGATATGATGGCCCCGTACCTCATCAGCCTGGGTCTCTACCAGGTTGTGGACATCGTGCGGACAGAGAAAAGCATCATCAATGCTTCTCTCATTGCTGGACTGGTGGAGCGATGGCGTCCCGAGACGCACACGTTTCACATGCCATTCGGAGAGATGACGGTGACTCTCCAGGATGTGAGTGCTCTTTGGGGTTTGCCTATCCGTGGCACACCCGTCTGCGGCGTCTCTGACAGCACCAGATTCGTAGGTGATGTCGAGGAGTTGTTGGGAGCTGATCCTTCCTATATCATTGGGGACAATGGGAGATCCAAATTTTGTGGATGACGAGGTTACGACAGCACTTCAGCACTTCAGCAAATTTTGTGGATGACGAGGTTACGACAGAACTTCAGCACGGGTCTCTCGGTATATTCCACCGCGCTGGAGATTCAGAGGTAAATTTTATAACTTATTTCTATTCAATTTATAATACGAGGATTCTATTAGAATTTTTATATGTTTTGTATTGCAGATATACACGGGGCTACGTGATGGACCTTTTTAGTTCTGTCATGTCATGTTTTCTGATTCCAGCGGTGACCATATGCCGATGATGTATCTCCCGCTGCTGCGAGACCTTGAGCAGCCGGAGCGGTACAACTGGGGTGGAGCTGTCCTGGCGTATATGTATTCCCACCTATGCCGTAGTAGTGAGGTAAGTCACCAACTCTTAATCAATCAATCCATCAAAATACACTGACGTCTAATGTTCTTGAAAATGCAGCCGAATGTGAAGCAGATGTACGGGCCGGTGCTCCTGCTTCAGCACTGGTCGTGGTCACGGCTACCGGTGGGTCGTCCTATCCCCAATGCAGCGCCGCAATGGGGAGAGCCGAGTATGTGGAGCTGCCCGGCATACGGCAAGAAGTGGCACGGTGGCCACAACTACTTGGATCGGACCCACGGTGCTACCGTTGGGATCAGGCCAGTCCGGTCAGAGATCCAGAGTTTGCCATCCGTTCTTGTTGAGTGGACGCCCTACGAGCAGTTCTACTTGGAGAACCTCTTGCCGGTCACGGTGGTTGATCAGCAGGAGCAGCAGATGTGGTTCTACCGGGGTCCACTCAAACACTTCTGGATAGTGGAGCACTACTACCCAGATCGGGTGCTCCGCCAGTTTGATCTGCCTGCGTTCATTCCCGCAGACCCATCTTTGCCGAGGTACACGCACAGAGACCTGCACAGTTGTAATTTATTTCAATCATAAGTGGTCCCCCAAGTTATTAATGTAGTTAGTGGTCCCCATTGTACTTTACACATTAGTTAATCAGGAGGACGTATAGGGGACAGAATGGGAGGGACTGTTAGTCGATCCCAAATTGAAATTGTTGTTCGTAAAAAAATGTCAGTTGATTGCAGTTCTTTGGGAATTTGAATTTGCATAATTTGAATAGTAGGAGATTTTGAGTTGTCAGTTGAATGCAATTCTTTCGGAATTTGAATTTGCAAACTAGCTAGCTTGCATATATAGTAGGGAGATTTTCAGCTGAATACAATTCTGAATTCTTTAACGGAGCGGGAGGCGGTCCGATGAACATTAATTTAATTTAATTTAATTTAATTTAATGTAATTTCATCTGATATCCGGTCAAAACCGTTTGGTGTGCATCAAAATTCGTATACACTTGACATGCACAAATCATAAAAATATCCGCACAAATCTTAATGTGCTTTGAACTGCTCCGACCAAACATACGAATACGATTGAAGTTGAAATGACAATAAGCAAAATCAGAGTAACCCTTCAGAACAATAAACAATATGCAAAATCAGAGTAACCCTTTATAGAACAGAGCAGTCACGTTCCGGGTTTAGCCTCAACCGGCTTTTTGCGGTGCTATTGACATACACTCCCAGAGCCTTGAGTTGAAAGTCATCGGCTCGATCATGAAATCCGGTGAATCCTGAATCAGAATCAAATGTAAAAGAACTAGCATTAGCATTAGCATTCCCATCATTGTTAATTGTGCAGTAGGTACCACGTCTGCTGCTGAGCTCAAGAGAAGTAATGCCAGTATAAGAACAGTATGTTCCATGAATACGGGTGATCGGTTCTGTTATAGTCATCTGCATTGTAAAACAAGTGTTGTTTAGTAGTTATCCTCATTAATTATATGGCTTTCAAGAAAAAAAAAATTTAATAATAAACAAGTTACAATATATATACTGAATGCATAAATAATTGGTCACCTTTCTGGTAGAACTATAAACACTTGCTAATAAACACACATACTATTTTATTTTTTCTTGCAGCATCTTGGAACTAGATATATATTGAAGATCTAACTTCTTGTCTTTTTTTATAAACTAAAAGCATAATAAGAATGAAAGCAATTTAATAAAGCATCTTGCAAAGAAATTAAGGAAAATGAAAGATCATAAAAATAAAAGAGTGCGGCTATGGTACCATGCATAACGCAGATTAGTCCGTACTATTGATCAATTTCTCTGTTTTCAAAGTCCAAACAGTCGATATGAACCGTTAACATAATTAAGTAGTATTTTCTTAGATCGGTAGAATATCACTTGATCTAAAAATTCTAGACCATTCAAAAGTAGTAATTTTCTACCTATCTAAAATATTAGTTAATTTTTTTTTTAAAATACAAAATTTAGTCTGCAAATACATATTCATATGGAGATCATTTTAATCGGTTCATATCGACTATTTAGCATATAGCCTCACTCAAAATAAATGACAAAAGCATACCATCTTAATCAATGAGCTGCTGTTAGCTCCGTGCCGTGGAGCTAATACTCGAGTGTCGTCGCCTCCGTCGCTATATACAACTTCAATGGAACTAATGAAAGATGGAGTGTAACCTAGCTATCACAATTTTCTGATGACCACCATCATTCCATGGTGTTCCCTGCTCATTTAATCCAACTGAGGCAAGCTTGATGTGGATATCCCTTGTCTGATTTGCAACAGTAAGGTCAGTAGAGAGATTGAGATTTTTGAATAAGAATATAAAAGTAGGTACTAGAAGAAATAAACCTTCAAAAATAAATTGTACCATTTTGCTCGAAAGTAGAATCAGAATCTTCGATTTGCTTTTCTGCTCTGTTTTTTTTCTTGCTCTTTACGAATGGAAAATGAGAGAGAAGAGGGACTATTAATGAAGGGAAGATATGACAAAACAGTTAAAAACAGTATTAATACAGCGCCCTATTTATTATTTATTTATTTATTTTGAAACTTTTCTCGAGAGAGAACTCAGAGAAGGCAATTTAAGCCGAAATTTTTATTAATAGGAAAATAAATAAATAAATATTGACAATGAGGAAGCATTTCAGGAAAATTCGATATTTAGGAAAAATGTGATGGTCTATAACAAGACTAAAACGTCCAGATTAGCGAATTGTAATTAACCAACTAATTACGTATTGGTCCTGGACGTTACAGAGAATCACGTCCAATGGTCTTGAAAAAAAAAAACTATGGACGTTATAGAGAGCAATGGCCTGGAGCGTGTGAAAATAAAAAAATAAAAGGCTAGATGTTATTGTTGAGAACGTCCTCGGAGCAAAAAAAAACAGCGGACCAAAAAGGAAATATTTCGGGACGTTATTGTTCGTAACATTCTGTTGGCAGAAAAAAAAAAACAACATCTTTCAAAAGTGAAAGTGTGAGAAAGTGTGAAATTCTGGACATTGTAATCCATAACGTCCAGACGGATATAAATCAAAACCCTGGCTCTCTTGATCTGTACAAAACCTTCTCCTCTTAAAACAATTTCTTTTATCTCACACATCTCCTTCTCCGGAAGAAAACTCTCTATTTGTAAAAGGTAAATCTTTAATTATATAACATCATAAAGTAATTAATTTCTGCTATGCCATTTATATATTATAGAAAGTGTTGTGAAGTTTTACATCGTAAAATATATATTAGAAATAGTTTCTTCTGCTCCAGCAGCAACAAATTTAGTTTTGAATTTTTTCTGCTTTTAAAAAAAACATTTCCGCTATCTCAGGCAGTGATAGACTAAAACAGTCTGCTTTTAAATTTTTTTTTTCCGCTGGATACCTGGAAGGCCAAGATACTACACAACGTCCAGAGTTTAATTTCATTAATTAGTGGTAATCTGATTTCGCTACTCTGGACGTTGTACTCTATATATCAAATTTCAACGAAATCCTTTCTCATTGTTTATATTTTCTTATTTATTTTTCTATTAATAAATTTTTTGGCAATTATATTTAAGGGGTAGGGGACTTGAGCCACGTAAAGGTTAGAGAGGCCTGAACGCCCGATATTTTTATTAAAACCCCCAAAAAAATAAAAATTATCAAATCTGCTCCCACTTCAAAATTATAATTATTTCTACCCTAACCGCCCGTGGGCTGGGCGGTCCACTTTTTCCACCAGACCGCCCAGCTGCCGGGCGGTCCACTTTTGATACCTGACCGCCCAGAGCCCGGGCGGTCCACTTTTAAAACCTGACCGCCCAGGGGCTGGGCGGTCTGCTAGTTTTTTTTTTTTTTTTTTTTTTTTTTTTTAAAGATTCTAAATGCTGAATTCTTAACGCTAAAAAGTTCGTTTTTTTTTTTAGAGACAATATGAATATAAAGATGCTGAATTCTTAACGCTAAAAAGTTCGAATTTTTTTTTGTAAATATTAGTTAGATTACTTATGTGAAGCATATTTATACTAAAATACGCTAAATTAAACTAAATTACGGTAAATTACGCTAAATTACAAATGAATAGGGACGATATCTTCACCGAAAAGGTGAAAAACGACGACGAAATGAAAATCTTAAGTAATTTACTCAATATGTAATTACTTAAGTGAGTTATACTAAATTACTCAATACGCTAAATTACTTAAGTGAGTTATTCTCAAGCTTTCCGAAAAGTGCTCATTTGCTGAAATCGGACACTAAAATACGCTAAAATACGCTAAATAACTCAATACGCTAAATGACTCAATACGCTAAAATACGCTAAATGACTCAATACGCTAAATTACTCAATATGCTAAATTACTCAATACGCTAAATACTCAATATGCTAAATGACTCAATACGCTAAAATACGCTAAATGACTCAATACGCTAAAATACGCTAAATGACTCAATACGCTAAAATACGCTAAATGACTCAATACGCTAAAATACGCTAAATTACTCAATACGCTAAAATACGCTAAATTACTCAATACGCTAAATTACTCAATACTCTAAAATACGCTAAATTACTCAATACGCTAAAATACGCTAAATTACTCAATACGCTAAAATACGCTAAATTACTCAATACGCTAAAATACGCTAAATTACTCAATACTCTAAAATACGCTAAATTACTCAATACGCTAAAATACGCTAAATTACTCAATACGCTAAAATACGCTAAATTACTCAATACGCTAAAATACGCTAAATTACTCAATACGCTGAAATACGCTAAATTACTCAAGTGAGTTATACTAAAACACGCTAAATTACTTGGAATTATGTTAAATTACATTGAATTACACTAAAATAACAACAATTTCGCTAATTATGCTGAAATACGGTAAATTACGCTAAACTACGCAAAAGTACACTAAAGTAGACCGATTCTGTGCCATCTTTCATGAATCATAAAAAATAGTAAAAATTGGTATTCTACAAGTTCATTATGTAACTAATTTACTGAACTACTTGGATTGAATAATAGAAATGAAAATCTTAATCGGAAACTTCAACTCAAGTTTTGAGGGTCTTCCCTTCGTTTTTTGGCGATTCTGAATTTCGCCATCCGGCATCGCTGGCACGGACGCATGCGCATTTTCACAAGCTTTCCGAAAAGTGCTCATTTGCTGAAATCGGACACTCGAGCGCCGTTTTATGACCGTTTGAAGTTTCGTCGTCGTTTTTCACCTTTTCAGTGAAGATATCGTCCCTATTCATTTGTAATTTAGCGTAATTTACCGTAATTTAGTTTAATTTAGTGTAATTTAACTTAATATAGTGTAACTCAACGCAATTTAACATAATTCCAAGTAATTTAGCGTATTTTAGTATAAATATGCTTCACAGAAGTAATCTAACTAATATTTACAAAAAAATTCGAACTTTTTAGCGTTAAGAATTCAGCATCTTTATATTCATATTGTCTCTAATCTAATCTATAAAAAAAAAAAAAAAAAAAAAAAAAAAAACTAGCGGACCGCCCAGCCCCTGGGCGGTCAGGTTTTAAAAGTGGACCGCCCGGGCTCTGGGCGGTCAGGTATCAAAAGTGGACCGCCCGGCCGCTGGGCGGTCTGGTGGAAAAAGTGGACCGCCCAGCCCACGGGCGGTTAGGGTAGAAATAATTATAATTTTGAAGTGGGAGCAGATTTGATAATTTTTATTTTTTTGGGGGTTTTAATAAAAATATCGGCCTGAACGCTACCGTAGTGCCATGTGGCGTGCGCGCTCTCTCTCTCGTACTTTTGAAAGTTGAACTAATAACTTAATTTTAAACTGAAATGCATAAATAGGTCTAAATAAATAGATTTGCAAAATAATTATTAAAATCATTAGGTATTTCATTCTCTCTCTTCAGAAAAAAAAAAATTATCTTCAATATTTAAACTGATGATGTCAAATAAAATAAAACAAGTTAGATGAATTAAATCAAATTTATTGAAAACGAATTTATCAGATGAGATAATCAATTTGAGTCAACTTATTTCAGATAAATATAATTAAATATAATTATGTTTAAATTTTATGATTATATATTAGTCTATTAGATCATATGTGACGAATAAATTAATTGAGACGTGACACGTTTTATTAAATTGATAATCGAGAAGGGTATTATTATTACAGTACGATCGAGAAACAAATAAAGTCGTTAGATAATGTCATAAAAATTAAGGCAAACAATTATATGAGACTACATAATAACAAGTGAAACTTTAAAGCCGCTGACCTTAAAAGAAAAAAAACGAAAACCTTGTATACCCAATTAACATATAATATATTATATATACCATAATAAAATAAATTATTTCTGAATTATAAACATATCATATAATTGTTAATTTTGGACCTCGCTAAATTAATAAATTAATAAAATTTACTGGTATACCCTAACCTATCGAACCTAATAAATTGTCTTTAATATTTCTCCTCTCCTATTCGTAGATGCATTCAATGAGATTAAATGAGCGCATAAATCAAAATAACCCAAAACGAGGTGTTTATTTAATTTTATGAAGACATAATATATTTCCAAGAGCAACTAGCAATTACACCAGGACCAAGAATTCAACTATCTGTAAATCTCCTAGCTGGTACTGAATTCCAAACTTATACCGGTATATTTTACAAATTCAATTACAATAAAAAAAACCTTAAATTAATTGAATAAATGCTTAATATTAATGCACTTAACAAAGTTTGATATTAGTGTTACATATATTTTAATTGCACAAATAAAAAATCCCAACAAATTGAATCATCAAACTTCAATCGTGATTCATTTGTTAAATTCGTAAAATTTATAACATAATATGTGAATTGAACAAATAATTCCCAAACTGTTGAATTAATAGTCGATTCATTTGGCAGGGGTCAAAATTTGAATAATTCATAAACGAAATAAATATAAAATCGGAAGATTAATTGTACTCTTTTGGTCTCTCTATCTCCAAACGCTATTAATTAATTTATTCCTCGACCCTTTAATTGCAATTCTCAAATCTTCTTTCACAATTCAAACTCCTAAACAAGACATACACATACCAGGGGCCACCTTTTGATTTGCCCTTCATCTGCCCCAAACCGTTAGAAAACACAAGTCCTTCAAATCCTTATTAGTCCAAAAAAAAATAATTTTTTATATCAATTGTAATTAATATAAGGAATTTCATAATTTAAACAAACTTGTCTTTTAATTGGAAAATCCGTTTTTTTATTATGATCCCATTTTGGATAGCTTGTAAATGAAATCGTTTGAAGTCTACAACAACCATTATCAGACCAAAAGAAATAGTCTCAAATAGATAATTTCTTATTTTCTGTCTTACAAGTTTTTTTTTTTTATCTATTTTTAGATAATTAAGTATTTTTGTTTTTATTTCGAACCGAATCAGTCTTTAAAATGACAGGATGTATCTTTTAAAAATTAACTAAGAATAGGAAACTAATTTTCTCGATTGTGTGTTCCTAAAATTCCGTCTGTGTTTCTGGTTTTGGTGAATTGCTGATTTTGAAGGATTCCCGGAAGAATGAACTCCGGGAAGTTCCGCGAAGATTTAGAAAAAGAAATTTTTTGCAAGCAACGGCTAGTTCAGGACTCAATTTAGCTGCGCTCTGCTCGAATAATTTTGTTACCTTCACGAGCAAGATCACGTCCATATCTAGATAAATTGATCTGATGTTTTTGTAAAACAAGTTAGCGCTGCGTCTATCTCAATCCTTTGAGACACTTTCTCTTCTGAGAATCCAGATTTGGAATAAGAGAATCAAATTCAAAGCTATTATCGGTTTGAATTCTGATTTTGATTTTTTTTTTTTTTTTTTTTGAGAAAGACTAAGGGTCAAGCCCTTAGTTATATATTAATATCCACAAGAGATTTCCATTCGGATTTCGAACCTGCAATCTCTGATTTTGATTTTTTGAAGATGCTTAATTTGCGAAGTAAGAGCGGCCCGGTGCCGCTCGGGGAGCTATTGAAGAGAGAATGTTTGAAGGGTGAGAGGGTTAGAGATAGAGAAAAGTGTGAATTGGTGTATGGCGAGTGGGCCCAGAGTAAGAAAGGTGAAGACTTTACACTGATCAAGCCTGACTGCGAGCGGGTCCCGGGCGATCCTCTTTCCACCTTCTCTGTTTATGCGGTTAGGAGAGATATTCTTTATAGTTACTATTGGTATTATTTTGGAGATTTTTTTGTTTGTTTTATTGGACCATTTATTTTATAAAATCAGTGTGGAAAGTTTTGCTGGTAGGAGATCAGTACCAAAAATTGGGTTCAGATAGTGTACTGCCTTGTTTAATATAATTGGAGAAGACAAAGAATTTCTGGCCATTACTAATAAAATTAATCACCTAGTGAAACAGCTTTAATTTTATTTTTGGATAATTGGAGAAGTACCTAGTAAAACAGTTCAAGTTTTTTTTTGTCTGATGTACCTGGTGAGTTTGCTGTTGCTTGGCGTTGTACAATTAACATTCTTATTCTCTTTTAATTTCTCAGTTATTTGGTGGCCTAATTTGTACAATTATTATTCTAATTTCTCTTTTAATTTTCAGATTTTTGATGGCCATAATGGGAGTCAGGCAGCTATTTATTCTAAGGAGAATCTATTAAGTAACATTTTAAGTGCAATTCCTCCTAATTTGTCTAGAGATGAATGGCTCGGCGCACTACCGAGGGCTTTGGTTTCTGGTTTTGTAAAAACTGATAAAGACTTTCTAAGTCAAGGTAAATTCAAAATATAACAAATACAATATTATGATGCAAATCTTTATTCTCACCTTAATCTCTTGATTAAATTGTAGCTAGAATAATAGACAAGCCTCTCTATCAGATTAGCTTTGTTGGAATTGTACCAGTTTGCCTGTGCATGCTATATTGAACTTACTTTTATGTTATTGCATTTTCAGGGCATATTTCAGGGACAACAGTGACATTTGTGATAATAGATGGGTTGGTAATAACCGTTGGATCAGTTGGCGATTCACGTGCAGTTCTCGAGGCGGAGGGTTCCCTTTACTACTTGTCTGCTGATCATCGCTTGGATGAGAATAAAGAGGAGTATGTTGCGAGTTTTCTCCGACCTTAAATAAAATTAACTTATAAGACTTACTAGTTCTTTTGTTAACAATTGTGAGTTGTAGACTAATGGGGGACATAATCAGTCTTTCAACTAATTACTATATGTAACCCTAAAACTATAACTTGTAGGGTGGAGAGAGTAACAGCAAGCGGAGGCGATGTTGGAAGATTAAATGTTGTAGGTAGTACTCAGGTACTATTTCTCTCTTCTTCTTTTTTATTTGAAGCCCTTTTTAGAGGGGCAAGACCCAGATGCTATTATTTTCTATATATACTAATACTACATCCTAATATGATCCCTAAGTGCTCTCTATTCTCCCTAATGAAATTCTCTAAAATTTCCATTGCCTATTGCGCCTTGCGGTAGTTAAACATATAAAAAAGTAGCGGTGTCAGTGGCCATCTCTGTTAGACCTCTTGTTTTAAGTATTGCTGTTTATTTGTCATTTAATTTTATATTCCTGGAGTAATTTAATTCTTTTGAATACTTTACAGATTGGTCCTTTGAGATGTTGGCCGGGTGGCTTGTGCCTCTCAAGATCAATAGGGGATAGAGATGTTGGTGAATTTATCGTACCAGTTCCTCATGTCAAGCAAGTGAAGGTTTCCTTCTGTTTCTCTTAATCAAATATATTTGCATCAACCAATAAATGTTATATCTTAATGTAGTACATGCTGTTACCAATTTTTCATTTTCTGCGCCTCCAAATTAAATTGGCATTTAATAGCAGAAGTTTGGGGCATAATACCAGTCAATCCATGTTCTATGTACTGTTACAAGGCTATTTTATTTTAGTACAGTGTGTAGTTCTAGATTAGCTGATTAGCACACAACTTCCTACTTGGCTACATTGAACAAAACCGTGTACCAGTAGGCATGTTTAAAATTTCATACAATTTAAGCTTACATGAGTATCATTTTATATATTGCAACTATTTTCTTTTCAAAATACAGCTATCTAGTACAGGGGGCAGACTCATTTTATGTAGTGATGGGGTATGGGATGCATTGACCTCTGAAATGGCCTTCAATTTTTCTCGTCCCCTCCCTCCGGAAGCCGCCGCCAATAAAGTTGTTAAAGTATCTCCCTCCAACCTCTGTTTATATTTGTGCATTTGAATTTGATTTATAAATTCTTAGAAGTTTAGCTAGATATAGTTAATCGTAAGAAAAGGTGATCATATATAAGCTTGTTCATTTTTCATCTGAGCCTTACACTCAGAAAGACAAACAAACAAACAAACACATTGTAATTATATCAATTTATCATTGTTATTTTGCCTTTTCAACTTCTTTTTGCCTCTTACAAAATGCAACACATGCAGGACGCAGTGCATGTAAAAGGGCTGAGGGATGACACAACGTGCATTGTGGTAGACATTATACCACTTGAAAAGTTGACCCCGACGATCCCGCCCCCTCCAAAGAAACAGGGGATTGGGGTTTTCAAGCACATGTTCAAAATTAAGAAAACCTCTGAGACCTCGTCAAGTTTGCACGACGTGGAGTACCATGAGCCCGACATTGTTGAGGAGATATACGAAGAGGGCTCTGCTTGCTTAGCCCGACGGTATTTATTTACTGTTTTTTAGTTTTGCAATTTATTCTTCTCAGATTATTTTGTGTTGATCTATTATGTGAAGTTGAGCTGCAACTTGACATTTTCTCACACATAAGTGACAGGGTAAGCAAAAGGGATAGTAGGCATATCAGAAATCAAACTAGAGATGTAGCACCAAACAGAAGTTTCAATAAAATAATCATTAGTAAACAAAAAAAAATCTAAAAGATTGTCACTTTGTCAGAATGCGGAAAAATTAACGAAAGGAAAATAGCTTGGTTGAAGAGGTTTTGAACGCGGAACTGTCTCTTTAGTTAACAATCGGTACACATTTTGGTTGATTCAGAGGTCCTTAATCTTGTGATTAGTAAACCTTGTTATTTGTTTGATATATTGGCCATGGATCTGGTTATAACGTGAAAATGTATGCCAAATTAATCAGCATGAAATTTGTAAAAACATACGTATTGAGAAATAAGAATATCCACAGTAGTAACGCATCGAATCGTGTTTTGATAATACAAAGCACGGTCAACACAAATATCAATACACTTGATACAAGTGAAAAGACAATGTAAATTTTAGGAGTTTTTCTTAGAAAAATTAACATTATAATTGAACAATTGAATAACCTTACTAATTTTGGAACATTTGCTTATTGAGACTTTTGTTTGTTCAATCTGAAAAAAACACAGATTGCAGACAGAGTACCCAATAAGGAACATATTCAAGCTGTTCATATGTGCCATATGCCAGACAGAACTGAAGCCGACCGAGGGCGTTTCCGTCCATTCCGATACCTCTAGGTCTGGAAGCGGCAAATTACGACCTTGGGATGGCCCATTCCTCTGCAGCGAATGCCAGGAGAAGCGTGAAGCCATGGAGGGGAAAAAGAACCGAAGAGGTAACGCCCACACGCCCCACCCCCTCCCCCATCCGGAAAATTCGGATCCAGTGAGATACCGTAGGTTGTAGAGTGAGATCCGAACCATCCATTTTTAATCTAGCTCGAATCTTAAAGGGGTTCTGTGAATCTATAGCCGTCCCATATAAAATTTGGTTTGATTGGGACTCACTCTGCACTCCTCCGGCTCCATCTCTCTCTGTATATTTTTTTTTTGTTGGCTCTTCTAAAGGTAAGTTATTTCTGACAGAGATGTAGAATAAAACAGCAGTGTTTCTTTAGCAGTAAACTGCTGCTTGAAATTTATATGGAATAATTAAACGGAATAGATAGTATAACTAAGTTGCATGTGGCTTCTTTCATTTATTTTTGAGAGATATTACATTTTTTGATTCCTGAACAAGTTTTACTGTTCTTACTTTTGCTTATTAAGGTTCTTCCTCGCGTAACAGCAGCTCATCAGGTGACTAGAAATGGGTTCTATTAGCGTTGTTTTTCTCTATCTCATTCATGGCTATCCAAAGAAAACGCAAATGATGCCATTATTTATGCATAAATCCTTTAGTGTGTGTATATTACAAGAAGCCATCATAAAAGAGGAAGGCTAGGTTGCTGTCCTATATAGGGAATTTGTATTTCGGCACTAGTGATCTGTTGAAGAAATTTAGTAGTCCAGTTATGTTGCAAATAAAATCAGAGCTGCACTTCATCAAGTATTGTAGATGCTGATCAAAGGGGTTTCATGAAAAAATGCCCTAGTTTGATGTATTTGCAATCCGTGCCCAACAACATTTTGGGTAATTGTAGATGCTAAATTCTTTTTTTTTTTCATCTTCTTTAGAAAGTATGATACTCAATTGTTAATATTAATTGATGTCATTGGAATATATCATTACAATGGAAAGTTATTCTTTTTCTGTTGACCGTACTTTTTACCTTTTAGAAAGGATGACTCAAATATTTAAATCACTTGATTTCATTGAAATATATCATTAAGTTTCATTCTTTATACTACTGATAATTTTCTCAGTTTTCACAGTTATTTTTCTTCTTGATTGCACAATCAAGTTCTAATAACAATAATATATCAATTATCAAATAAACAACAATGTTATAAAGGAACAAAAATAAATCTAAATCTTAACAGGTGATGAACTTGCCTAGCTAACATAACACTTTTTGTTTATTCTGTAATAATTTAGAGATCAGAAAGCTTGAAATGTTTTCTTTTTTGCTGGTTCCGTTAGACTGCTTTTTTTAACCATTAATATTATAAAAAATAAACTTAAATATCAAAATTAAATAACTGTGAGTGCATATAATTCGAGTACAATGGCAGAAGGGATCGCATGTACATTAACATCGTCTTTGGAATAGGAGATTTATTTTATTTTAAATATAAAATACAATTGTACATGTGTTTTCAATTTCCATAACACCTATTGAAGTTTACAGTCCGAATTACATTTTGATGACTATACAAATTTTGCTGCCGATTAATGGAAAAACAGTCGATTAACCGATTTTAGCAGCTAATTTGGTGTTCAAAAGATAGCATCATTGTTTTTTCTCAAGGTTTGATGGTAACTACAAGCTAACAATTAATTTACAACACAACAAATTTTGCAATGCAATAGCACTATGTTAACAATACATCAAGCTGGTTTAGAGAGGTGCACTTAATTATTACATTACTATTACCACCATCATGACTATTATTATTATAATCCTTACAAATTAATGTTAATTTTTTAATTACTTTTTTTTTGAGATTTCAAGTATCTCGTAGCAGAGGAATTGACATAAACCCCCAAAGCACAAATTTGATTATCAGTTGCTTTACCATGGAATCCAGTAAATCCAGAAGAATCTGACTCAAATGTAAAGACATCACCGGCCTTCTCCCCAAATGAACCATAGCTGTTCATGGTACCACTAAATTCAAGGTAAGTAATTCCATACCCACATTCAGATTTAAAATAACTATGAGTTCCCACAATTCGAGTGATCGGATTTTTCGTATTAATCTGCAATTAATATAGCAAAGCTTATCAATCAAGAAAATTGAAAAATCATTAATACTACCAGCTCGCCAAAACAATAGTACTTCAGTCAAATTTCTACAATATTAATATATTGAGGGATGCTTCTATGCACCTAAGGACCTATTTGTAAAATGAGCATATTTTCATTTTCAAAGTTCAAACAGTCGATCCGACCGTTCAACATTATTTCCATATTAAAATGTACTTGGAGGTCAAATTTTACATTGTTTTGAATTTTTTTACTATTTATTAAGTATTTTATAAAACTAGTCAAATTCAAACTATAGAATTTTGTACCCATCTTAATAAATAGTAAAAACATTCAAAAAAAATGTAAAATTTGACCTCCAAGTACATTTTAATATGGAGATAATGTTGAACGGTCAGATTGACTGTTTGAACTTTGAAAATAAAAATATGCTCATTTTACAAATAGATCTTTAGGTGCATAGAAGAATTTGCCTAATATATTAGTGCATCTTCTTAAAAAAAATATATATATATCAGTGCAGTAACATACTCTTAAAAGCAACACCAAGTTCTTGAATCCAAATTTATAGATCCACAAAAGTTACGTATAATAAAAAATATGAAGTAGGCTACTGTACTTTGCGAAGCTCGAATAAACTGATGATTTGGCTTGAAATCATCATTTTTAAAATTCAAACTGCGGATCTTTGCCACTTAAAGTTTCAAATTTTTTATTATTTGTTAGTTGTTCTAGGTTGCATCCAACTTGCATATATCTTTTAAAATCACTAGTAGAAAATGTACAAATAGTATCGCTCTATCAGAATCGGATTTTTCAAAAAATGTGATACTAATACTTTTAGGATCGGACAAATAGTATTACCCGATCTTGAAAGTCACTATCAGGAACGGTCCTTTATAAATGACCGTTCCTTTATTAATTATTACCAAAAAAAAAAAAGACAAACAGGAAACCGTTCCTGATGTCTAAAATCAGTGTCGGCTGTTACTTAAAGGACTGTTCCTAATAGTTCAGGACTAATCAGGAACGGTCATTTATAAACAACCGTTCCTGAGAGTTCGAAATCAGTTTCCCGCACCATTTTAGCCAAGTCCCGCTCAATATTTTTGGCCTTTATTTTCATTTCGCGCTTATCAAATTACATGCGCCACTTCTCAAATTTCTCCGCCTAAGGTTCATTTTCATTTTCAAATTCCTCTCTCTCTCGGACTCCGACTCTAACTCCTCCGCCTAGCTAGGCGACTCGTCCGATACTACCTCTTAGCACTCGCCCGATCAAGGTGACTCCTCCGCCTAGTGAGCCGACCGACTCCCATACGGCCGAGATTTCGACACCGGCTGCTTCTCCAACGGCCGCACCTCTCTTAAATTCTCGGGCCCTCTCTTAAATTCTCGCTCCTCTCTCTAAAACCATGGTGCTTAGAATTGTCAAAAAGAACTTCTAATTTGCTTAGAATTTTTTCTTTAATTTCTAATGTATTGTTGGTTTTAAACAGTTTTATCACCTAGTCAACCTTTTTATTTTTCAAATATGTGTTTGTATTACAGATCAAGTATTCGAGAAATCTCAAATGAGAAAGTGTTGCCAGTTTTTATTTAGTTTTGTGTGTTGTTTGAATTTGTAAATATACCTCTGTGATAACCATTGGCATCCAAGGACTGAAATTTTGATGGTGTGATCTATTAGTAAATCTAAGTAACAATTTTGTTTAATTTACAGCTCTTCGTCTGAAGCTTCCATTCGTGCGGCCTTATCTTGAACTGAGTGGGAAGGTGGAGGAGTTAGTGTGTGGTGTGATCTGGTAAGGTGCTTTTTCTTAATGACCAATTTTGGAAAGCTAAAGGCCTAGAGTTTTGGAAAGTTGGGAATGCAACTGTTAAGGACTTGATTTCGTCATAGTTTTGTACCTCATATTTATTCCTTGGTTGGTACTATGCTATACTGTGAAAACATTTATTCATTTGGTTGTATTTTTGGCTAGTCAACTACAAACAAGGCATAGCTGAAGTGAGACGAATTAGCTTTGGTGATCATGAACTGCTGGTACCATAGAAAGACCTCATAGAAAACCCTTTACCAGCAAGAGATCTGGAGCTCCGAAAATTCTAAAAAAATCATGCATGTAGATCATATTAATTATTGACCAGCAAAAAAAAAAAAAAAGACAAACAGGAACGGTTGTTTGTAAACAACCGTTCCTGTAAGTCTAAAATCAGTGTCGGCTGTTACTTAAAGGCCATTCCTGATTTTAATAATCAGTATCGGCTAATACTAAAAGGTCGTTCCTGATAGGAAATCAGTATCGGCTAATACTAAACAATCATTCCTGATTGTTGAATCTGTATCAGCTCATTAACCGATCCTGATTAGTGGTACTATCAGTATCACCTGGGTTAGTATCGCCTCGATTCCGTTCCTAATAGGTGATTTTCCACTGGTGAATATTATTCAAAATGAAAATTAAATTATAGATTTATGAAAAAATTGTAGATTTATTTGTATATTACTTTAAGGGCATGTATTAGATTTCTGTAAATTTAAAAATCGTTTATTGTTCTAGCAAAGAATTTAAAATTGACTCATAAGTCATATTTCATACACATCCACCTACAAGATAATCATCTTAAACAAATAACCATAGTAACAATTCTAAAAGAAAAACATCTTGTAAAGAAAACAAAAGCAAAAGCAAAAAAGAGCAGAAAACACAAAATTACCACTTTGACTGAGGTGAACGATTTGCCGCCGTGCTCTGGACCCACCACCTTGGTGCCATCTGGATCACTATAAACAACTCGTATAGAACTTATTATGGATCCTCTGCGACCAATTATGATTTTCTCAATTTTATGATGACCACCATCATCCCAACCATTACCCAAACTGTCGCATCCTATTGAGTTCAGTTTGACATGGATCTCCTTTTGCTGTATTACATCAGTATAGTCAGGTACATACATTTGTTGAACTGGAATGAAATTTAATTGAACTAACAAATTGTTTGGAATAGAGTAAGTACCATTTTTCTTCAAGTTATGATTGTTACGAGAGAGGTAATTAAAAGAGGAGAAGAGAATGAGAATAAAATGGAAAGGGGGGGAGAGAGGACAAAAGGGAAGAATAGAATAAAATGGTGGAGTGCTTTACCTCCTTTTTGTCAGTGGAAGAAAGGAACGAGAGAGAGAGAAATGAGAAGGATTAATGGAACAAGGCGGGATGATTCGGATCATAACATTTTATATTTCGTCTGAACGTGAACCCAATAAATTTTTAAGAATCAATTGAGAGTTGCCAAATAGGGAGCATAGGACCTGTTCGGCAAATGTATGGAACAGTAGAAAAGTGAAAAAAGAAAGAGTCTTCTAATTCATAGTATTCTTTTTTTTTTTTTTTTTTGTGATTGGCACGTTTAAAATATAGTGGAAGAGTAGAATTGAGTCGATTCCAATATGTAAAAAAGTCACTCTTCTCCAATTCTACCTTTCTCATGAAATAATGGAATGAATAGAAAGAGGTTAAAGTTCAAAAGAGAAGGGTTTGATTGCATATTTCCATCACAATTTTATTTTTTTCACTTTTTCTCTATTTCATTCAATTTTATTCATGTTCCGTACTATTTCATCACAATTTCACACTCTTGCCCTATTCATTCACAATTCCTTTGTGGTGAACAAGCCCGTATCCATGAACATCATAACAAATTCAATTCAATGTTCAATTTAAATTGTTTGATTAGTGTCAAGATCATACAAAAAATTAAAATAAGAAACTGCTTTATGAAACTACACAGAAATGCAAATCGAAAGACTAAACATCAAACTGAATTTGATCTGATACACATCAGACCTTCTTTTGTCCCCACCGGATATACAATCTTATGGGTAACATTAAGATACAAATTAATTTGTCATTTGATATATATATCTGTGTGTGTAAATTCTTATTAGTATATATATATCCGCAGCACATCGAAGAAACTGCAACATAGACCTTCCAAATTAAAATACTTTTTGCACGGATTCAGAGACAAAATACATTTGCATAATTTAACTAGAGGGGATTGCTCTGTTTTTTTTTTTATAATCTTGATTATAAGAAAAACAGAGGAATCCCCTCTAGTTAAATTATGCAAAGAGTGAGGCTATGGTGCTATGCATAGCACGGATGGGGTCCGTGCTACGGCCAAAAATTTGACATTTTAAAATCCTAATGGTCGATCCAACCGTTCAATGTGATAACCATATGAATATGTACTTGCAAACTAAATTTTATATTTTTTCAAATTTTTTTACTATTTTTTTAGATAGGTAGAATTTTGATGGTCCAGAATTTTCAGAAAACACTGATTTTCTACCTATCTAAAAAAATAGTAAAAAAATTCAAAAAAATATAAAATTTAGTTTGCAAGTACATATTCATATGGTTATCACATTGAACGGTTGGATCGACCATTAGGATTTTAAAAAGTCAAATTTTTGGCCGTAGCACGGACCCCATCCGTGCTATGCATAGCACCATAGACTCACTCTTATGCAAATGTATTTTGTCTATGAATCCGTGCCAAAAGTATTTTAATTTGGACCATTACTCCTCTTGGATTAAATGGGCTTGCTTTGTTACCTGGAACCATTTACTCCTCTTGGATAATATTTCAAGTAACCAATTGTAGAATATTTTTTGGATTAATTGGGCTATGAAAACATTCAAAAGTTAATGAATTATTTTTGAATTTGGATTTGGCCGATTGATATGATGTACATATCTTGATGCACATCAAACGACAAAAGTCACCCCCATGAATTTTGATCAATATATATTAGTGTTTAGTTAGACATGTACTAGTCTCTATTTTATCATGTCTAGTCTATAAAAAAAATCAATATTATTGTGATCTAGATTACATTTTTAATTTAATTTGAATAATAAAATTAAAAACACTAAAAGAAAAAAATAATGTAGCATAAATAAATTTTAAAAATCCCGTAGCTCATATTAAAATTTTACTTCCGCTCCTCCACTGAGATAAAGTATTGAGAATAAGAGGGATACCAAGTACCACGTCTATCCTCACGCTTAAGGTACATTTTGCAAACATAAATTGAGCTCCAAGGGGAGGCGCAATAAGATAGATCTCAAAGACCAGGTCTATATGTAACTTGTTTATGTTAGCACGGTATTATATATGAGGAGGGATCCACTTACAACAAATTTGAGTTACAACAAAGTTATAACATTCATTTTTTTCATTTTCAAAGTCCAAATCGTCGATCCAAACCGTTCAACATGACCATCTAAATAAAATGTACTTGCAGATCAAATTTTATATTTTTTTGAATTTTTTTACTATTTATTAAGATGGGTACAAAATTCAATGGTCTAAGTATGACTATTTTTTGTAAAATACTTAATAAATAGTAAAAAAATTCAAAAAATATAAAATTTGATCTGCAAGTACATTTTATTGTGGAGATCATGTTGAACGGTTGGATCTACGATTTGGACTTTCAAAATGAAAAAAATGAATGTTTTTTTTTTTTAAAAGGGCTTGACAGCGGCTGTCAAGGTACAATTACATTGGTAAAAAGAACACAAAACTCTCGCCCCTATACAAACTCAACCACAGCTGCTACTCAGCAATAAGTTAGCCAAAGTCTCGCCTCCTCCAAGATTTTCTTTGCCAGCCCCTCTGCTCCCCTCCGGTTTCCTCTGAAAATGACCTCATTACGCTGTCTCCACAGCCACCAGCACACCCCTAACATGCCGTTCAGCCACTCTCGTTGTGGTACTCCATTTCTCTTCGCTTCAAACCAAGATGCCTCCCATATTTCCGGTACTGACATACCCGGTACCAAATGCTGTACCAGTAGTGCTTTCCTTAAAAAAACCTGGGTGTATCGCCAAACCTGTTGGGCATAGGCGCAGGTGAAAAGGAGATGAGTGAGAGTCTCTCTGAATTGGGAGGTGCATAGGACGCAATTTTCGTCGCAATTGAAGTTGCGATTACGAAGTTCGTCTCTTGTCAGTACCTTCTCGCGCAACAGCAGAAAGCCAAAAATTCGGACAGTTGGCGGGGCCTTTGCTTGCCAAATTAATTGGTAAGGCCATTTGATTTTTCCGCCCTCCTTCATTGTGGCATAAAAGGATTTTGATGAGTATTTCCCATCAGTAGTCCATCTCCAAAGTAATTCATCCTTCTGAGTTGAAAATTCGATATGCATCTGAGGGGCAATTTCTTGCAGCAAAGGATAGGCTTGTCTTAATGACAAATTGGATAGTGGTGGTCTATTGGTGTCGAGATAGTGAACAATTGGAGGCCCATCCCATGGATCAAACCAAAAGGCAATACTCCTTCCATCCCCAACTTGCCATTCAGTGCTCCAATGGAAGAAGGGCTGCAGCTGCCATAGGATTTTCCAGAAGAAAGAGCCCTGTAATCTCCAGATTTTTGGTCCCTCATATGCATAGTGCCGTGAGTAAATAGAATTGACTGTTTGTGCCCAAAGCTCATGGCTCTGTTGGTAAAGCCGGTACCACCATCTTAGTAGCAGAGCTACATTTTGCACTCGAATGTCTGAGATTCCAAGGCCCCCGTAACGTTTTGAGGAGCAGCAAGCGCTCCAGTTCAGCCAAGATACGCCATGTGCACCATCAGAACCCCTTCCCCAAAGAAAACTTCTTCTCATTCTGTCAACTCGAGCAATTACCCAAGCCGGCAGTTTGAAGCAACTCATGAAATAGATTAAGGTGGAAGACAAGACCGAATTAACCAACTGCAAGCGGCCTCCTCTAGATAAGAGTTTCCCTTGCCAACCTTGCAATCTATTCTGCAATTTTTTGATCAAAGGCCAGTAAGCCTGTCTGTTTGGAGTTTTGATGGTGAGTGGTAGTCCCAGGTACGTGACCGGCAATTGAGTGACGACACATCCAGTAATTGCTTGAATTAGTTGGATTTGGTCCTGTTGTAGATTAAAAGGCACTATTGCACTTTTCTGGAAATTTACCTTTAGGCCCGAAATTTTTGAGAAGAGCCTCAGTAGAAGCTTGAAGTTAACAACAGACTCCAAATTAGCACTTAGAATGAAAGCAGTATCGTCTGCATATTGGAGAGCCAAGATTGATTGGCGAAGCCTAGGTGCCAAGTGTATATTGGAGATTGCGTTAAGGCCACCAACCATGCGCTGCAGGACATCGACAGCAAGGATAAAGAGGAAGGGTGACAGGGGGTCACCTTGACGAAGACCCCGTTTATGAGTGAAGTAGTCCGTGTGTGAACCATTGATGACAATCCTAGATGAGCTGGTATAAAACAAAGCCCTTATCCAGTGCAACCATCTCGACGGAAAACCGCGCCCCTGTAAGACATTTAACAGAAAGACCCAATTAATTGAGTCAAAGGCTTTAGAGAAGTCAATCTTAGCAAAAACAGCTCTATGTCCACCAGAAGAAAGGTACTGGAGTATTTCACGAGTAGATAGAAAGTTTTCAGCAATGTATCTTCCTTTCATGAAAGCGGTTTGGTGGATATGGATTAGGCTAGGCAGTGTCTCAGCCAATCAGTTGGCAAGGAGTTTGGAGATTAGCTTTGGGACAAGGTTAATGATGCTGATCGGTCTGAAGTCATGGGTGGTAACCGGGGAGTCCTTTTTTGGTATAAGAACAATATTAGTTCGGTTGATCTCTGTAAGGTCAAGTTGGTGTGCCTAGAAATTGTGGATGATTGCCATAATATTGCCTTTCAATAGAGGCCAGAATTACTTGATGAATTCGTTTGGGAGACCGTCCGGGCCACATGCTTTATTGGCTGCGAGGTTCTAGACAGCATGTTGAACCTCCAATTCGGTAAATGGAGAAGCTAGGTGTTCCAGGTCCGGGTTTATGGGGTAAAGGTTGGAGACCTCAAACGGTAAGACAGTGGACTCCTTGCCCAATAAATTCTGCATCTCCTGGAAGAAAGCTTGTTTAATTAGCCTGTCCTCTTTGAGTGTAGCTCCTTCATGCTGAACCTCTATAACCATATTGCGCCTTGCTCTCGAAGAGGCGAAATTATGGAAATAGGCTGTGTTACGATCTCCAAACGTTAACCATTTACTTCGTGACCGCTGAAACCATCGAATCTCCTGAAAGTTTGCTAATTCGAAGACCCTTTCTCTTAATTTTAATCGCAAATGGAACTCCCGCCGATCTAATCGTCTGTGCTCTTCAATTCGGTCAAAAAATAGGATTGCCCTTTTACAGAAATCGAGCTGTTCATTCAATTGGCCAAAATTCTCCAAATGCCATGTGCGCATTTCCTTATGCATCGTCATGCATCTTACCTGAAAGGCATTAAGGTCCTGAGGCACCTCTTCCTGCCAAATGGTTTGTACCACCTCCTGTAGCTTCTTGTATTGGAACCATCCCTTTTCGATTCTGTAA
This sequence comes from Carex parvula, assembly GCA_025461045.1. Lineage (NCBI taxonomy): Eukaryota > Viridiplantae > Streptophyta > Magnoliopsida > Poales > Cyperaceae > Carex > Carex parvula. Next base: position 166,339 of record JAJGRW010001095.1, on the reverse strand, counting down.
GGCTTGGGTGTTGAATTGAGCTGCTTGCATATGAGTAAAAGGGGAACGTGATCTGATACGGACATTTCGAGTGCTTGAAGGGTGATTGAAGGAAAGGCCGAAGTCCATTCAGTGGTCATGAAGAGACGGTCAAGTTTTGAAAAATTCGGATCGGGTCTTTTACTAGACCAAGTGAACTCTCTATTTTTTAGAGGTGCTTCAAACAGCTGTAACCGATCTATGACCCGATTGAATCTGTCCATGTGAAGAAAGTTTCGAGTTCCACCCGATCTATCCACCATCCACCTGACCACATTGAAGTCACCCATTAACATCCAGGGTACATGCACAGGCCTGTACAAACTTTCCAGTTCTTGCAGGAATGCCATTTTTTCGGCCTCTACTGAAGGGCCATAAACATTTGTTATTAGGAAACGGTTTCCACTGGAGACATGAACTAGCAAGGCCGAGCATGTGTGTGGAGTTACCCAGCTGTTTAACAACATGTAATTTCTTTTCCAGGAGATTAGCAAACCACCCGATGATTGAGTAGCGTTCAAAGTAACGCAATTTCTCTCAAAGAAAGTAGGAAGTACTCGAGCTATGTAAGAAAAGTCAAAAGAATTCCATTTAGTCTCTTGTAGACAACACACATCACAACGTGAGGACCGAATTAAATCTCTTACAACACAACACTTGTCTGGATTACCTAAGCCCCTCGTGTTCCAAGACACTATTTTAATTTTCCTGATTCTATTCATTAAAAGATAGAAATAAACAACCAACAACAATAACGGAAAAGGAGTAAATTACTCCATTAACTCCTCTTCGGAGTCCAGCTCATCATCAGTGCCCGGGAATTGGACCCGTTCGGCCTCGTCTTCTTCATTGTTATGGTAGAGAGGGTCTTGTTGCATAAGTTCCAAAGCCCGCTCAGTGTTGTCTTCCTGAATAGTGTGAATAACATCCGTGGGCTTCAGGCCTGCTGCCTTTGCAATATCAGTGCAGTGAGAATAGTTGACCTTTACTTTGTAAAAGCCCTCCGAATCCAAGTTGACCTGGACCTTTTCAGCCGCTGATTTATTGGAGTTCTTTACAGTTGTTGGAGCCCGTTTAGAGGGCCCTGAACCTTCCTTGCGGGCCTTTAGTATGGGTTTTTTAAAACCGAGTCCCCCTCGGACTTCTTTTGGGCCTTGTGGGCTGGGGACGGGCTTCCTTTTTGTCCTCGAATGGATTGAAGGGGACTCTGAGATCACTTTGTCTTTTCCTTTCAGCGCAGTAGCTGTACTGGCTGTACCGCGGGGGGCAGGGGCACGTGGCTGCTTCTCAGACAGGCTGTCGCCCCTTATAGCGTTTGGTGTTGAGCGGATTGGAGGAGGTTGTGGTCTCGCGAGAATAGCCCTTGGTGTGGCAGTTGGCTTTGTGCCCGACTTTTGACCCATTTGAGTACTCTCCGCATAGCTAGTAAGGGTCAGAGGTGATTGCACAAGGGGCGGTTCGATGATTGGGGTATTTTTTGAAATTGAGCAACAGTCATCTCGCTGTGCCTTTTGGATTTGTTGTGGCTGCCCCCGCGTAGTGGTTCGGGTAGTGTTGTGAGTAGAGCTGGTGGAGTGACCCGCCATAGTAAAAGTATTGGGATGAGGGGGGGTTGATGAGAGTCTGCTGCAAGGACCTGGTAGTCTGTGCCCTCCTGAATATGAACATTCTGATTCTCTGACCCCGGAATACCCTGGGGCTGATTTTCTGTGGCAATGGAGTGGTGATGTCTCATGTAGGGCGCCATGGATTTGGCTCCGGCCAGGATTGCCCGAACCGGCAAAGGTAGCGAATCTAAGTCCATTCCCTGGCAAAGCATTCGCAGTGCTTGCCTAGACATGGGAACCAAGTCTTCTTCCTCCTCGCCCAGAATGCTAAAGGACGGCCGAGCTCTTTTGAACTGAGGTGGCAGGGAAGGGAGGTCGGAGCGTTTGTAGATTGGGTTCCGTGTCCAAGAAACCACTTTGAGCTGGACTGCGTACTCCAAGCCCCCAGCAACCATGGCAATTTGCAGGGGAATATTTGCCAGATCTTCCGTGGCCACTGCTGACCGCCATGAACACAGCTTCCCTTTCTTCTTTGGCTGAACTGATCCTAGGTATAGCCCAAAGCTTGAGATGGCATGGATTACCTCAGACTCCCTCCAGAGGTGTGGGGGGGTACCAGTAAGATCAAACAGGACCTTGTATACTGGTATGTTAACGGAGGCGTCCTCCAACGGAGTCCAGGGTTGAAAGGTGACACCTTTGTCCCAAAGCTGCTGAGGTGTGGCCTTGATGAAGGTTTCGGCAGCTAGGCCATCTGGGAGATGGAGAATGAATTTGCCCTTGGGAAGGATGGCCACCTGTAGTTCGTCAGCCTGAAGGAGATTGGTTTGTACTGCCATCTCCACGAGCTGTTGAGGCTCTATCGGTGGCAAGTGTCCTTCTGTGTAAGCAACCACCGCATTACTCAGTCGGGCAATCTCTTCGAAGTACGTGTCGTCTCTGTCTACATATGAGTAGAGTTTGCCAGTTCTCTTGATCTCCACTGGGATATCCGTGTGCACTGACGGATTGTTGCCCGGGTTAAGCAATTCCTCAAAGAGTGGTTCTCCCTTCCCGGCTTTGGCAGTGCGGGTTGTTGGTCTGAAAGGACGGCTGGCCGGGTTAAGGATCTGCTTGGTGCAAGCGCTAGCAATGTGACCATCTAACCAGCATTTCCCACATTTCTTTGGGTTTCTGCACATCGCCGCTGTGTGGCCTGAGCGGCAACACTTGAAGCACCGACCGCGCCACTCCGGATAGCTTGCCATTGGTGGGAATCTGAGCTGAGAAGGGCTATGAGGTGAAATGAAAAACTGGGTGCCAGGTGGTGTAGGGGGAGAAGAAGGTCTGGAGGAAGAGCCAAAGGAGTTGGAGGATGATTTGGGGGAGGAGATAGGTGAGGTGGTAGCCGGCGAGAGAAGGATCTGGGCATAGGATGGGTTGGTCATATACGGAGTGTATGGCCGAAACGGAGGCTGCTCCTGGGTCGGTGGCGGAGAGGTGGCCGGGTATTTCTTTTTCCTACGCACGATCTGCCATCCTTCGTTCTCTGGTTGAGGGAGGCGGAGTAATGGCGGCTGAGGGATTTGGGAAATCGCCTGGGTTGTCGCTCGGTGAGGTTGGGGAGACGCCATCTCTAGTTGTAACTTTGTAACTTTGTTGTAACTCAAATTTGTTGTAAGTGGATCCCTCCTCATTATATATTCTTATTTTGATAGATGTTCAATCAGAATAAACTAAGTTGATCAAATTAAGGTCAAATTAAAATTCAGTAACACGAGTGTGATTTGACAAACTTTAATTTCTGAAAAGGTGAAAGCAGAGAAGGGAAATGATTAACTAGTACGTAAATGCAAATCACCACCGGTTAAAAGTGAAAATCAACAGCGCTTATGCTAGAGCTGGTAAATGGTAATAGGCTATGTTGCACGGATACGCCTAAACAGGCGAAGTATCGGTATCGGACACGTATCGGATACCGATACGCGCCCGATACGGCACCGATACGTATCCGATACGCCAGCTGGCGTATCCGCCTACGTGGCGTATCCTTACTCGGCCGATACGGTCGCCGATACGCCTTTGACTCACCCGGATACGGCCAGATACGCCCGGATACGCTCCTGGATACCGCGCGGTCCACCGTGCACCGCGCCAAAATCACATGCACCGCGTGGTCCACCGTGGACCGCGCCAAAATTAACCCATTTTTTTGCCAAGGCCGTGACTCGAACTTGGGAAGTAGGCATAACAACCATAGCCCCTACCACTATACCAATGTAATGTTGTTGTTATAATAGAGTACTTATCATATTTAACATATATTCGCTGTAGTATTATTTTGCTCAATTTGATTCATATAAATATAATTAAAATAATATTATATATAATAAACGTATCGTATTCTTGATTTTTGAAAATTACCGTATCGCCGTATCCATATCGTATCTGATACGATACCCGTACTCGTATCCGTGCAACATAGGTAATAGGAGAGGTGGTGAATGCAAGTGGAATTAACACCGGTTTAGTACCGATGGTGTATATGGCATATACCCACGCTATTTCCTTAACGATCTAGTAATATACCAGAGAATTTTTATCACTCAATCATTAATTACTTGCCTTCAAATTATATAATTTTAATACAACAAATAATTTTTTAAATTTTGTACAAGTAGAAAATAAAGATCCTTCAGAATCAGTGTATAATTTCTCAAAAATTTCAGAATCCTTATCACTATAATCTTGTTCTACATCACGTAACATTTCATCGAAATTATCATCATTATTACAATGATTTTTTTAGGATCACTCGATCTCCACATTAGCATTCTCGTGCGGATCACTTCCCACCTTAGTACCGATGCTTATTTTTCAGAAACTCTTGCCATGTCATGTCCAACATGTATATCCTTTTGTAAACCCATGACGAATCAGTTGACTCTTCACTTGAGAACCAGTTTTAAGTCTAGTGGTAAAGGCAATACTCTCCGTGCGAGAGGTCACAAGTTTGAAATAAGAAAAAGACAATTCTTCATGAATATTAAATAGTTGGATGACTTGACCTTCAACCTTTTCTCAAAAAGATGACTCTTCACTTGCATTGACTAGTGTTATGTAACATTTTTAAATTATGACAAACATTACAAGGTCAACACAAAAATGAGTTTTCACCTTTTTTTTCCTCATTGTCTTCCATGCACAGCAAATTTTATGAAACGATCAACACCTTCTCAATACTCAATTGAGGTTCATGATATTCCATATATACATCCATTTTCTAGTTCATCTGTAATTATAAAATTAAGAATACAAAATGTTAATGTCTTGAAGAACCAATTTAGAGCTTACATAAGACCCGTGCACAATCCTAACCCACTCTTTGAATTTTTTGTCACACTTGTGAACCCAAATTAACCGATTGAGTATTTAAGAACAATTTGGTTAAAAAATTTCCCTTTGTATTCCCAAGTACGCGTAAGGATCACATCCATTTGGAGTTTGGACATGAATTTCAATATCTATACTTGTGGGAACAATAAGGAGAAATTCTACCGAATTTTTTTAAATATCATATCCACTGACATGTGTTCAAATGCTAAATGAGACAAAACATTCAAAAAGCAGTCCCAATCCGAGGACTATTCAAAATTAATTCCTATTGTATTAATTTTGAAAATGTATTGACCTAAAGGCATACTAAATTAATGTTCAGTTAAATTTGAATCATAACACAATATACTACCCACTATTTATATGTATATTTCCGTTAAAATATATATATATATATATATATAGTAAGGCTACCGTGCTTTGCGAATTAAACACCCCATTTTACTTCGGATTGCTGGCTGTTGGATCTGCTTCAATAATCGTGCAGATCATCAGATGGACTTTGCAATTTTTCGAAACTGAACAGGTCCAGTTCGGAGCAAAATTGAATTTCCAGAGGCCAGTCCTAAGCAGATATCTTTTCCAGGGCCTCTCCGTACTCTCCCTACGACAACCCTAGCCTCTCCTTCTCCGGCGCCTCTCCTCTTCAGCCTTTCTTCTCCAGCGAAAGCCCCTTGCTCTCCTCTCGCGAAAAATACACCGAGCCCCTTGCTCTCCTCTCTCTCTCACGAAAAATACACCGAGCCCTGATTACTCAAAAGAGAGCAATGTTTCTTTTAATATTTATAAACTCAGAAATGCTATCGGTTCGGACTGCAAGCGCACAATCCTATCGAGTAGTATAATCGAGATCGATCCACAGGGAATATTGGTTCAATGCTTTGAGCGATCGAATCACAATCTTTCGAAAGGCTAGATGAAATCTGAAAATTGAGAGATGTTGTTGTGATCAATGTAAATTAGGAAGCAATTAAAATAATTAAAATAAAGATAGAGATGAGAATTCCTAGGGTTTCGGCACACCATTGCCACTCTATTCGCCTTGACAATATATTCCTGTTGCATCTGATTTCCTGTTGTTGTTTTATGAAATACACCACATAGGTCACTGCGATTTATCTTACGCAAGAATGACAGATCTTTCATCGAGATTCTACATAGGACACTGCAATTTTCCTTACGCAAATGTCTGATCTCTCAAATACCCTAAATTACTACACAGATCACTGCGAGTTTCTTTACGCATGTGATGAAATTTGGTACGCGTTTTGTTGGTCTGGTTTATGGTTTCCCCGCTAAGGTTTTCTTCACATAAACCAAATAAATCTCAACGAGGCTAATTTATACAAATATCTCTTACCATTAAAGTACTGTCACTACCCTAACGGACTCAAACTAGATCATTGAAATTAGATGAAGAGATAATAAATCACAAAAGCATTTTGATACAACAACAAGAAACCATAATCAACAGAAATATATATATCAAAACATCAAGAGTAACAAGGTTTACTGCCTAGCCCTAAGAAAAGGAACTTAGCCGCGGAACGGCATTGTTACAAGCACTCCTCTCTTCTCTCTTTAATCAAATCTAACCCTAATTACAAAGATGACTATTCCTTCTGCCCAGGGGCCTTATATAGGAGTGGAGGGACGTGTAGAGGTTGAGTAGAGGCTAAGAAACTGATCTGGAAACAGCTGTCGGCAGTTATTCCCCAAGAGACGCCTTCGGATACGGACCGTATCAGTTGATACGGTCCGTATTAGGACCTTGACGGTTAGGGTTTAATGCTTCCAGCGCTATCTTCTGGTCTGTGCTAGGCCTGGTCCGTATCAGGCAATACGGACCGTAACAGAGACTTAGTCGATGAGCGTCGCTGATCCGATTGACCCGATTCTAGTTCCATTTGATGTAAAATAGTCCCAAAACCTGTTTTCTGTAATAAAACATAAAAAATGGTGACAGTAGCTTTTTTTTTCTAATAAATTAAACATAAGTGTGAGAAAATATGCAAAACCTAAGCCAAAACCCTACGTAAATCATCGTTATTTTGACTCTGAATCACGCCTCCCAAGTTGAATTGTTGCTTGTCCTCAAGCAACGGCATCCCAGCTGGTCAAAGATCCGGTCTAGGTTAAACCATACAATCTCAAGGTATTGTTAAAAATTAAATTAGGGCTTAGGTTTGGTACAATTGGCATGACAATAAAAATTTAGAACTTAAAAATATTCATGACCTCTCCCTTGAACAATTTATTCACCCCATGATTGATCTCATTATGCTTTACCCTAGAAAGATTATCATTGAACAATTTATTTCACAAATATCCTTAAATTGAGAGTATTAATTTCCCCTCTGATTATAAATGGATCCCTTCCAATCGATAGGAATTCTAATGATATAAATTTTAATTTTCCTTCCCAATCGATTGGAGCAAAGTATGACAACTAAGTGTGTTGGTACTTGTGACTATTTTTGAAAAATTAAATATGTACAAGAATTTAAATTTGGGAGGTTTTCTCGAGCCTATTTGTAACCAGTCTTGCATAGGCACCCGTACTCTTTTTATCCTCCATCTTTTATTCTGTTTTTTTCTTTTTCTGGATTTTTCTATTTTTTTTTATTTTTCTCATTTCTGATTTTTTTTTGTATTTTTCTATTTTTCTGAAAAAAAAATATATTTTTGTGTCACAAGCACCATGATTACACACAATTCCAAGTATTCATTCATACAAGGAATTATTGCATAGTTTCGCTAGGGGTCTATCTATAATAAATGGGTATTCTAAAATACTATCAAGCTTAAGAGACTTTGCAAAAATAAATTACTCAATAAATAAAAATTCTAGGGTTTGCAATTTTTGATCAACTCTCATGGTTAGCAATTCATTGTTCACTTTGAGATCACCAATAATTTAAAAATTCTGAATTTTTGGTATCATGGTCAATTGTCTAAACCTTAGCCTAATTCAATTTAAAACAATTCCTATTTGATTAACCTACTCCTAAGGAAAAATAAAAATGCAAGCTAGCTAAAAAGCTCAATCTAATCATTCTAGGATTTTCGGTAAAGCCTCTAACCCTAGTCAAAAATTGAGTAAAACTACTAGCACCTAAGAATTTAAAATGCGAAAAATTTAAAGATACATGGTCAATTTACTTCCTATCCCCCAAATAAAATTGAGCATTGTCCCCAATGCTTGAGAGATAAAAATAAAGGAAGTAGTAAAGTAAAGAGACCGGGGAAAGATACAACTCACTGCACCTCAATCCTGAGGTGGTGGTGGTGGTGGTGGTCGCTAGATCTCCTCGTAGAATGATGGGTCGAAGAGTCCGTATGGTGGTGGCTGGTATGGCAATCCGGTGGCGAGAGCATGCTGGTAATACTGCTGTGCCATGTAGCGCGTCTGCTGAGTCTCGCGCCTGCCCTCGTCGACACTCCTCCGAACCTCTTCCATGCTGTTTCGGATTTCACCAACCTCTTGGTGAATTGTAGAACTGTTCAGCTCCATTTGCCGGGTGGTTTCGTCCGTTGTCAAGGTGAGCGCAGTGAGGTTCGAGTCCATCCAATTTACCATTTGGATGAACTGATCGTAATCATCTGTAGGGGCATCAGATGGTGCCGCCCCTGAAGATCCGGCTCTAGCTGCCGATGTGCCTGCCTCCCTATATGCATTAAAAGGGGGCTCCTCCTCTTCTCTTTGCTGCCGATCGATGTTAGCTTGATTTTTCATTGCAGCTTGGCTCTCGATTACATCAATGTAATCCTGAGGAGGCTCATAAGTCGGGCTCGCGTGGCGTGCCATTTTCCATGAGGCCCTACTACGGAGATTGAGATGTCGGAAGGGGAATTGGAGAATTCCCTTCGGCGAATTGTAGAAGTAGGGACCTGGATAGTGGCCGGTGAAGAATTTCATGGCTTGGAGGCATGACATGTCGATTTGTGTGAGCCCGCTTGCCTCTTTGAGATGATCGATCTGTAGAGCGAGTTGGTTGGCCAAGATCGTGGCCACAAATCCAATGAAAATCTTTCCATTACTTTTCTTAGCACGGGCGACCTCACGGATTTGATTGCAAAGGAGATGGCCAAGGTGAGGTCGCACCGGTGTTGGCTCGATCATGCATTTGAGAAGATAGAGTTCGGGTAATGTCACCTTTGATGAACTCTCGCCTCTCGCGAAAATGGAATTGGCAAGGATTACTTGCAAGAGGCGGACTTGGGGATGGATGTTTCTGCTCGCCGGTCGAGTTGAGTTTTGGTTGTCTTCAGTGATGCTGTACCAGAACTCTCGGCAGTTAGGAGAATCAGAAGTGCCATCGTCAGTGAGGTTGAAGATGGCGCAGAAATCATCCATGGCGACTGTGTATTGCTCGCCAATCATCTGGAAAGTGATGGAGTCTTCATTGTATCTGAAAGTACAAGGAACTCCCTTCGTGAGCACCTTGTAAATTTTGACTCCTTTGATCAATTGGAGGAATTTCCAGAGGTGGATGCGGTTGGCTAGCTGCTCAGGTTTGTGCGAGAAGGCCTAGTCGCTCGAGTGTTTCCGTGTGGATGGATTTGTGGTATATGACCTCCTTTGTTTTCATCTTCTCGTAGCTTTGTCCGAATTGTGGATGCGAGAAGACTGGTTGGTACTCGGTTGCTTCCTCCATCGATTCATCGGAATCTTCTTCCTCAAGACCAAAATCCCGAGGGTTGAACTCCTTTGGCTCATAGTCTGCATCTGAGATTGGTGTGTCTCTGATTGATTGCTGAGTGTCGGAATGAGAGGATGAATGGTTGGAGGATTGTGGTTGCGAGCTAGAGGACCGGGAGGATCGGCTAGAGGAGCCCTGCGGTGAATTACTCGGGCTGGCACTTCCGAGGGCTTTCTTGGCACTCCTTGTAACTGCCCCTAAAATCTTTTTCATTTTTGGAGTCATTTGTTTAAAATTAATGTCTCTGTTACGGACCGTATCGGTCAATACGGTCTTAATACGGACTGGTTAGCTGGTGAAAGTTGACCAAGTACAGGACTGAATACGGACCGTATCACCAATACGGACCGTATTAAAAGGTATTTCTGGAAAGACTAAGTGCTGGTTCTGGTAAACTATTCGGACCATATTGGGTCAATACGGACCGTATTATACTGGTAAAAATTAGGAAAATTAACATAAACTAATTTTTTTTGTGATTTTTGTTGATTTTACGAAATAAAACCTAATTACCTAAATTGATGTAACAGAGATTTAAGTTAAAACAAATGCAAAAATGATTTTTAAATTTTGAAATTGAAATAGGGTTTAGAAAAACCGAATTTGGAGGAGACTCGAGAGGCCGCCAGATACGGACCCGGTACGGTCTGTATTAGGGTTGAGGCGCGGAGAAGAAGGCCGACGGCGGCTTCAATGGTGTGTGGAAATGAGTTCGGCGATGGAGATCGGTGGCAAAATGGAGGTTTGATTTTCGGGCAAGAGTGGAAGAGGGAGAAAGAGAAGAGATTGAGGGGAAGAGAATAAGGAAAGAGAGGAAGAGAAGAGGTTTAGGGGTTTAAGAACGAAAATGGTTAACGGTTATGAGACGTGATTCGCGCGGGATTTCAAACGTCTCTTTTAACGGGTTTGCATCTCCCGGATTAACCTTTATTACGGACCGTATCAGCCAATACGGTCCGTATCCAATCCGTTATGCTCAAACCCAATAACCGCTAAGTTTTAATCCCTGTGAATACGGGCCGTATCAGCCAATACGGACCGTATTCACCGCTTGTTTCCTCTTTTCTTACTCTATTACCCCCGTATCCACTGGTATGGTCCGTATCAGCCAATACAGGCTGTACCAGAGAGTATTTTTCCATCTTCCGAGATGTCTTTAATCAAGCCTTTCCTCCAATATGCTTACCTGATCGTAGAAAAAAGGTGGATATGAGTTGTTTCTTTGTTGAAGTCCTAATTAAACTGAAAATTAAATAATTTATAAGAAGATATAAAAGTGGTCTTGGGTTGCCTCCCAAGAAGTGCTTGTTTTAAGTCGTTAGCTTGACTCGGTGTTTTGTTAGTTCCTTCCAGATATCCTCCCGTCAATGCAAGTGGGTTGCTTGTCGGGTGGTTCGCCTTCAGCGTCTTCTGTGGTTTCATCATCATTGCCCTTCTCGAAGAAGTCGGTTGGTGTTTGAGGTCCGGAGTCGAATGCCAGACTCACACCGAGTACTGCTTCGACCTCGTCCAGTCTTTGAGAAATTGTATCGAGTTCTTCGCGTAGGTTTTTGATTAATGCAAGGGCTAACAGAGAATAATTCCTGTTGTTTGCGATATTAGGGCTCTTGTTCAGATCATCGGTTTGTGTTGTCACGGAGGTTGGATGGATCTGACCGTCATCTTGTACAATGAACAATCTCTCCATCTCTGCTTCGTGCATCATTTCTTCGATGTCTTCAAATTCATCCATTTGCAATTCATCATTGTCATACTCATCCGTTGTTTCCAAATTGTAGACAAGATTTATGTCAGGTGGGACTTTGGCCTCATTCATGTTGAAGATCATCTTGTTTTCGCCAACATTGAGTGAAATCTTTCCGTTCCTAATATTGATCATTGCCCCACATGTGGCAAAGAATGGCCTTCCAAGGATGATCGGAATCTGCTCATATTCTTCCATATCAACTACCACAAAATCTGCTGGTATCCAGAATTTACCGACTTTGATTGGGATGTCAAGCAACATTCCTTCAGGGTATCGAATTGATCGGTCAGCTAGTTGCAATGAGATCCGTGTTGGTGATAGGTCTCCACATTCTAGTTTATCAAATACTACCTTAGGCATCAAACTCACACTTGCCCCTAGATCACACAAAACTCTCTTAAAATCGGTTGTGCCAATAATGCATGGTATCGATAAGCTTCCCGGATCTTTCAACTTTGTCGGTAATTTGCTTTGCACGAGCGCACTGCATTCCAGATTGAGCGGAACTGTTGAGAATTCTTGGAGTCTACTTCGGTTCGAAAGAATCTCCTTAGAAATTTAGCATACGAGGGTATGCTTGCAATTGCTTCAGTGAAGGGGATTGTGACTTGTAATTGCTTGAGCGTCTCCATGAATCTCGCGAATTGCTGCTCCATCTTATGCTTGGCAGGCCTTGGAGGGAATGGCAGAGGTGGCTTGTAGGGTGGTGGTGAAATGTATTCAGGTTCGGGTTGTCGCTCGTCTCCACCTACGGTGTCATTCTGCTCCTCAATAAGATCTGTCTGCAGTTCGAATACGGGCGGCTCCGATTGTTACGGCTCGTACTCTTCGGAATGCGATGGTTCTGCATGCATCTCATCTGAAGTTTGATCGGGCATAGGAGGTCCCTGATAAGCTGTACCGCTCCTTAATGTTATGCATTTGCAAGTCTCTCTCGGGTTTTCTTCCGGTTGGCCCAGAAATTTGTCTTTTCTGCGTGTAATACTCGAGAGTTCTTTTGCCATCTTAGAGACATTGTCTTCTAAGTCTTTGTTGCGGTTTGTTAAGGATTCGATCTTTTGCGCGATTTCGGCGTTAGCCTTATCTTGCTTCTCTAGGAATCTCTCCATTAAAGATGTGATGTCAGGTTGCTGTGGTTGATTGTATTGCCTTGGTTGGTAATTCGGTTGGGGATTGTTGTATCTCGGTTGATAATTGGGCTGTGGTTGATAGTTCTGTTGGGGTGCAGCAGGCCTTTGATTGTTTGCATATGAGAGATTTGGATGGTTTTGGTTGTTCGGATGGTATGTATTGTAGGCGGGCTGAGGTCGAAAGCTGTTGTCGATTGCGTTTGCTTGCTCTATTTCTTCCTCAGTTTCCGTCACATTCATACATTCGGTCATCTCATGCGCTCCTCCACAATAGCCACATGATGTTGCGGCATTGACTGCTGCTACCGTTCGCTGCTTGGTTTGCTTGTTGAGTGTCATTTGCAAAGCATCGATCTTTGCGCTCAGCATGGATATATCATCTACTCGGTGCATGCCAGGTGTTGGTGTTTGCTTCTTTCGCTCAGGGATCCAGTAGTGTTGGTTGATTGCAATCTCTTCAATTAGGTTGTAAGCCTCGTCAGGTTCCTTGTTCATGATTGCTCCTCCTGCGGAAGCATCAATAGACAACCTATCGGTAGGGTTTAGACCATTATAAAAAGTTTGGACAATCAGCCATCTTTCTAGACCATGATGTGGACAACACCTTAACATATCCTTATATCTATCACATGCCTCACACAATGTTTCATCATCCCTTTGTTCAAAATTAGTAATTACATTTCTAAACCTCGAAGTTTTGGATGGCGGAAAATATTTTGCAATAAACACTTTAAACAATTGGTCCCAAGTTTGAATGGAATTGGCCGGTAAGGAAAACAACCATGCTCTTGCTTTATCTTTTAATGAGAATTGAAATAGCCTTAACCTGATTGCTTCATCGGTAACTCCGTTGATCTTTATCGTCTCGCATATCTCAAGGAAAATTGACTAGTGAAGATGTGGATCTTCATTTGAAAATCCTCCAAATTACTGTTGCGAAACCATATTTATGAGAGCAGGTTTGATCTCAAAATTACGGTTCGTAACAGTTGGCGGGTTTATGATAGAATTAGGATCATTCGCGCGCGGTACGCAATAGTCTCGTAAAAGTTTGGGTCTTGCTGCATCGTGAACTCCATTATCACCATTGTTTGTCTTCCATTGTTGATCGGTTCGTTCGGTGGGATATTCATGTTGATCGAATCTGAGTCTTCTTCGCTTTCAAAATTACTCGATGAAGAACTATGATTGGTTCATATCGGTGATGTGGAAGCGAATTGTCCTCCCTTACTAGCAATCCTCTCGGATCTTCGTACGGATGATTAGGCCAGCGTGCAGTGTCCTAAAAAAAAAGAAAATATGAAAATTTAAACTAAAAACTGAAAATAAAAATAAAATAAAAATAAAAACGAAATTAAAAATAAAAGAAAAATAAAAATGCAGAAAATAAAAAGAAATCTAGGCGTTTCTAGTTAATTGGATTCAATGGTCAAAGCAAGGGCGTCTTGCGAGGCCTTGCACAATGAACCATTATTTCCCGACAACGGCGCCAAAAAGCTTGATCACTCAAAAGAGAGCAATGTTTCTTTTAATATTTATAAACTCGAAAATGCTATCGGTTCGGACTGCAAGCGCACAATCCTATCGAGTAGTATAATCGAGGTCGATCCACAGAGAATATTGGTTCAATGCTTTGAGCGATCGAATCGCAATCTTTCGAAAGGCTAGACGAAATCTGAAAATTGAGAGATGTTGTTGTGATCAATGTAAATTAGGAAGCAATTAAAAGTAATTAAAATAAAGATAGAGATGAGAATTCCTAGGGTTTCGGCACACCATTGCCACTCAATCCGCCTTGACAATATATTCCTGTTGCGTCTGATTTTCTGTTGTAGTTTTATGAAATACACCACATAGGTCACTGCAATTTATGTTACGCAAAAATGACAGATCTTTCATCGAGATTCTACATAGGACACTGCGATTTTCCTTATGCAAATGTCTGATCTCTCAAATACCCCAAATTACTACACAGATTACTGCGAGTTTCTTTACGTATGTGATGGAATTTGGTACGCGTTTTGTTGGTCTGGTTTATGGTTTTCCCGCTAAGGTTTTCTTCACATAAACCTAATAAATCTCAACGAGGCTAATTCATACAAATAGTTTCTCTTACCATTAAAGTACTGTCACTACCCTAACGGACTCAAACTAGATCATTGAAATTAGATGAAGAGATAATAAATCACAAAAGCATTTTGATACAACAACAAGAAACCATAATCAACAGAAATATATATATCAAAACATCAAGAGTAACAAGGTTTACTGCCTAGCCCTAAGAAAAGGAAAAGCCGCGGAACGGCATTGTTACAAGCACTCCTCTCTTCTCTCTTTAATCAAATCTAACCCTAATTACAAAGATAACTATTCCTTCTGCCCAGGGGCCTTATATAGGAGTGGAGGGACGTGTAGAGGTTGAGTAGGGGCTAAGAAACTGATCTGGAAACAGCTGTCGGCAGTTATTCCCCAAGAGACGCCTTCGGATACGGACCGTATCAGTTGATACGGTCCGTATTAGGACCTTGACGGTTAGGGTTTAATGCTCCCAGCGCTATCTTCTGGTCTGTGCTAGGCCTGGTCCGTATCAGGCAATACGGACCGTAACAGAGACTTAGTCGATGAGCGTCGCTGATCCGATTGACCCGATTCTAGCTCCATTTGATGTAAAATAGTCCCAAAACTTGTTTTCTGCAATAAAACATAAAGAAGGGTGACAGTAGCCTTTTTCTCTAATAAATTAAACATAAGTGTGAGAAAATATGTAAAACCTAAGCCAAAACCCTACGTAAATCATCGTTATTTTGACTCTGATCAAGCCCCTTGCTCTCCTCCCTCTCTCGCGAAAAATACACCGAGCTGCTGCGGTGATCTCATTCCCGACGCCTCTCCAGCGATGCTCTCCAGTGACGTCTCTCTCGGGTGAGCAAAGAATCCCACAAGTTATATACCCATTGCAATCACAAGAAACCCTACACCTTTCCTTGTCCACTTCTACATTGTATAACTCGGGTACATAATTATAAATTTCAGGATGTTGAAAATTTTGAACCTTATAAGAGACACCTCTCTCGACTTCAACAACAACACCAAGTGTGTTGTCTTGTACCATCTCTTTGAACAACGAGAATACTTGCCGTGTATAAACTTGGCGTGCTTTGACCTCCACTTGATACCTTGACCATAGTTGCGGCACCTCATTGATATTTTTTATATCCTCATCACTCTCCCTTTGCCAAATGCCCTCAATTAGCTTCTCAATCTGTAATACGAATTGATAAACAGATTTGTGGTTGTTTACCAATAACCTAAATATAGCATTCATACTCTCACTCCTCTGAGTAGTTGACATGTCGGCAAAAAAAGTGCCTCAAAAGTAGGCTGGCACCCATTGCTCTCGATCTGTACATCACCTGGATGTACTTAGTGTCATGCAAGTTGTACGTGTCGCACATAGCTGCCCAACGATTCTCAAAATCTGAAACCGTCTTAGTACGGATTATTGTAGCCTTTAATTCATCCTCGAACCCAGGTTTCTCATTGTAAAGCTTCGCAAGTCGTTCCCTTGCCTTCCTCATTATATGCCACTGGCAGCATCTGTGCACAGTTTTTGGAAAAATCAACTCAATTGCCTTCCTCATCGCGGGATCTTGGTCAGTAATAATGGCAGACGGATGCTTATCGTACATTGCCTCCAACCAGGTTTTGAACAACCAACAAAAGTTATCCGCCGTCTCGCATTTGAAAAGAGCCATGCCTAATAAGATGGATTGACGGTGGTGGATGACTCCAATGAACGGTGCGAACGGCATGTTGTACTTGTTCGTCTGATAGGTGGTGTCAAAAGTCACAACATCCCTAAACTCTTTGTACGCTCTTCTTCCTCTACCATCAATCCAAAAAATATTCTTCATAACACCATCCTCATCTGCCAATACTGAATAAAAGAACTCGGGATCCTCGTGATCCTCTTGCTTCTGTTTGAAATACATCAAAGTTGTGTGAACATCAACCCCTATGAGCTTTGCATTATCCCCTGCTATAAGATTGCTTATATCTTTTTTCTTGAACCTAACATTCCCCTTACCATCATTTTCGGCACCTATAATTTCCATAATTTGAGATGTTCCCACATTTTGAGCACTCAATTTACGAATAGTTTCCTTCTGACTTGCCGTCATGCGCTTATGGGATCGCAAATGTCGAATCTTCGAAGGGCTCGTGATCAGCTCATGTTTGTGATCCTCCTCAAAGACGCTTGCTTTCCATTTTCCATTTTTCATAATTCTAATCCTAAGTGAGGCCTTGCAATCGACCCTTGTAATCCCATGTTCTTTCTCAGGGGTAGCAAGATCGGTTGAGCATCCAATCGGCCTCTCTTTTCTTTTATGCCAAACTGATTTTCCTTCTTTGGAACAAACATACCGAACCAATGATAACCCATTCTTATTACAAGTCTGCGTTGCTTTGCGAACACTAAATCCAACGGAACATGCATAATTATTGTAAAAAGTGTATGCCTCTTCAGGTGAATTGAACTCCATGCCGACATACGGCTTAGTTGTATCATTTGACAAAGGTTCATCGACTCGTATTGCTTCATAATAATGGATGTAGGGATCGGTGATATCTAACTGCATCTGAATTCTCTGATCATTTTCATCTTCATCAACAAAAATGTCATTTGAGGCTACCTCTGCAGTCTGCACTACTCATTTGGCCTACACAAACAAAATTAAGAAGGCAGAATTAAAACATCAAATAATGGAATTAAAACACCAAAATTAATACATGAGTTTGGGATGTGGGTCAAATTTTGTTAAGAGGGATTTGTAGAGGGCCAAGTAGAATAACAGTATGAATTCTGTAGTTGGATGTAATTTATTCTTTAATGCATTTGACAGTTTCAAAAAAAAAAAACCAGAAGCATCTCTTTGTATACCATAATCTTCTTTGTATACCCATTACTATTTTTTGATGTGAAAATTGGTGTGAAAATTAAATAACAAAAATACAAGCATCTCTTTACTGTGTAAGGCAGAAGCATCCAATAGAACTAAAATAACCACTAAAATTGGAATCAAGCATCTCAATTTTAAATATATTCACAGAAAAATTTCTAGCTGAATGTCAAGCTAGTATATAGAACCACTTTTTTATTGCAATATAAATGCTTAATTAATCAAAGTTGGAAAATAATAACGTTATTTTGGCAATGGATCCCTGAGAGTTCCTTCTCAGCATATATTTTGGCACTTAAATAGATTATCTACTTCAATTGGTCACAAGGTAAGATATTAACATATTACATTTCAGTGCTGTCTTGATTTCTTCTCTTGATACATATTATTCGGGTGATATTGCAAGGTTGAGCATGATATATCTGTTAGAAAAGCACTAGAAGATACCTCAGCTCGTACGATTTGAGAGAGCTTCCCCCAGAAAGGGGCTCGGTGTATTTTTCGCGAGAGAGAGAGGAGAGCAAGGGGCTCGGTGTATTTTTCGCGAGAGGAGAGCAAGGGGCTTTCGTTGGAGAAGAAAGGCTGGAGAGGAGAGGCGCCGGAGAAGGAGAGGCTAGGGTTGTCGCTGGGAGAGGAGGGAGAGGCGCTGGAGAAGAGATCTGCTTCGGACTGGGCTGCTGAAAATTCAATTTTGCTCCGAACTGGACCTGTTCAGTTCCGAAAAATTGCAAAGTCCATCTGATGATTTGCACGATTATTGAAGCGGATCCAACAGCCAGCAATCCGAAGTAAAATGGGGTGTTTAATTCGCAAAGCACGGTAGCCTTACTCATATATATATATATATATAGAGGTTGGCTAATGTCATAACGTTATAACTTCGGCCGAAGTTATAACGAGTCGTTGTTGCAATTTCAAAATTCAAACAACCGATCCGAACCGTTCAACTTTTTTTAAATATTGAAATGTGCTTAGAGACTAAATCTTACATTTTTTGAAATTTTTTTACTATTTATTAAGCCACTTTGAAAATCGCAGATCTACTGTGAACAGTAAAAAACAGTAAAATTTTCTGGGCCACCGGATCAGTATTTTCAAAGTGGCTTAATAAATAGTAAAAAAATTCCAAAAAATGTAAAATTTAGTCTCCAAGCATATTTCAATATTTAGAACATGTTGAACGGTTCGGATCGGTTGTTTAAATTTTGAAATTGCAAAAACGACTCGTTATAACTTCAGCCGAATTTATAACGTTATGACATTAGCCAACCTCTATATATATATATATATAGTTAATCTAAACTACCATTAATCAGTATATAACAATAAATTATTCATAAGAAAAAAAAAGTAAATTGACTAACCTTTTTTTTGAGAATCTGATAGAGGCTACCAGAGTTACATCTATTACATGAAAACAAAATTACATAAGTGAATACATCCTATCTTCGGTGATGCTACGTTAGCAATGCTTCAACCACAGAAAGCTCTCCTGTACCGCCCTCTGGGCCAATAGAACTGGCGGTTTACCCTTGCCTTCAAAGATCCTGGAATTGCGTTCCTTCCATAACAGCCAGCATGAAGCCCAGAAAGTTACTTCCCAACTATTCTTTCGTATGCTACCGCTGTTGATTGCCGAGTAGGTATATGTGTTCAGTACCGAGTCCCTTGGCCTCATTAGAGTAGCTCCCCAAATTCTAGAAATTGCATTCCAATACGATAATGCGAAAGGGCAACTGAAGAATAGATGCATTGCGGTTTCTAGCCTGCGTTGTGAACACAGTGCGCATCTCAATTCACATGTGAATCCCCTTCGCATCATAACCTCCTGAGTCAGAATTTTGCCCTTGAGCATTAAGAATGCGAAGATCTTAACCGTCGGGGGCATCTTAATGAACCAGGTTGAATTGTGACGCCACTTGAGCTTACCAGCTGTTATTAGTGTTTGGTACAGTGATCTTGCTGAGTAGACTCCACTTGAGTCCCACCTCCACACAATAGAATCCGTTTCAGCACCAAGTACAATTCCAGCTGTTGCAGGTAAACTGTGCAGTGTTGCTTCCCTGAGGGAGATGCCTCTGTGCTGAATACCCCAAGTTGTGTTGGCTAGCGGGGGGAACCTCCAAGAATCCATCCAGTATGATATACTCTTGCCCGTGCCAATGTGCCAAGTTGTGCTCCATACAAAAATCGGTTTTATTTTGTGCATATCCTTCCAGAAGAAAGATCCCTGTGTTGACCAAACTTTAGGTCCATTGACTTCTGTTGTTAAACATCTAAGTGCTGTGATGGTGTTTGACCAGAGGGATTCATGCTGCCTATACAGCTTCCATCACCAACGAATCAAGATAGCCCAATTCCTGAGTTTGAGGTCTGCAGCTCCCATTCCTCCATTCTCCTTAGGTATGCACACAGCTGCCAAATTAATGAGAGAAATGCCCCTTGAGCTTTAAGTTTTGCCCCACAAGAAATCCCTTCGTATTTTATCTAATCTCTCGATTACCCACTGTGGTAGCATGAAAGAGGCCATGAAATAAATTGGAACTGAGCTAAGCAAGGAATTCATAAGTTGTAATCGGCCTCCTCTGGATATGAATTTGCCCTTCCACCCCTCCAATTTAGATTCTATCTTTTCAAGTAGCGGGAGGAACAGTGCTATGTGAGGCCTTTTTAGTGTCAACGGCAAACCCAGGTAAGTGATCGGGAATTGCGATGCTTGGCACCCTAAGATGGCCGAGATTATGCTTGTTGTGGGTGGCTGTATGTTGACCAAGATCCATGTGCTCTTTTGGAAGTTTATATCTAGCCCCGAAACTTTGGAGAATAGGCGTAGTATAAGCTTCAGTGTCACCACCGTGGACAGGTCTGCTGAGGCAATGAATGCCGTGTCATCGGCATACTGGTGGGCTAAGATAACCTTGTCAATCCTGGTAGATAACCGACCATGCAGTGTGCCGTTAGCCATTGTGATCATTGATTGCAAAACATCCATTGCTAGGTCAAATAACGTGGGGGGATAAAAGGATCCCCCTGCCTCAACCCCTTCTTGTGAAAGAAAAATTCAGAACTGCCCGTTCATGATTACCCTCGACGAAGATGATTTGAGAAGTTGGTCAATCCATAGTATCCAACGACTCGGAAAGCCTCGAGCAGTCATTACATCTTGCAAAAAGGACCAGCTTACGGAATCAAATGCCTTAGCGAAGTCTACCTTGACAAACATAGCCGGCTTACCGGCTTTGGACAGGTGCTGTAGTATTTCGTGGGTTGAGTTAACATTTTCAAAAATCTGTCGACCTTTAACAAAGGCTGTCTGATTCGGGCTGATCAGTTTCAGAAGAAATGAGCGAAGTCTGTTGGCCAAGATTTTTGCCAGAAGCTTTGGGATGACATTTAAGACACTAATCGGCCGGTAATCTGAGATGCCTTGAGGTGCCTCCTTTTTTTTAATCATGATTATATTAGCTCTGTTGGTACTTGCCAAGTTGACTCTGTGATAATAGAACCCTTGCGTGATATCACATATTTCATCTTTGAGTACCGGCCACTGTGATTGGAGAAATTCGTTGGGAAGTCCGTCAGGCCCGGAAGACTTGTTTCGGGCTAGCTGCCGAATGGCAACCTCTATTTCGATTTGTGTAAAGGGTTCCTGCAGTGCTGAAAGGTCCGGATTTGAAGGATATAAAAATCTCGGTTCAAAAGGGAGCACATTCTTCTCAGTCCCCAGCAAATATTGAAGGTTCTGTTGGAAGGCATTTCGGATTAGGTTCTCATCTGAAATTTGTATCCCATTGCATGTGAGGTTTGAGATGGTATTTCTTCTGCTTCGTGCGGAGCAGATTGCATGGAAATATCTAGTGTTCTTGTCGCCTTCCCGCAACCATCGACATCTGGATCTGTGATGCCATTTGGACTCAATTAGACCAGCCAGCATGTAGGCTCTTTCTCGGACCTTATTTCTGAATCTGAATTCAGCAACTCGCAGCTGCCTCCTTTCCTCAATACGGTCAAAGAAGAGGATAGTTTGCTTGCAAAAGATGAGCTGCTTCTCCATTTCTCCAAAGTTCTGACAGTGCCATGCTCGAAGTCTCTCGTGCATTGTCTTGGTTTTTTCTTGAAAAAACTGTAGCCCCTGCCCCTGTACTAGATGAGAAGCACTCCATGTATCTTTAATAATTGCATTAGATTGAGAATTAGCAAGCCAAAACATTTCTAATTTGTAATCCTTTTTTTGTTGGGGTTCATTTTTACATGATAATAGGAGGGGGGCATGATCTGACACCAACACTTCCAGTGCATGTAATTGAATTATTTTAAAGTTGAATGATAGTTCAGGTGCTACAAAAATTCTATCAATTCTGGAGTGTGTGGGGGAGGGTCTTTTATTTGACCAAGTAAATAACCTATTTTTGAGTGGGATATCAATTAATTGAATATCCCTGATGACATCATTAAAAGCACTCATGAGGTTGAAGTTTCGAAAATCACCCGAACGGTCTATAAACCATCGCACGAGATTGAAATCTCCTCCCAAGATCCATGGATAGGTTGTCATTCTCGAAAGGCTTCTTAATTCTTCAAGGAATCTCAGCTTGTGTTCATCAGTGGATGGGCCGTACACATTGCTGACGAGAAATACAATACCCGAGCTTGTTTGTTGTAGCAGGGCCGATACCGAGTATCTTGTTGACCATGAGTTAAGTAGGTTGTAGTTCCTTTTCCATGAAATCAACATCCCTCCTGATGTGTTTATGGCTTGTACCGTTGCGCACTGTCTTTCAAAAAAATTAGGAAGAACACGAGAGTAATATCTTAAATTGTATTCATCCCACTTTGTTTCTTGCAAAATACAAATGTCAGCCCTTGAGTGCCTAATTATATTACGCACCACGTCGCATTTTTCCTCATTTCCCAGCCCTCTACAATTCCAACTCAATAATTTAAACTTTTTAAACTTAATCGACATAATTATCTTAATTACATCTTTTCATCTAGAGCCCCAGTTGGGATTATTCATCATCAGAGGTCAACTCATCATTAGGGTCTGGGTCAAACCTAGAGAGATCGTATTCCAAATCCATCCTGCTAGTATCATCGGCATTAGAATCCTCCAATTGTTGCCGCTGGGTAGCCTGATCTCTTCTCTGTGCATTGTCTGCTTCAATCTCTGTGTGTATTTGTTCCTCAGTGAGGCCACATCCCTTTGCTAGAGCCAAAATGTGACTACTGTTAACTTGGGCTTCATAAAAACCCGCTGGGTTGAAAGTGACAGAAGCCACTTCATTTCCTTGTTTTTTAGAAGGCTCAGAGGGTTCCCCAGTGGATGATTTTCGTTTTTTGCGGGCCTCAGTTTTGAAGGCCTATAGTGTTTGGTCAAGTGAATTCGGCCCTTTATCAGCCCAGTTATGTTCTCTGCCTCTTGATAAAATTCGAATTGGCTTATCTGTTGGAGTATGTGGCACGTGCCCCCCACTATGTCCTCCAGGCAGAACTGCTCCCCTGATTTGTGCAGCTGACACGCATCCTCCTCTGTAATTTGTCAGCCGTGACCTGCTTCCAGAAGAATCTCCACGTGGAGGCTCAGCAGTGCGCCCAAGAACTAGTGTATTGTTATGCTGTGGCCTGTGGTGTGGCGGGTGGAGGTTCAGTGGTGTCGTGTCCGCCTCACAAATTTTTTCCTTTCCTTTCACTTTATCGTTGCTGTTTTGTACCACCTTCGCACGTGCTTCTCTACTGGGTTGTGGCCGAGATGTAATCCTTGTGTGGGTCGGGTTGGCCGAACGGGTTGGATTTATTCGGTCCGGGAGAGTCACAACAGGCAGATCATTGTGAGGTAGCAACAGCTGATCCGCGGAGAGAGATAGTTCCTGCGTCACTGGAAATTCTGTGCTCTGTGTCTCCTGATATTTGTCAGCCGGATCTCGTGTGGCAGGAGGCAATGTGTGCCGGTGCGGGTCGTCCATGGGAATGATATCCAGGGTGGCGAACTGGCGGAGCTCCGGTGGGAGGGAGGCTGCGGTTTTTCCTCTGCATAACTCTCTGAGAACCTTGCGACTCATGACCACTGGTTCACTATCCATTTGGGCGTTTTCGTCATCCGATGATGAAGAAGACGGAGGTGGCTGCGGCCTTGTGTATCTCTTCGGTTCTTTGGGCATCTCAGTTGTCGGGTAAAGGGGAGTTCTCTTCCAAGCCAGTGTGTTTACCACGACGGTGTGGACCAGACCGCCTATGTGCATAGCAATTTGATGAGGCACCAATGATAGGTCGTCAACTGCTACAGCCGCAATCCAGGAGGTGAGCTTTGCTGGATCTTCTGGTGCAACAGAGCCCAAGTAGAGACCGAATCTATTCAATGCTTGCATGACCCTGTCTTCTAGCCAAATATATGGTGGTATGTCGGTTAGCCCCACAAGGACCATGTATGCCAGGATGCTAATAGCCGCTTCATCCAGCGGCGACCATTGCTGAAATGTGATACCTTCATCCCATGCCGCCTGTGGAGTTGTATTTATGAACGTGTCGGGGTCGACTTCCTTGGGGAGGATAATGAGGAAGCGAGAGCCTGAAATTTCGCAAACCTGGATCTCTTCCCTTGACACAAGGCCGGTTCTAACTGTATAGTCCCCGGCATTATCCGGGCCTAAGTCCCACTCAAAATTGCGCGTGTGCATTACCACCGCTTGCTTAAGGCGGTTGAGCTCTGCATAGTGTCGATCGTCTCGCTCAAAGAAGGTGTGCAGACATGTTGGCCTTTCAGAAGGCATCTCTGGTGAGGTGTAAGGGAATGAGCCAGTTAGTAATTCATCAAAGCTTGGTTCACCAGTGAGGCGCTGTGAGGGCCGGTGGGTGTAGTTGACAGGGAGCGGTGGTGGGATTATAGCCTGAGTGCAGCGAGAGCCTATGTGTCCGTTAGACCAGCACCGGCCGCATTTTTTGGGGTTACGGCAGTTTGCAGCAATATGGCCGGTTCTTGTGCATTTAAAGCACCTACCTTTCCATTCCGCAAAGGAAGGAGATGGAGGGAAACGAAGGCGGGTTGGACTATGTGGGGAGACGTAGTAAGTGGTTTTGGGTGATTTGGTTGGTGAGGTAGGGTGTGAAGAGTTGCTGAAGGTTTTATCAGATTGTTGGGTAGAGAGGGTCGGAGAAGAAGGCTGGAGGTTACGGCGGAGCACCTGAGCATAGGTTGGGTGAAATGGTGTGTAGATGGGGGTGATTGGTTTTGGCGGGGAGCCGCATCTCCAGGTGTCGGGGTAGCGACGCCGTCTTCGGACCTCTATCCAGTCACCGTCGCTGGACATATTGCTGTCTCTTAAGTTATCAATTCATGAAGACAAAAAGAAGAGAACAAAAAACCTTAAATTGACTAACCTTAGAGAGACAGAGTGAAGATATACTTGGAGTAGAGAGAGAAAGAGGTGGCAGCTACTGCCAACCTTTCAAAAGAGAGAGAGAGGAGGGGAGCACTACAGACAGAGTGAGGGGGCAGCAGGGCAAGTCAGTGAGAGGTTGGCAGAACAGCTCTAACTTGGAGCGAAACCAAACAGCTG
The DNA here is from genome assembly GCA_025461045.1 of Carex parvula. NCBI lineage: Eukaryota > Viridiplantae > Streptophyta > Magnoliopsida > Poales > Cyperaceae > Carex > Carex parvula. The sequence continues at coordinate 141,305 of JAJGRW010001095.1, read as the reverse complement.
TGTGGGAGAAATGCTTATATAGCAGTATCTCTTATAACGGTTCTGGACCTATAACAGTTACAAAATGTTAGAGTCAAGATTTTCAAAAATACTGCTGAAATATTTTATAACGGTTCAAATAGCAGAACCATTATAAGAGATTGGACATGTTATAAGTTATAACGGTTCTATTCTATGAACCGTTTATAAGATGTTCGCAGTGCTATTCTAATGGTTCAAAGAACTGAACCGTTATAACATGTCTGTTGAAGAATAAAGATCTTTCCCTCAGATATTATTCATCATTGGCAACTTAGGCAACAAATAATATAACAACCAAATGTATTATTGTCACACTAATTAGGTATCTAGCTGGATATTAGCAACAGCTAGTAAATCTTGTAATTAAGATACAATTAGAATATAGATTATAGCCTCTGTAAATTAGGAAACAGCCTAACGGCTAGTAGAATTTTTAGCCTATAAATAGTCTTGTACAGACATTGTAAAAGATACAATATACACAATAAAAGATTATTGTTCATCATTTCTATTCCTCTTCTAAATTCAGTATGGTATCAGAGCGTAGATCCTGAAAATCACGCAACAAGCAAACAGAGAGGGTTTAGAGCCAACAGAGCCAAACAAACCCAGATTCAAAAATTGCTAAATTCACACACAACAAAACATTACCCTAACCAGTAACACAACTGGCGGTACCAATTTTTTTTATATACCAGGAAAGCAACCGTAACACCAGCAAATCAACCAAATCAGCCAAAAATTAGAAAACTAGAAATCTCTTACCAGAAAAATAGAAACCATAAGTCCTTTACTAGAAAATCAGAAAAGCAAGAATCTCTTTACCAGAAAACCAGACACCGTATTTCCTTACCGGAAACCAGTATTTCCTGTTTTCAATATCTGTTCTTATCAAATTTACCAAAAAAAAAAACGAGCCACGTACCAGCAAGCAACCGGAAGTTCGGAACCCCTTAACTCTCGAAATAAAACAAATGCTCAACCGGAACCCTAACCCTAGGCCGGAGACGAATGGAACCTCCACCACCGTTCGATGCTCCAACTGTAACAAGGAGGGACACGAGCGGATACAGTGCTGGTTCCTCCACCCATCTCTCCGACCAAAGGGACCGAGTAGAGGAGGAGATAGCCGATCAGATCAGAGAGATGGCCTTTGCAACGAAAGAGGCGGCTACCATGGTGAACGAATGAAGGGTTCTTTAGTGGAGAATAAAGCAGTGGACGGTTCAGAGAAGAAAAGAAATAAAGGGGTCAGATCCGACTTGGCTCAATCTAATACAAATTACAATCGCTCCGGATTCTCTGTGGCTCAAACAGTGCAGCTAATCTAACTGTTAACCCAATTAAATAATTTGCTACAGCAGCAAATGTCAAGTTTTGTACATTCTAAATCTACTTCTAATTCTTGCAAAATTAATAATAATTTTAAATTTGCAAATCTGTGTCATAACACAAGTAAATGGATTATTGATTCGGGTGCAACTGACCATATGACATGGGATCCAACCAAATTAGAAAATATTACGCAACATAAAGACCCTGAACATGTAATTGTTGCAAATGGAAATAAGGTCCAAATTCAAGGTGTTGGTACAACCAAATTTCTTACAAAAAATGTGAATAATATTTGTATTTACCAGATTTTAACTCAAATTTATTATCGGTTAGTAAAATAACCCAAGAGTTGAATTGTAATGTCGTATTTTCACCAAATAAAGTAACCCTTCAGGATCGAGAATCAGGGAATACAATTGGTGAGGGATATTTGAAAAATGGTCTTTATTACCTTGAAGAAAATAGCACTAAATGTCTTGTGTCATTAAATTCAGTAGATCGTGACAAATTGCTACACCGACGATTTGGTCATCCATCTGACCAAGTTTTAAATAAACTTTTTGTTATAATCTTGATTCAAAAAATTGTGATGTGTGTAAATTTTCAAAACAAACTAGATTATCATTTTCTTTATCCACCAATCTGTCAGAAAAATGTTTTGACTTAATTCATTCAGATGTTTGGGGTCCAGCTCCTATCAATTCTTATAATCATTTTAGATATTTTGTCACATTTATTGATGATTTTTCTCGTACAACTTGGGTCTACCTTTTGAAAGGAAAACATGAAGTTTTTTCATACTTTCAAGAATTCTATAATTTTGTCGAAAATCAATATACTGCAAAAATTAAAAATTTTAGGTCTGATAATGGAACAGAATACATAAATAATAATTCTTTTGAATTTTTTAAACAAAAAGAATTTTACATCAAACCACATGCATCAACACACCCGAACAAAACGGAGTTTCAGAAAGAAAAAATAGACATTTACTTGAAGTTACTAGATCACTTCTCTTTCAAACTAATGTTCTAAAAACTTATTGGTCAGACGCGGTGTTAACAGCAACTTATCTTATAAATAGATTACCAAGTGCTAGACTTAGGAACATGAGTCCTTTAGAAATTCTTAAGGGTAGAAAAATTGATCTTGACCATATAAAAATATTTGGGTGTACATGTTTGTACATATAAAAAGACAAGACAAGTTAGATAAAAATTCAGTTAAAGCTATTTTTTTAGGATACTTGTAACACCGTAAACTTTTGAAATTAGATTTATTCAAATTTATTAAGTGGTTAAATCAAATAATATATATATATATATACAAAAATCAATTATGTGGATAGCAAATGATAATTATACGATTGTTGTGATTTTCGTCGCGGGAAATAACGAAAAATGGTGAAAACAGAGCCCAGTGCGGATGAACACACCCGCAGTGCGGTTCCATCCACCCGCACTGGGTACTTGGCCAATTTTCCAACGTTCAGCCAATTTTTCCCGAGCCTAGTGCGTCCGCACTGAGAGTCAGTGCGGATGGACCACCCGCACTGAATAACTTAGCCGATATTCTGAGATTTCATTGACCACCCGCAGTGCGGATGGCCACCCGCACCGCCATCCGCATTCGTGGAAATTCAGACGTGTTAACAGCGAAATTTACAGCCAGTGCGGGTCAGCGAACCGCAGTGCGGATGGACCCATCCGCATTCGCATACTGAGGGTCTATTTTGCAAAATTCCAAAAGAGGAAGTGGGGCCCTTTGTCATACACACCTCTTCCTCTCTTTTCCTTTCTTCCCTCTTCTGTTTTCTTTCTTCTTTCCTACGCCGACAAAGAGAGAGAGAGAACGACACAAAGAGAGAGTGAGAGAGAGAGAGCTCCGGGCGACGAAATCCCCCGAAAATCGAGATATCGAACGAGGAACACGTTTCTCGCTCTTTGCTTCCGTTCATTGGTAAATCCCATTTCTATTTCTCTCTCGATTCGTATTTCGTTATTTCTAGGTTTTCGATGAAAACCCGTAGAATTGCACCAAATTGATTGTGCTATGTCTTTGTTGATTCTATAGTGTTTATTGATTAATTTCGTGTTCCAATTTGTAACCAAATTCCCGATTGTGAATTTCTCCGAAATTGAATTGATTTTGGTACCATTATCTCGAATTGACCTAATTCTGATTCGAATTGTACCTTGTGGTACCTTGATACACTTATGACTTGATTAATTGGTACCGAAACCGAATGAAAACTCTATGTGACCTAAACCCTAGCAAAACGGTATATATATTTAAAGCATGTTTACGTGTATATCTTAAATAGAACCGGTAGAACAACAAGGTACGGAATCTCTCGAGACGTCTGAGACATAAAGACGAGTCTCGATCAGTTTATACAGGTGCGGGGTTTCTGGACTTGTCTGATATTTCCTTTTCAGAATTAAACTGTTATTCGGTTGTCATGTTGAATATTCATTGATGCATTAGCTGAATTGTGCATTGCATGTGCATAGCCCAATCTGTTTGAAATTGAATTGCTGAAATCTGAATGACTTGCATACTGGTATGGTTTACGATTGTGTCGATCTAATTAGATCTGATTTTAGAGTGTAAGTCACCAGAATTGGAATGTGAATGAGATTGGTCACCGGCGTGTGACGGGTCACCATCGTGTGACGAATTTGCAAAGCCTGGCATGCGGGCTTTGGCAGGATCCTAAAGCTTTAGCCTACCTGGGACACCGTAAGTCCCCAACCGGTTGGGGCAGGGTCAGTGATTTGATTGACGGTTATGATTATGGGTGACTAGTGTTATCGTCTAAGTCGTTATCCGGCGTGATAAGGCGTTCGAACGGTCAGTTGATTTTACGTTCCAAAATGATGTTGAATGAATTTTCTTGAAATGACTTGAAACCAGAACTTAGGAAATGGTTAAGCCAAAGCATTACAGGTGGGTGTCAGATAAAGGGTCCAGCTCGGTGGAACATCTGTAGGTGTCAGTAACCCTACAGATGTGGGTTTGATAAAGGGTCCAGCTCGAGAGAACACCTGTAGTGCTACCAGCTACAATACGGTAAGTTAAGCCTAATGTTATGTTTTATTTGAATATCGAACTTGCGACTCCTGGATGTTGATTTTCATTTGATTATCTGTTGTCATGGTATGCATGTTTATCTTATACACTAGTATAGAACTGTGTTATGTTTTATTTTGCGTTTCTTTTTGAAAATGAAACTTGATTGCAAGTCCAGCAATCCGTTGTGGCAATTATCGCACTGAGAATTTATTCTCACCCCACATTTGGGTTATCTTTCAGGTTTGGGTGCAGCCGGTAGCGGAGAGGCACGTCGGATTTAGGCCATCGGTATATGTCACCTATACCTGAGTTTTTGTTTGGTATTTGACTAGAGATGTACCTATGTTTTTGATTTTGATATATTCTCTATGTCATGACCTTTGGTTGTATCCGTACGAGATACTGTTTATATATACTATGACCTGTTTTATATTCGAACCGATTTGTTGTGTGTATTGTGTTATTGTTGCTTGTTGGGGGTTGGTTTTCTATTATATCGTACATGCCTTGTAGGCATACAGGAAACTGTATGTCTACGGCAGGGTCCCGTCACATCCTGCGGGCCGCGGGGTGTGACAGGTCTCCTTTGGTGGTATCAGAGCATGGTTTAGAACCTGAACCAGACTTGTTTGGATACGTGAGTGGTATGCGTATTAATTGGGGCCGGCACGACTATACGAATGTCGTATGATAAATAAGGAATATAGAATATTATAAACTAACTTTGTTTATTCAGCAAATGGAAACACGCCGAGGTAGAGGCAGAGGCAGAGCTCGTAGGAATCCGGAACCTAGTCCGGAACCAATTGGTGAGCCAGTTGGGGCTCAAGCTGGGGCTGGTCCAGCTGGTGCTGGAGTTGCTGGAGGAGCTGGTAGGGACCGGGACTTAGATGACCGGTTGATTGCGGCCTATGAGAGAGGTCGTCAGGCTCAGATGCGGGATGTCGCACCAGTGGTTCACGGTGGGGCACCCGAAGAGTTCAGAAGGTTATATGATGCATTCCTGCGCTTGAATCCGCCGCGTTATGATGGAACCGGCGGGTATGCGGCAGCTGAAGAATGGCTCGCTCAGATTAATGCAAAGTTGAATTTATGTCGTGCTCCCGATGACAATAAAGTGGAGTTAGTTGAGCAACAGTTGGAGAGCGATGCTAGATTTTGGTGGGACGGGGCTCGACGTAATTTTGAAGGGGAGGAAGCGAGGATCCCTTGGGAGTGGTTCGAGCAACAATTCAATAGGCGATTTATGAGCAATATGCAGCGAGAAGCATTGCGGAGAAAATTTCTGGAGTTAAGGCAAGATGGGCGTCCGGTGGTGGAGTATAATAGTGAGTTCTTGGCATTTTCTCGCTATGCTACGGATGTGAGAAATGATGTGGAAAGGTACCATAGACAATACTTGGACGGGTTGGATGGTAATATCTCTATGATTGTGGATACTCCGATGGCGAGGGAATTACAAACAATGATGGATCACGCCGAACAGGTTGAGATGCATGGTAAGCGGAGGAAGACGCAAGTGAATGAAAGGAATGTGAAACAACGGGAGGATCAGAGTAGACAAGTGTCGAAGTCGAGGGGAGGATCATCATATACTAGACCCCCTCGGTCGAACATGGCACCGAGACCTCCATTCAGACAGACCTCTATGCCGGGTTCTAGACCGGCGATGCCTTCGCAATGGTGCCGATCATGCAATCAAGCACATGATGAAGTTGAGTGTAGGCGCAAGGCGAGCGCTTGTTTCATATGTGGTAGCACGGGACATTGGGCGAGGGAGTGCCCGAATTCGCTTATAAGGATGCAAGGCGCTAGTGGCGCAGGAGGGTCAGCTAGCGTTGGGCGTGGCGCGCCGACGGGGCGCGGACGTGGCACATTTCAAGCTAGCGGGGCTAACGCTAGCAGGGCTAGCAGCTTGGGCAGTACCGGCAGGGCGGCGGCGCATGCGCTTAACATCGCTGGAACTTCGCGCGACGCTGCAACTGAGCAGGGACGTGGCCAGACCGATGTCATGACAGGTTTACTCTCTATATCTGATCATGAGGCTTATTGTTTGATTGATACGGGGTGTAGTCATTCGGTGGTGTCGAGGGTATTTGTGGAAAAGTGTAGTTGGCCAATTGAAACGAGTCACCAAATTTTAAACGTTCAAACCCCATTTGGATCAACTGATCAAGAAATTACTATATGCCGAAACCGTAATATTAAAGTAGATGGAAGGGAATTCGAAGCTGATTTGTTGGTTATGGATATTGTGGGGTATGATGTCTTGTTGGGAATGGATTGGTTGACGAGGCACGCGGCAACTATCGATTGTCCGCATCGACGGATTCATTTTGCGAATTCAAGAGGTATGTCATGTATTTTGAAATGTAGAGAACTTGGGGAACTAACACCGTGTGTTTCTGCTGTAGAAGTGAGACATTTATTAGAAACAGGATGTACAGCTTATCTGGTGGCCGTGGTGTATGCGGCTGCGGCAGTTCCAGAGATCAGCACTATACCGGTGGTTTCAGAATTTGTCGATGTATTTCCGGAAGAGATTGTGGGGTTACCACCTGAGCGAGAAGTGGAGTTCGGTATCGAACTAGTACCGGGCACAACACCGATTTCAAAGGCGCCGTATCGAATGGCACCGGCAGAACTGAAAGAACTAAAGGCGCAGTTGGAAGACATGTTGGAGAGTGGGTTTATCAGACCTAGCACATCGCCGTGGGGTGCGCCAGTGTTGTTTGTCAAGAAGAAAGATGGAACGTTGCGGTTGTGCATTGATTACCGCGAGCTGAATAAGGTAACTGTGAAAAATAAGTATCCGTTACCTCGGATTGATGATCTGTTTGATCAGTTGCAGGGATCTTCGGTATATTCGAAAATTGATCTGAGAACAGGGTACCACCAGTTGAGGATTCGGCCTAGCGACGTGGACAAGACGGCATTCCGTACAAGGTACGGGCACTATGAATACCTGGTTATGCCATTTGGGCTGACGAACGCACCGGCAGCGTTCATGGATATGATGCAACGGGTATTTCACGATCTATTGGATTCGACGGTTGTGGTTTTCATTGATGATATCTTGGTGTATTCGCGCTCCCGAGAAGAACATGAGGTACATCTTAGAATTGTTTTGCAAAGGTTGCGGGAACATCAGTTATTCGCAAAGTTTTCGAAGTGTGAATTTTGGTTGGATGAGGTTACCTTTCTCGGGCATATTGTTTCGGGAAAAGGATTAGCGGTGGATCCGGAAAAGATTCGGGCTGTTACCGAATGGCAGAGGCCGAAGACAGTTACGGAGATTCGTAGCTTTTTGGGGTTAGCCGGGTACTACAGGAGGTTTGTACTCGGGTTTTCGCGCTTGGCTGCACCACTTACAAAATTGCTGCATAAAGGTGTGAAGTTCGATTGGGGTACCGCGCAAGATAAGAGCTTTGAGGAATTGAAGAGTCGGCTGGTATCCGCACCGATCCTTGCTATGCCGACTGCTGATAAAGAGTATACGGTTTATACCGATGCATCGCGATCAGGGTTGGGTTGCGTATTGATGCAAGATGATCACGTAATTGCCTATGCATCTCGGCAATTGCGACCGCACGAGCAAAACTACCCGACTCATGACTTGGAGTTAGCGGCGGTGATATTTGCGTTGAAGATTTGGCGGCATTATTTGTATGGCGTGAGATGCCGTATATTTACTGATCATCAGAGTTTGAAATACATCTTCACGCAAAAAGAATTGAATTTGAGGCAAAGAAGGTGGTTGGAATTGATGAAAGACTACGATTTGGATATCCAGTATCACGCGGGAAAAGCGAACAGTGTAGCAGATGCGTTAAGCAGAAAGAGTCAGGTAAACCTGGCGTCGGTAATCACAAGTGAAAAGCATCTTCTTGAGGAAATGCGTAGGTTGGAAATTCATGTTGGCGCATCACGCGAATTAGCGTTGGAAGTGGCATCTAAGTGTGGTAAAAGCGAGGTGGGGACTAGCGCAACTGCAATTGCGTCGGTTGTGCTAGCGGCGGTTGAGATCCGATCGGAATTACACGAACAGATTCGTGCAGCGCAACAGGATGATCCGAAATGTCAGAAATTTAAATTGCACTACGAGTCAAATGCTGATTCCCCGTTTAAAGTTCAAGGAGATGGTATTTTGAGGTTTCACGATCGCATTTGTGTACCAAATAAATCTGAGTTGAAAGATGTGGTTCTATCGGAGTCGCACGACTCGGGTTATGCTATTCATCCGGGGGAAGTGAAAATGTATCAAGATTTGAAGAAGTATTTTTGGTGGCCGAAAATGAAGCGAGACGTGCAAAGGTACGTTGAAAAGTGTCAGATTTGTCAGCAAGTTAAAGCGGATCGAAGGAGGAAAGCGGGGTTGTTGAGACCGTTGGAAATACCTACGAGAAAATTTGAGTCGATCACAATGGATTTTGTATCCGGGTTTCCGAGGACAGTTAATAGATACAACACGGTTTGGGTGATTGTGGACCGGCTGACGAAGATAGCTCATTTCATTCCGCTACGGATTGAGACGTCGGGGCAAGAATTAGCGGAGTTGTTCTTGAAGTATCAGTTCAAGTACCACGGTTGCTCACGCTATATCGTTTCGGACCGAGATCCTCGGTTCACTTCTCATTTCTGGGAGAGCTTTCAAGAGACAATGGGTACTAAGCTGAGGTTCAGTACAGCGCATCATCCTCAGACGGACGGTCAGTCTGAGCGCACTATTCAGACATTGGAAGACATGTTACGCTCTTGTGCGCTAAGTTTAAAAGGTTCGTGGGTTGATCACTTGTATCTGGTGGAGTTCGCTTATAACAACAGTTATCACTCGAGCATTGGTATGTCACCGCAAGAGGCGCTGACGGGGCAGCAGTGTAGTACTCCGTTGTGGTGGGGACCAGCGGGTACATATCCGCCTACGGGGCCGCAAATGTTAGAAGAGATTGCTGAGAAAACGAAGATAGTTCTGAGTCGGCTCAAGTCGGCCCAAGAAAGACAAAGGAAATACGCGGATATACATCGAAGACCGTTGGAATTCCAAGAAAGTGATCACGTATGGCTTCGAGTTTCGCCTGTCAGAGGCGTACACAGATTTGGTGTTTCGGGGAAGCTAAGTCCTCGTTATATTGGGCCATTTCAGATTTTGCGACGAGTTGGACCGGTAGCATACGAACTTGCACTGCCACCAGCGCTGGACCGGGTTCACCCGGTGTTTCATGTATCACAGTTGCGCAGGTATGTGCGAGATCCGGCACATTGTATTGACCATTCTGATTTACACGTGCAAGATGATCTGACTTATCAAGAGGAACCGATGCGGATATTGGATCGAAAAGAACAACGACTACGAAGAAAAGTGATCCGACTCGTGTTGGTAAAATGGGGGCGACATTCCGATAAGGAAGCGACGTGGGAACTCGAGGAAAGCATCCGAGAAAAGTATCCGGAGTTGTTCGACAATTAAGGTACGAAATCAAGTTCAGCGGACTGAACCTCATTTTAAGTGGGGGAGAATTGTAACACCGTAAACTTTTGAAATTAGATTTATTCAAATTTATTAAGTGGTTAAATCAAATAATATATATATATGTATATACAAAAATCAATTATGTGGATAGCAAATGATAATTATACGATTGTTGTGATTTTCGTCGCGGGAAATAACGAAAAATGGTGAAAACAGAGCCCAGTGCGGATGAACACACCCGCAGTGCGGTTCCATCCACCCGCACTGGGTACTTAGCCAATTTTCCAACGTTCAGCCAATTTTTCCCGAGCCTAGTGCGTCCGCACTGAGAGTCAGTGCGGATGGACCACCCGCACTGAATAACTTAGCCGATATTCTGAGATTTCATTGACCACCCGCAGTGCGGATGGCCACCCGCACCGCCATCCGCATTCGTGGAAATTCAGACGTGTTAACAGCGAAATTTACAGCCAGTGCGGGTCAGCGAACCGCAGTGCGGATGGACCCATCCGCATTCGCATACTGAGGGTCTATTTTGCAAAATTCCAAAAGAGGAAGTGGGGCCCTTTGTCATACACACCTCTTCCTCTCTTTTCCTTTCTTCCCTCTTCTGTTTTCTTTCTTCTTTCCTACGCCGACAAAGAGAGAGAGAGAACGACACAAAGAGAGAGTGAGAGAGAGAGAGCTCCGGGCGACGAAATCCCCCGAAAATCGAGATATCGAACGAGGAACACGTTTCTCGCTCTTTGCTTCCGTTCATTGGTAAATCCCATTTCTATTTCTCTCTCGATTCGTATTTCGTTATTTCTAGGTTTTCGATGAAAACCCGTAGAATTGCACCAAATTGATTGTGCTATGTCTTTGTTGATTCTATAGTGTTTATTGATTAATTTCGTGTTCCAATTTGTAACCAAATTCCCGATTGTGAATTTCTCCGAAATTGAATTGATTTTGGTACCATTATCTCGAATTGACCTAATTCTGATTCGAATTGTACCTTGTGGTACCTTGATACACTTATGACTTGATTAATTGGTACCGAAACCGAATGAAAACTCTATGTGACCTAAACCCTAGCAAAACGGTATATATATTTAAAGCATGTTTACGTGTATATCTTAAATAGAACCGGTAGAACAACAAGGTACGGAATCTCTCGAGACGTCTGAGACATAAAGACGAGTCTCGATCAGTTTATACAGGTGCGGGGTTTCTGGACTTGTCTGATATTTCCTTTTCAGAATTAAACTGTTATTCGGTTGTCATGTTGAATATTCATTGATGCATTAGCTGAATTGTGCATTGCATGTGCATAGCCCAATCTGTTTGAAATTGAATTGCTGAAATCTGAATGACTTGCATACTGGTATGGTTTACGATTGTGTCGATCTAATTAGATCTGATTTTAGAGTGTAAGTCACCAGAATTGGAATGTGAATGAGATTGGTCACCGGCGTGTGACGGGTCACCATCGTGTGACGAATTTGCAAAGCCTGGCATGCGGGCTTTGGCAGGATCCTAAAGCTTTAGCCTACCTGGGACACCGTAAGTCCCCAACCGGTTGGGGCAGGGTCAGTGATTTGATTGACGGTTATGATTATGGGTGACTAGTGTTATCGTCTAAGTCGTTATCCGGCGTGATAAGGCGTTCGAACGGTCAGTTGATTTTACGTTCCAAAATGATGTTGAATGAATTTTCTTGAAATGACTTGAAACCAGAACTTAGGAAATGGTTAAGCCAAAGCATTACAGGTGGGTGTCAGATAAAGGGTCCAGCTCGGTGGAACATCTGTAGGTGTCAGTAACCCTACAGATGTGGGTTTGATAAAGGGTCCAGCTCGAGAGAACACCTGTAGTGCTACCAGCTACAATACGGTAAGTTAAGCCTAATGTTATGTTTTATTTGAATATCGAACTTGCGACTCCTGGATGTTGATTTTCATTTGATTATCTGTTGTCATGGTATGCATGTTTATCTTATACACTAGTATAGAACTGTGTTATGTTTTATTTTGCGTTTCTTTTTGAAAATGAAACTTGATTGCAAGTCCAGCAATCCGTTGTGGCAATTATCGCACTGAGAATTTATTCTCACCCCACATTTGGGTTATCTTTCAGGTTTGGGTGCAGCCGGTAGCGGAGAGGCACGTCGGATTTAGGCCATCGGTATATGTCACCTATACCTGAGTTTTTGTTTGGTATTTGACTAGAGATGTACCTATGTTTTTGATTTTGATATATTCTCTATGTCATGACCTTTGGTTGTATCCGTACGAGATACTGTTTATATATATACTATGACCTGTTTTATATTCGAACCGATTTGTTGTGTGTATTGTGTTATTGTTGCTTGTTGGGGGTTGGTTTTCTATTATATCGTACATGCCTTGTAGGCATACAGGAAACTGTATGTCTACGGCAGGGTCCCGTCACATCCTGCGGGCCGCGGGGTGTGACAGTTCCAATGCCTCCATTTTTTCATGCCTCCACCATGCCTCATTTTTAAAACTTTAATAACTCAAAATTTAAAACTTAAAAGTCAAAATAAAACCGTTGGATATGATCTACTCATTATTCTATACACGTGTAAAAATTATGACATTTCAATTTTGTTTTGTGGTTGTCATCAGAGCTTGTAAAAAACGTACTAATGTGGATAATTTCTAGACGTTGATTTTTCAACTTATTGATTCACATAAAAACAAAATCAAAAGTGTAATTTTTATGAGCGCATAGATAAAATGATATAGATCAAATCCAACGGTTTATTTTGACTTTAAGTTTTAAATTTTGAGTTATTAAAGTTTAAA
>JAJGRW010001095.1:94567-121371 GCA_025461045.1 Carex parvula | reverse complement strand
CAATATTTAGGGTTTTGGCATTTTTAACCATAATTAGGCTAATTAAGCGTAATTTTCCGAAATTAAAGTTGCCTACTATTTAGGGTATTTTGGCCTTTTTTACCATAATTAGGCTAATTAAGTAATTTACCGAAATTAGCACAGTTGACCAATATTAGGGAATTTTGGCCTTTTTTACCATAATTATAATTAAGCGTAATTTTACCGAAATTAGCACAGTTGACCACTTATTTAGGAAATTTTTTGGCATTTTTTACCATAATTAGGCTAAGTAGCGTATTTTACCCGAAATTAGGTTATTTTAGACATCAGGACTGCCTAGCGCACGGTTATTGTAGACCTCAGGATTGCCATGAGGGTGTACGTTCCTTTCTTAGATGTTCATTTAAATTTTGTTGGGTTTAAATTTTATTATGTCATCACCATGCGGATTACTTTTTCAACGCAGGACACGGGTCTTTTAGATGTGAAGTTGCGGTGGTTCACATGCAGTACTACAGATATGATGGCCCCGTACCGCATCAACCTGGGTCTCTACCAGGTTGTGGACATCGTGCGGACAGAGAGAAGCTCATCAATGTATCTCTCAGCGCTGGACTGGTGGAGCGATGGCGTCCCGAGACGCACACGTTTCACATGCCATTCGGAGAGATGACAGTGACTCTCAGGATGTGAGTGCTCTTTGGGGTTTGCCTATCCGTGGCACACCCGTCGGTGGCGTCTCTGACAACACCAGATTCGTAGGTGATGTCGAGGAGTTGTTGGGAGCTGAGCCTTCCCATATCATTGGGGACAATGGGAGGTTGAAGTTCCATTTGAAGATGACGAGGTTACGGCAGCACTTCAGCGCGGGTCTCTCGGCAGATTCCACCGAGCTGGAGATGCAGAGGTAAATTTTATAACTTGTTTCTATTAAACAATTTATAATACGAGGATTCTATTAGAATTTTTATATGTTTTGTATTGCAGATATACACGGGGCTACGTGATGGACCTTTTTGGTTCTGTCATGTTTCCTGATTCCAGCGGTGACCAGATGCCGATGATGTATCTCCAGCTGCTGACAGACCTTGAGCGGCCGTCGTCGTACAACTGGGGTGGGGCTGTCCTGGCGTATCTGTACTCCCACCTGTGCCTAGTAGTGAGCTAAGTCACCAACTCTTAATTTAGTGTAAATTATTTAATCAATCAATCCATCAAAATACACTGACGTGTAATGTTCTTGAAAATGCAGCCGAATGTGAAGCAGATGTACGGACCGGTACTCCTACTTCAGCACTGGTCGTGGGCACGGCTACCGGTGGGCCGTCCTATCCCCAATGAGGCGCCGGAATGGGGAGAGCCGAATACATGGAGATGCCTGGCATACGGCAAGAAGTGGCACGGTGGCCACAACTACTTGGATCGGACCCACGGTGCTACTGTTGGGATCAGGCCAGTCCGGTCAAAGATCCAGAGTTTGCCATCCGTTCTTGTTGAGTGGACGCCCTACGAGCAGTTGTACATGGAGAACCTCTTGCCGGGCAATGTGGGTGACCAGCAGGAGCAGGAGATGTGGTTCTACCGAGGTCCACTCATACACTTCTGGATAGTGGAGCACCACTACCCAGATCGGGTGCTCCGCCAGTTTGGTCGACCGGCGTTCATTCCCACAGACCCATCTTTGCCGAGGTCCACGCACAGAGACCTGCACAGGTAAGTCATAGTCTATTGTCAAATATCTCATATTACTTGATAGTTTTGTATTGCAACTAACGTCTTCCTTACAGGATGAACCACCGAGGGCAGCTGGATAAGGATTGGAGCACCCATTTTGATGCATACTACAGGACGGCCCAGGATCCTCTGCAGATAGACTTCTATCATGAGCCAGATGGGATCATTCAGACCCAGGGAGATCCCCAGTTGAGGTACGATACTTGGTACACGCAGATCTGCATGGCCAGTGTCTATCTGCAGGGCGATTACGGTGCCCATCTCCGCGACAGGATCCAGAGTGATGATGGTTACCATCCCAACGGCCGTTCATTCACTCGCCAGGTAAATCACCTAAAACTACTGTAGGGCGCAGAAAGTTGCACAACGAGGGAATGTGCGTGCGCATGTTAAATGTCTCAAGGTTCAGTGCTCTCTATTTTCTAGACATGGAGAGAACATCGAACTTAAAACATTCGTTTCTTTCTACAATTCCTTCTGGTTCACCCTCGACAGACCTACTGTTCATGATCAGCCTATCGAGAGAGTTTATTGATTGTGGGGACGTTTAACTCCCAGCGGGCGCAAGCCCCCGCTGTTAATTACATCAGATGACCCTTCCAAGCCATACTGAACACCTCGTCCATTCCGGGATTTGTGCCTATTTTATGAGAATTGAATAATGGGGCTAAGAGGGGACTCATGTATTGGCTTTGGATTTGATTTGGTTGGTTTTATATGTTTGGACATGTGTATGTGTGTGATTTTATATTAAAAATAGTGTTTAGTATATTTTGAAATAGGAATTTGGATATTTGAAAAGTAGATGTGTACTATTTGTTTATATTTGATTTATGACGTGTTTATTTACATTTTCATTAATTAATTACATTCTATTAAGAAATAAAATCATTTAATTTTGAAGAAAGGGTATTTTGGTCATTTCAGGGTTTGGCTGATTCTTGGACATGTTCAATTTTGATTTAGAAATATGGAGAATTCAATTTAGGTTCATTTGGAGGTGGTTTGAGTCAATTCGGACTTAAGATGAAAAAGTTATGATTAAAAGGGATTGAGAAGGACCTATTTGTAAATATTTATTTTCTGTTAAGGGCTTATTTATGAAGCTGGGAGGGTGTGGATTTATGATTTGGGTTTTAGATAGGGTTTTATGTGAGATTGGGCTTTCAGGGGTTATTTTGAAGAGTTTTTAGAATTTCAAGGACCTGGTTGTAAATGTACAAGGGCTTCGCTATAGATATTAAAAAGTCAGAGGGACTTTGGTGAAAAGAGCTTTGATTTAGAAATTTTATTTATTAACTGGGCTTCAAGATTTGGATTTTGGGCTTTTAGATATGTGCTTTTGGGCTCTGAGATTTGTGCTGAGTATTTGATTTTAGAATTGGGCTTTTTCATTTGTTTTTCAATGCTGAACTTTGAAAATTCATATAAAATCGAAATAAAATTAGAAAAATGTAAAATTTGTGTTAATTTTGTGTGTCTTGGAGTCCTTTATTTAACTGTGCAATTTGTTTTTCATTTTGAATTTTTAGGTGACTTGTGCTGTCCAGTTTGCTGACAGGGGTCGATATGGGCATTTCTGGTTGTACCACTGTACCAGTGGCCTTTGGCTTATGCTTAGTTACTGAGTTTGCATTTGGTACTGTACCAGTGACTGGTTGGAGGTCATTAACATGCATCACACTGACTGGTTGAGGTCAAGGCATGTTTTAAAGGCTTGAAGGCCACTGTTTTTTACCAGTAACATAAAAGAAAGGAAAAAACTCCAAAGTCATTGTTTAACATTTCATAATTATCAAAAGGTTGTCAGAATTTGGAAATTTGCAGGGAAGCCCCTGGTTTTATGAAAATCATGCATTAAGTGATCTTTTCACTTGATTGTTGAGCAAATCATTGAAATATCATAGGCTTAAACATATAAATGGCAATTTTCAGCATGGCTGATGCCTATTTACAGTTTAGACCTCAATTTCTCACTAATTGCACAGGGTTTCTAATTTTGCCAACATTTATGCATATAAATGCATTAATTATTGACCAAATCAAATCCTTTGTACAAGTAGGCCCTTTGGATCTTTAGATTGAGAGAATAATAGGGGAGACCTCATGGCTCAACCCAATTACCTCTTGTGTTTTAATTTTTTTTATTGTCACTTTATTTTCCTTTTAATTTCTTCACAAAATAATTAATATAGCTTTCATATGAAGAGAGACCTCATGGCTCGATCCTCATACTTCTACTACTTAATCATTTTTAAAAGAAATTAAAGGAGTTAATAAAAGGCAGAAACGTCAAAGACCAAAGTTTATATTATATATATTTTTTTATTTCATAAGCTCCAAGAAAAGAACATAACAAAATATATAATTTTATTTTAAGAAAGGAAGGGGAAATATTTACATATATGTTTTCTTTTTATTTGTTGAAAGACAGAGATGCATACTTATTGTATATTTATTCATCGAATCATAGACTTTAATCAACTATGGTAGTTGCATTGCCTCATCCATATATGTTTCATTTAGACTTTACTGTAGCATTTAATTGTTACATAAAGCCTTCAATGCATTGATCGATTTATTCTTATGACTTATTTAATCAAAGCCAAAGCTTTAACCTTTTCTTATTGCAACATAGAATGAAAAAGAAAGAAAGAAGGTACAGAAAAGAACAAAGGAAAGAAAAGAAAGAAGAAAAAAGACAGCAAGCAACACTTAAACGAAATTTCAAGATAAAAGCTCAAAGAGAGCATGTTTTTATTAATCCATCATGATATTACATGGAAAACATAGCCTCTTTAGCATCTACATTGTAAAAATCTTAATCTCTATCTATTTCTTTCTTGAATTTGAGGCAGAGGATAAGGTTGCTATCTAGCAATGTTTTGGCTATGTAGCCGTATGGTGTTTTTCAGAGTTTTTTTTGTATCTGTAGGGTTTCGGCTTTGTATGTATTATCTTTCCTTCATCTTCAATTGCTCTTTATATAGGCAGAGGTGTGGAGATATTAGGGTTTAGGCGCCTGGTATGCTGGCAACATCATGACCCTTCATTTTCCTTGAATTTTGATCTTGTGGTTGGCTTGTCTTGTGCTTATCCACAGCCTTGGAGAAGGCATATTCGGCTCTGTATCCTTTCTTGTTTTATTCTCAGCTCCAGCAGAGGGTACTGTGTATATGTTTTATGACCCTTCTCCTAAATGCACTTGGCATACCGTAGGCCGAGAACCAGATTGCATAGGTTTACTTGGTGTACCATGCTCCAAGCATGTAGAGCACGAAGGGGCCAAAATGGATCGCTGCTGCCACTTGAATTCCCACTTCATATCATTAGATTTCGGTGGACTCGGTTTATAGTGCACCATATCATTGACAGCTTGAGGTGCTGCATGGATCTCGCATGACCTGGGTTTAGGGAAAATGAAGGGATCACATTTGTGCTGATTTTAATCTTTGCACGGGATTCGGGTGAGTGTGGTGCACCGTGAACCGGGCTACTGCACACATGGGATTTGCATTGGCTTTCATGAGCCGAGTTTAGGGAGATTAAAGAGGTTCGTTTTGCGCCAGAGATATGGAAATCTCATTCGGCTGATTTTGTTTGCCTTCGGCCCAATGCCTTTCTTTCTTTTTACTTGGGCCCTTTGTTTTAATTCAGCCCGAATTCCATCATATCAATTTCATTTCTTTTGATATACATTTTTTATTATATTTTTTTTATTTCCATATTCCGACCTTTTAGGTCAAACAACTACATAGTTTTTCTCTAATTTAATAGTTCATCAAGGTTTGATCTGACATGCCAATTTTGTTTCAGCTTTTGGCGGGGATCAAGGAGTGCGCTCATGGGATCTCCACGATGGGCAAGAAGAACTGGCGATATCTTGGGTACCGCATTCTCAAGAAAAATGCAAATGTGGTTGAGGATGCCGGGCACAGTGGGAAGATCATCACGATTATTGGACATGAGATGCCACCTTCTCATCCATCGCATCCATCCTTCGTCCCGTCAACCTACTTCGCAAACAAAAACACAAAGAAACAATACGGAATAAGCTACAAAGCTCAGTACCGGTTATTTAACGACGTAGCTTTTCTATAATTGACTTAATTAAACAATCATTTCAAACAGACTGGATTAATCCACACAAATTCAAATCAAATTATACCGGCATATTTAACGACGATAGCACCTGGGTCTAGATTATCAGTAAACAAGTCACACAGTATTTGGAATGTCTCTCACAGACCATTCCCACATTTACAGTACACACAATCTCATCAGTTCACAATCAAATTCGAACCTCAGACCCGCTATCCCGTTAAATATGCCTCATAATCCAATATCCAATTCAACCAAACAAAACGAAAACACAAATTATAGAGAAGTCTGGTTACTTGATAGCGATCAATCCAGAAATCCAATTCAATTCGAGTTACAATAATTATTCAGAATCAATACGACGTAGTCAAAATTTCAATCGGACATGACATCAAATATCATCATATTTATCGAAACATATCTTATCATTTTCTCAAATTTGCTCTCTTTCATTTCGCTAAGTTTGATCAGTGATACTACAATACAATGATTCCATGTATATCAAGAGATTTTCACGGTGGTAAAAAAAATGAGAGGTGGTTTTCATGCAACGAGCCGCGTGGCATAAGTGCCACGTTGGCCTTTTGGTTTTTTTTTTTTAAGTTTAAGCTTTTTACTTATATAACCTTTAGATTTTAAATATTATAAAAACATTCTAAATAAATTCAAGAAAAATTATTAAAATTACCGGGGGTTAATTTTTGAAATATGTGAGATTTTATTTGTAAGTAAGTTATATTTAATTTTAAATAAGTTATATTTATTTTTAGAATAGGCTAGATTTATTTTAAAATATGTTAGATTTATTTTTGAATAGGTTAGATTAATTTTTGAAATATGTTAGGTTTATTTATAAATAGGTTGGATTTTTTTAATAGTTTAGATTTTAAAATATGTTAGAAGTTAGATAAATAGATTTATTTTTGAATATGTTAGAAGTTAAATTCGGATTTATTTTCAATATGTTAGATTATTGGATTTGAATATGTTGGATTATTGAATTTTTTAAAATTCGGATTTTTTTTTTTTTTGGCCTCTGATGCCGCTGGTTTGCCTCTAGTTTGCCTTTGCCTCTGTTGCCGTTAGTGTAAAGAAGTCAAGGCCGAATGGCCTCTGTGATCTGTTGGCATTTGGCAAATAGCCAATAGGTTAGAATTTAGATAATTTCATATAATTTAATTAACTCTAAATAAAATAATTTAATTTAGAGTTAATTTAGATTTACTTAAATTTAGATTTAATTTAGATTTATATTTAATTTATATTTAATTTAATTTAGATTTAAATTATATTTAATTTAGATTTACATTTAATTTATATTGAATTTAGATTTATATTTAAATAGGTTAGATAATTTCATATTTATTTTGAATATTGTTAATTTTTATATGTAGAACAAATAGCACATAATGAACAAAGGCGCGAAGAATCGGCGGACGATTTTGCGCAAAGACTTTCCGTCGATTTATTCGACGGCCCAATGTCATCATAGTACCAACAAAATATGTTCCAAATAGAAAGTAGGCTTCCACAAGAACAACCGTATCAAACTCAAGACCTTAACTATTTTCCGCAAAATCCTCCTCCACCGTATCAACAAAATCAACCACCGTATTCGCAAAATCCTCAACCATATTATCCTAACCCTCATAATTATTATCCGCAAAATCCTCCTCCACTGTTTTATCCTCCGCAAAATCCTAACCTTGCATATAGTGGACCGGGAGCTTCTTCTTCCAACGCATCGAGTCAGTGGACCGGGGGACCCTCTCATTATACCCCTTCTCTACCACCGGTAGCACCGCATCCTAAGATCACAAGCGTCCCGCCATCACAAACTCCTTCCACAGCGTCTCCTGTCACAAGTGTCCCGCCGTCACCACCAACTGATGCAGAACCGATCGTAGAAAAGAGGAAGAGGAAACAAGCACCCAATTACTCGGCTAGTTGGTGGCGATTTTATGTGATGACCAAAGATGCTGATGGTGTCCTTATCTCCGCAAGATGTAAGGTTAGAACATGCAGAAAATTCTTCAATTATGTTAAGTCCAGTGGTATGTCCGCATTTAAAAAACACACCGAAACACACATAAAGAACAATGAGGAGCCACAAGAAAATCCTACACCGGGTTGGTCCAAACTCTTATGGACCCGGACGGTACTAGAACACACCAAAAATATAATGAAAAGCGGATGCTTAGTGAATTTGCCCGGTACATTGCCCATAAAGAACAACCAATAAGTATGGGTAATTGTTTTAGTTTTGCCTGGTTAATTATTCGGGGGTGTGGTGAACCATTATACAAGAGGTTCCACCATAGAAAAATGGTAAAAGAGTTGAAACGCCAGTATTTAGAGCGTAAAAATGACCTACTAGCCATATTTGCAGTTGCAAACTATAAGGTCTCAATTACAAGCGATATTTTGGACGGCCGGTAAACATGGTCTTGGGTACTCATGTATTACCGCGCATTATATTGATGAAACTTGGGCATTACAAAAAAGGGTCTTAAGCTTTCGGGTGTTAGAGTCTCCGCATACCGCACA
Organism: Carex parvula; assembly: GCA_025461045.1. Taxonomy (NCBI): domain Eukaryota; kingdom Viridiplantae; phylum Streptophyta; class Magnoliopsida; order Poales; family Cyperaceae; genus Carex; species Carex parvula. The sequence continues at coordinate 113,007 of JAJGRW010001095.1, read as the reverse complement.
AATCATTTACCAATCAATTATTGATGTTTTGCACGAGTACAAATTAAAAAGGGATTTGGAGAACAAGATTTTTTCTATTTCTTTCGATAATGCTAGCAACAACATCAAATCCATTGATTATTTCACCCGGTCACTAACCCCGATCATGAATGGTGAAATGTTTCACCAAAAATGTGCTTGTCATGTACTAAACCTTACTGTAAAGGCGGGCTTAAAAACAGATACTGTTAACGAATTAATTATTAAATTTAAGCAAGCTATTACCTTTATTTTCTCAAACGGGGTACGAAAACAATGTTTTGCCGAATTGTGTCAAAGGTTGGGACTGGGTCACTTGAGAGTACCTTGGGATATAGATACCCGTTGGAACTCTACCTACATGATGCTCGCCCGATGCCTTCCGTACAAAGATGCTATAAACGAGTCCTTGAGGAACTCAACCGATAACTATGCATTGATACTTACCGAGGTAGACTGGCAACAAATATCACCTAAAAACATTCCTTGGAGTATTTTTCACTGCAACCGTAAAACTATCATGCTCGTACACACCTACGGCACATGAGTTGCTTCATCATCTGTACTATATTTCCAAGGTATATAGTCAATTTTGAACAAGTACCAAACATAGATGAAGCCCTCGAACCGATCGTACTTGCCATGAAAGAGAAGTTCCTAAAATATTGGGAAGAAGTACCCCTCCTGACCATTATTGCAAATTGCCTCCATCCGGCGTTCAAGAAGAGGTTAACGGTAAAAATGCTTGAAAGGTACAAGCGCAATCTAAACATAGACGCATCACAAGAGGATACACGCGTGACCAAGGCATTTGATGAGATGTTCAACATATACAACGCAAAAAGAAATGTCGATCGACCGTCTACGACCCGTCGCGGTGCTAGGTATGAATATAAACCTACATATGCTTTTAATCTCTATTATTTATAAATTAAATGTTATTTGACCACTATTTTTTTAATAATGACAGGAGCAGCAGCAGTAGTGGATTGCTAATGGATTTGCAGGATGATGAAGATCCGCAATTGTCCCACAGTAGCACCAACGAATTAATAAGCTATTGTTTGGCGAGGACCGAACATGAATCCGTTGACGTCCTAGAGTTCTAGAAGAATAATGCAAGTGCCTATCCGACGCTGGCGATGATGGCCCGCGACATATTTGCCGTGCCCGTGTCAACCGTCCCTTCCGAATCATGTTTTAGTTCGGCGAACAGGATCCTCACCGAATAAACGAAGTAAGTTGGGTGCACATGTTTTCGAGAGACTTGTGTGCTTGAAAGATTGAATTGATGCGGAAGAACGTACACAACATGGTGGAGTAGAAGAAGCATCCGGTGTCGAAACTCCTTCACGCGGCGAGCTAAATGAGGATTCAGACGGTGAGCAGGAGAGCGATCTATGGTATATGCACCACAACTTACAGATAGGTAGTATCGGTATAATTTTCTAAACTCTTTTCAATCTTTATTATTATTTTTCTAAAATTAAAATTTTAAACATTTCAATTACTTTTTTAAATTATTCATTATTAAAAAAATTACTAACAAAAAAAAAGTTAGAACTCCGCTTATGTTATTTTACATAGCCGGTCCCAAACTCGGAATAAAGGAGGAGGGTAACTTTTGTTTTTAAATTAATTGTTTTAGAATAATTTGATTTTTAAGAACAAATAATTCGTTTTTTTTCCTAAAGCAATTGATTTAATGAATTTTTGTAATATCAAAACCGGATTTTTGTAATATAAATTGTTCGTCTTATTATAACAAAAATTGTTCGGTTCAAAACAAACTATTGAATTGGAAAAAAAAACAGCAAAAAAAAAAAAAAACCGGTGGACCGGACCGGACTGTGACCCCCCGGACTGGCCCGGACCGTGAAACTGCCGGACCTGTGGTTTGATCACGGGCCAGGGTCAGCCTCTGAAAACCAGACCCGTGGACCCGTCCAACCAGCCGGACTCATGGACCGGACGGATTTGGCCCGGACCAAACCGACCTCCCCGTTTTCAGTTCACTATTCCTGAGTCAGGTACCTGGGAGGATACGGATCCATCTACCATGTAAGGTGAAGTGACAAAAAGCAATGATGACATTTTTTCTCTTTATGTAATGAACAATTCAAATTGATACACAACACATTATCACACTTCTTTATTTCATAGATAAATGAGATAATTTATTTAAAAGGAGAAGAATCCACCCTTGTCATTTTCATGTAACTATATATATTCATATAGGGTTCTAGAACAAGATACATATTTTGTTGTCAAAATGCAAGCCACAACTTTAGTCAAATAACTATTAATATTATTGCTTCCACAACGAAGAACAATGAGGTAAAACCATATTTAAAATTCATTAATTAATTCGAAGATAAATTATTTTTATGAATAAAATTTACAAAATGATGTCAGAAATGTTCGATGAAGCTTAAAGTGGGTTCATACTCCACAATATATAATTCCTCAAAAATATAGAAAATGAATTTTAAATTTAACAAAAAAATTAATGCAAAGTTTAAAATAAATATTTTTTATGAAAGTTACGAGCTTTATTATGATATAATAAGCAATAGGATACAAACTTATACAAAGCTAATATATATATATATATATATATATATATATAGAGGAGGGATCAAGTTACAACAAAGTTACAACAATTGTTTTTTACATTTTGAAATTTCAAATCGTCGATCCAAACCGTTCAACATGATCTCCACAATAAAATGTGCTTCCATATCAAATTTTACATTTTTTTGAACTTTTTCACTATTTATTAAGTATTTTACAAAAACTAGTCAAATTCAAACCATTGAATTTTGTACCCATCTTAATAAATAGTAAAAAAATTCAAGAAAATGTAAAATTTGATCTGGAAGCACATTTTATTGTGGAGATCATGTTGAACGGTTTGGATCGACGATTTGAAATATCAAAATGTAGAAAACGATTGTTGTAACTTTGTTGTAACTTGATCCCTCCTCATATATATATATATATATATATATAGTATGGCTAATGTGCTTCCTCTAGATACTAGGGTACCATTCTGTCATGTCACATGTCTGATCCAGCCGGCGGAACGTGACAATTTTATTTGTATTTGTGTTGACACAAAAAATATGAATCTTGATATGACATTTATTTTATCACTATCTTAATTATATATGTCTACTTGTAAAGGACAAATTTATAGAGAAGGAAATTTCCTTTCTTTTAACATACATTTTAATTTTCAATTGTTTTATTTTTTGTTTTCAAAATTAGAGGTATTTGATCTGACCCCATGTATAAATTAAAATTATTTTACTGAATCTTATTTTGATTAAATTCAGCTCAGCTATAATAAACTTCTGAATGAAACTCTGGTAATTAATTCTTAATAATATGGATGGTCAATCAAACACATCTACCATGTAAGGTGAAGTGACAAAAAGCAATGATGACATTTTTTCTCTTATGTAATGAAACAATTCAAATTGATACACAACACATTATCACACTTCTTTATTTCATAGATAAATGAGATTATTTATTTAAAAGGAGAAGAATCCACCCTTGTCATTTTCATATAACTATATATTCATATAGGGTTCTAGAACAAGATGCATATTTTGTTGTCAAAATGCAAGCCACAACTTTAGTCAAATAACTATTAATATTATTGCTTCCACAACGAAGAACAATGACGTAAAGCCATATTTAAAATTCAAGATAAATTATTTTTATGAATAAAATTTACAAAATGATGTCAGAAATGTTCGATGAAGCTTAAAGTGAGTTCATACTCCACAATATATAAATCCACAAAAATATAGAAAATGAATTTTAAATTTAATAAAAAAATTAATGCAAAGTTTAAAATAAATATTTTTATGAAAGTTATTCGAGCTTTATTATGAATAATAAGCAGTGGGATACAAACTTATACAAAGCTAATATATATATATAGGCTATCATGCTTTGGGAAGTAAAGATAGTGTTTTACTTCCCACTCATATCTTCATTTTCAAAATTCAAACAGTCGATCCGAACATCTCAACATGATCTTCATATTGATATGTGCTTGGAGATCAAATTTTACATTTTTTCTGAAACTTTTTTACTATTTTCTAGAATTTTTGAAAATCACAGCTTTTCATTAAATAAATAATAATAAAAAACCAAAACACTGATTTTCAAAAATTCTAAAAAAATAGTAAAAATTTCAAAAAAATGTAAAATTTGGTCTCTAAGTACATTTCAATATGAAGATCGTGTTGAGAAGTTCGGATTGACTATTTGAACTTTAAAAATGAAGATATGACCGGGAAGTAAAACACCATCTTTACTTCCCAAAGCATCGTAGTATCACTATATATACTGGTTATACAAAAATAGTTGACGAGATATGGCATTAAATACAAAAATATCTATTATCCTATTTTTAACGCATGTTCTTAAGCAGTAGGTGTTCTTAAGCTCACTTTGTGAGCTTAATTCAAAAACCTATTAAATTGACTTCAAATGATGTATCTAAACTGTTGAAACCGATCTACTTCACGAGTAATGTATTTATATGTTAAATTTATAAATTTTCGAACTAATTTAGTATAAAGTCAAGCGTTAAAAAAAATGGTTTATAAGTTAATTTTAATGTGTTCATTTTTTGACCGCTTGACTTTATATTAAATTAGTTCAAAATTTATAATTTGACCTGTAAATGCATCACTCGTCAAGTAGATCGGTTTCAACGGTTTAGTTGTATCGTTCGAAGCCAATTTAATAGGTTTTGAATTAAGCTCACAAAGGAACTTGGTGAGCTTATGGAAACCCTAGTTCTACTCATATATGTAACTGGTCAGCATATATTATCTTTTGAGCATAGTAAGTTGGGGGAAGAGGGGATTGAAAAAACACAAAGTTACATTAATCAGTTGGTAGTAAAAAAAATAATATGAAAGAAGCTAGAATTGCTTTTATCCTTATAAGCAAATGATCCAATTTTAACAAAATTGCTTTTATATCCCATTTTAATAAAATTGCTTATATAACTGTTTATAAAATATGTAACTCAACAATTTAAAAGGATTTTAATTATTTCTCAAGTTTTTATAACACTTCTTTTTCTTATTTAGGTCACGACTTTGTTATTACCTCATCCGCCAACTATCTTATATATAACCCAATGAAATTTTCATTTGTACTAATTTAACATCTTCGAAATTATGTTAATTCTTTCTAAAATCTCACGATCTAAAATTACTTTTTTCAGTTAAAATATATTGTTACAATATTTTTAAAAAATTACAAAAAAAACTCACAATTAAACTATTATAAAAGATTTTTAAGATTTGTTAAAAATATCAAAATATATTTTAAAAATTAACATAAAGTGCCAAATAACGTGACAACATCAATTGTACCATTGATGGCGTCATGCATATGCTCCAAACATCAAACATGTACAGCCTTTATTAATTTTAAAAGATTTTTGCAATAATAAAAACATAAAATTTTAAAATTATAGTATAAGACATGTACAATAAGATTTGTTGCTGATTGATTTCTTGTTAATGCTATCGAGGTGAACAGTTGTAAAGACAAACTTTAAAAAATTAATAGGTAAAGATATGCTGTAGATGAAATTATATCTTAATAACAAACCAAAAGTTTTATTGGTAATAAAAATTAACTAATCAAGAAATTCAACTAACATACATATATGAAAATTCTGTTGAATTTAGTTTACCTTATATTTTATAATATGTAATGTAAATACTTGGTATATAAAATTAGCATAAAAAAGTAACATATATGCAAGAGATGCTATTTGAAGTTTTTCGAAAAGTTGAAGAGTTGACACAAAATATTTATAGTATCTTTCATCTTACCTATTGCATAAACGTGTTTTTTCATATTACATTTTAAATAATTGTTTATCGATATAATATAGCAATTCCAATAAAATATTTTGAAAATTTAAATTTGATTATCGGATATGGTTTATAAACATATTTATTTAAAGAATATATCGTTTAGTCTCATAGTATAAGTTCACTGATTTTTTCTGATATCTCATTATAATATTCTAAAATATATATAATTATTAGAGGTAAATTCTTTTTAATCAAACTTAATTAGATCTATTTGTTGACATTCTTTTATACTTTTTTCTTATATACAAAATTTATAGTTGGCATCATAATACATATTTATAACCAATAAATAAATAACACATGCATGATTGATCATGCAACACACCCCTTTTATCCACGTGTAAATTTTCTTTTGATATTGATTTGTAATGAAGACTCATAAAATATATTAATATTAGATTTCAAGTACATATTTGCTAGATCAACCACAAAAAATATATATTTAATAAATACGGAGGGTTTGCCACAAGGTTTTTTAGAAATTCACATCACCTTAGGTTAGCTGACTCAAGCAAATTATGATCGGACGGCCCATTTAACATGACACGAATCTCAAAACAGACCCCCTACAGTCTCAATAGGTATTGGATTGAGTTTGGCCCAAATAGAATTAATCTGGGCCGGCCGTTGCAATTTGCTTGAATCAGGTACCTGGGAGGATATCTGTCCGGTTTTTTATGCCACATAACATCGAACCTAAAACATTGAACTATGTTCATTTTTATGAGGAATGCTTCCTCGTAATTTTTATTATCTGTGTTCATTTTATATTACATCAAGTGGTAAAAAATAACTGAATCCATTTAAATATGAAAAATTGATTTTAATGAATTTATATTTTGTATCTAAGAAACTTAAAGGTGTGGTTTAGAAGAATTTATATTGTTCAGATAGATTAAGCTAAGGAATCTAAAAGATTCTTCAAAACTTCTTGCCGAACATCACCAAAAATCATATAATTTTTTTTTTTAATGCATCCCACATGAAATAACTAAAACTAACAATTTGGATTCAATATTGAACTTTAAGATTTTAGAATATAAATGAAACATTTAGATTATGATATAATGTGAAACTAAAAACTTATGACTCTAGAATATTTCTCTTAATATATTTGTTAACATAAAGAGCCAACTTTTGAAAAGTGAAATATAACATATCAATTTATTTATTTGGGTGAAAAATATTTTATGCATTTAATATATGAACAAAAAATAGCATTTCTAATCTCTCCCTACCAAAGTAACATAGCCATAAATTAGAATGAGGCAGGCAAAAAAAAAAGGTGAAGAATGCATAATTGTTCCATATTCTGTTGTCGTAATATAAATATAAATGTACACTTATTTTTATGTTTGATTGTACAATAAGGTTATTCCAAATTAAATTGTTTACTTCAAATTAAAGTGGATTAAGTTGATCATGTTTAATTAAAACTTGCTACTTAAGTCATGGATCGATTAAATTACTATTGTTTGGTTGGTTTAATGAAAAGAGTGAAAATCAAAAGTTGAATGTTACTCTAACGGTGGGTTCCACATGCGGAATAAACGTGGGGTAAGTTATTCTGTTTGAAGAGAGTAACTTATTCCGAATTAACTAAGATGTTACTCCATCTTACTCCAAATTTGCTCTTCATTTGACAGCTTAAAAGTAGAGTAAGGAGTTTACTTCACCACTTACTCCACAAATATGCACAAATAATACATAGTCACTTTACATGTATCAAGATTCATAATAAATGATATGTTCTAATCAAGGTTCTAAATAGCGTTTATAGCGTCGTAGCGGGAAGGCTAAAAAAAAAGCTATAGCGAATAGCGTCGCTATAGCGGAAGCTATTCCAAATAGCGTTTTTTTTTTTACATTTCGTATATTCAATATTTGTACTAAATATCAACATTATCTAAAGTCTTAGAACAATAAATAACACCAAAGTAATTAAGAAATTATAATATTCATATTGAACCAGTACAAAGTTCAAATTGCGATTCAAATTATCCATAGTAATATCATAAACTATCGATTTTTCCTATTAAAAATATCTTAAGCATCATGATTCATGACATAATTTTTTTTTTCTATTCAAATTTTATTTTCGATTTGGACTTTTTTTCTATTCAAATTTCAATTTCTATTCCCAATTTCAAATTGATTTATCTGTAGCAAGTAGCAACAAATTCAATTTCGGTTTGAGATTTTTTTTATCTTTATTTAAAACCCATATAAATTGCTTTAAAAAAAAAAACCCATATTGTATAGCGCAAATAGCGCGAATAGCGGACCGCTATAGCGCTGTAGCGGTCGCTATAGCGGCCGTAGCGCAAATAGCGCATTTTGATGTCATAGCGTAGCGTTTGGGGTCCAAAAACGCTATAGCGGCGCTATAGCGCCGCTATAGCGCGCTATTTAGAACACTGGTTCTAATAGATATATGAGCAGGGTTCAAATGCCTTCATTTTTTGTGCCTCCACCATACCTCCAATTTTAAAAACTTTAATAACTCCAAATTTAAAACTTAAAAGTCAAAATAAAACCGTTGGATATGATCTACATCATTTTATCTATGTGCTTATAAAAAATTATCACATTTTGATTTTGTTTTTATGTGAATCAATAAGTTGAAAAATCAACGTCTAGAAATTATCTACATTAGTACATTTTTTACAAGCTCTTGATGACAACCAAAACAAAATTGAAATGTCATAACTTTTTACACGTGCATAGATAAAATGATGTAGATCATATCCAACGGTTTTATTTTGATTTTTTAGTTTTAAATTTTGAGTTATTAAAGTTTTTAAAAATAGAGGCATGGTGGAGGCATGAAAAATGGAGACATTTGAACCCTCCTCTAGATATATACATTGGAGATAATAGTGGGTGTAAATTTGAGAATTGATTAACAATGGAGTAAGGTAGTAGGTAGAGATAATTAGTAGAGTTGTTTAGCAATATATTATAATTAAGTCTATAAATAGACCTCATGTAATTGTAAATAAACACAAGATCAAAACAAGATCATCCTCTTTCTAAAACCCTTTATATTCACTAAAAAGTAATTTTTATCGAACTGAAAAACTTTTGAAATATTCTAACGAATTTAATTATGAAAAAAATAAGTTTTTAACATAAAGTATCACATAAATCTTTTGTAGTGCAAGTTAAGTTTACAAATATGAACACCTCATATAGTAGTTGCATATATTTGGAGCTTGGAGAAAAGAGAGGTAGCACAGTTGGTTAGGAAAAAGGTTCTAAGACTGATGGTTACTCAAAGGTCGAGATTTCGATTCTTCCTCACGACTTTGCAGTCTCTGTGAAGATTTTCACCAAAATATATATATATATATATATATATATATATATATATATATATATATAGAGGAGGGATCAAGTTACAACAAATTTGAGTTACAACAAAGTTACAACAACCATTTTTTTCATTTTCAAAGTCCAAATCGTCGATCCAAACCGTTCAACATGATCTCCACAATAAATTGTGTGCTTGCAGATCAAATTTTACATTTTTTTGAATTTTTTTACTATTTATTAAGTATTTTACAAAAAATAGTCATATTCAGACCATTGAATTTTGTACCCATCTTAATAAATAGTAAAAAAATTCAAAAAAATGTAAAATTTGATCTGTAAGCACATTTTATTTAGATAATCATGTTGAACTGTTTGGATCGACGATTTGGACTTTGAAAATGAAAAAAATGATTGTTGTAACTTTGTTGTAACTCAAATTTGTTGTAACTTGATCCCTCCTCATATATATATATATATATATATGAGAATGGCTAATATACAAACGTTTGTTCCTAGACACAAGAACAAACGATTCGGTTCTCCGATTTTCAAGGTCCAAACAGTCGATCCAAACCGTTAGATATTCAATCTATATTAAAATGTGCTTGGAGACCAAATTTTACATTTTTTGGAATTGTTTTACTATTTATTAAGCTGGTTTGAAAACCGTTGTTTTTCAATGCTACAGAAATTTAATAAAAACAACAGTTTTCAAACCATCTTAATAAATAGTAAAAAAAATTCCAAAAAATGTAAATTTGGTCTCCAAGCACATTTTAATATAGATTGAATATCTAACGGTTTGGATCGACTATTTGGACTTTGAAAATCAGAGAACCGAATCGTTTGTCTCTGAGTCCAGAAACAAACGTTTGTATATTAGCCATTCTCTCTCTCTCTCTCCATATATATATATAGATATATATATAGAGAGAGAGAGAGAGAGATGAGCTATGGTGAGACGTGGAGTAAAACAAGTTTGTACTCCACGTCATATTTTTATTTTGAAAATTCAAACAATCGATCCGAACTGCTCAACATGTTCTCTATATTGAAATGTGCTTGGAGACTAAATTTTACATTTTTTGGAATTTTTTTACTATTTATTAAGCCACTTTGAAAATCGCTGATCCACTGTAAACAGTAAAAATTTCTGGACCACCGGATCAGCGATTTTCAAAGTGGCTTAATAAATAGTAAAAAAATTCCAAAAAATATAAAATTTGGTCTCCAAACACATTTCAATATAGAGAACATGTTGAACGGTTCGCATCGTTGTTTGGATTTTCAAAATGAAAATATAGTGCCATGGAGTAAAAACTTAGTTTTACTCCACGTCTCACCATAGCTCATCTCTCTCTCTATATATATATATGAAATTGCTAATATGCTATGACCTTGAGATGGATAACGCTTAAGAGGAAAAAGGGGTGTGTTGCGCTTGTTGGAAAGATTGAGGACCGGATCTAGCTGCACATTGAATATTTTCTTTTTTTGGGACTGAGTAAAAAAAGGAAACAATAATAAGTATGAAATATTTATTTGTAATATTTGCTTTGGTGGATACATTATGCGCTCCCTACAAAATTCTGGCGAATTCTGAGGTTTCTATTTGTAGAAGATTCTTACAGAGGCATGTTGCAATAAAAATATATTTAGCAAATTTGAAAGTTTCTTTTATACTAATTTAAAAGATTCTGTTTTTAGAAGATTCTTATAGATGCATCTTCCCTCGATAAAATGGTCAAAGGGATTAAATTAAAATCTCTTCGGTACGTATAGATAAGTTAATTGAATTAGTATCATTAAGGTTTCTGAAATCGATTGAATTTGAAACTTTTCAATCTTCAAATAATAATTTTGTTTAAGAAATAAATCAGAAAAAATATAGAAAATGTGAAAATATTATAAACAATTATAAAATGAATAAATAATGTTGTAAAAAATATTTATGTGTACAATAATTTTCTCTAAAATTTGAATAATTGTTTGTAATAAATGATAGCACAAGTTTTATGTTGTTTTGGTCATGTGTAGTCAGCTCGTCTTTTGTCGTGTTGTTTCATGATGTGTCATAGCAAAACTGGTTACCATGTCGTGTTATGCCGTATTATTTTTCTCGAAGCGTGGTCCTGACATTTGAATTGACGCGACATACGAATTTCACCACGTGACCAGCACAGGTGTTGAGCCGTCCGTCATAGAAAAATATTATGTCGTGAAGTTTCTGGTCATGCCATAACTATTTTATGTTAGTGTAATAATCTAGAAGTCAATCATAGGATAATTTTATTCTATATGTATTTTGTTCATGTAATGATGATTAATAAAAATATCATTTTGTTATTTGAGATTTCTTGAACTATGAATCATTTTGAGTTAATGACTTGAAATTGTAGAACTCCATAATATAGATGATAAATACTCTTAATAGTCACTAACCGAGGTAATTAGCAAAGAACACTAATTGACCAATCAAAGGTTAGTATGTGGATTAAATGATGGTTAAGTTTTACAAACCATAGATAAAGAGTTGTCATTTTAATCACATAGATACATGTTAGAGAACATGGTATTTGACAGACCCTAAATGAAACGTTAAATGAAATTGTGTTTGTGTCATTAATGTTTCATTCAGTGTTAAGTTCTAAAGTATGAGGTGGTTCGTCGTTTCCTACATGAGAAGTGTGTATTCGTGAGTGTTATTTAACGTTATCCATAAAAAGTAGCTATAACGATGACATTTCAATATACATGACTTATGTGGATGAGAGATGTTCACCAAGACTACTATTGTCCCTTGTATACATTACGAGTTATAGTATCACTAGGCCTCTTGATAAAGTAGGGTTATCAGCGCGCGGTATGATTAAGAGTTAATCATATTTGATAATCTACTTAAAATCGAGAAAAGATTAAGTTTGCAAGGATGACACATACCTACCTTGAAACTGATCTGATACTATGAAACATAAGAATTAACACGAGTAAATTGTTTACTGGATCGTGATATTGTATTGTACAAGATCATCTGTGTCAATTGGGTAGTCGTAATGCATTCTGCCAGTTGCCGCTTATGATTTATAGAATTAAAAGGAGTTTTAATTCTATTGCCAACATAACACAGATCCTATCGGGTCACACCAATAGGAAAGTAATCAGAGAATTAATTTATTAATTAATTATAAGGAGTTATAAATAAATAAATGTCATAGAGATGACAAGCTTAAACACATTAAATTTATAAGCGTGTACGACACGTTGTATAAATTTATCGCAACAATAGTCGCAAGAAAATATAATTATTCAGAATAATTATATTAACTAAAAATGGATTATAAATATTAATTATGAATTAATATTTTGGGTCAAAAGCTAATTTGGGCCAAATTTAAATTTAGAATTTAAATTAAAAGACCAAATAGAAAGCCCAAATTAATTCATTTGAATTTTGGGCCAAAGGGCATTTCGGTCTTTTCACCTTGGAACCGACCCTAGAGGGGCTCTTTGGTCATTGGGAACCGACCTTATACCCTATAAATAAGGGGGTAGGGGTGAGAAGAAATATAGAATTCGATTCGACTCGATTCGATTCGGTTATATTTTCTCTTTCTCGTTTCTCTCCCAAATAGTGTTTTGCGTAGAAAAGAAAGAAATACGTAATCCACGTATATTCTTGTGAGTTGTGAATAGTGAATTTACGGTAAATATCATATTTGCAGTGAATAGTGTTTCCATGAATATTCGTGAATCTATTTTTGCGAAAGTCGTGAATCAGTTTTTACAATATTTGTGAATAGTGTTTTAGCGTAAGTCAGTATAGTATTTCTGACAAAAGAAATACCGGCTCTCTGGTTGTTCCTGGTGGACGACTGATAGAGGCATCAGACGTCTGGTGCTATGTAACCGAGTTACACTGCATTTCAATTTGGAAAAAGGTACAAATGTTATTTAATTTATTTAAATGTTAAATAAATATTATTTTAGAAATTAATCGGAGAGTAGATCCTCGGCTTATGGTAGAATATGAATTTTGAACGTTCTTTCCGCACCGTAAGCAAGTCAGAATTTCACGGTAAATTCCCGAGCAGAATTTATCGGAAAATTTTTCTTAGAAGTAATTTGGCAAGATAAATTCTCAAACAGAATTTCGCGAGAAATTCTCGATCAGAATTTCACAGTTTTTCCTGAAAATCTGAATTTAGTGGCTGGATTACCCAACATTTTACATCCCTATTTAAGATCATGACTATGTTGTTGTTCAATAAATCTTTAACTTGATTTAAACTTTGACGTTGTGTTAGTTGAGAAAGTATCGTTTTATTTTATTATCTTTGTTTTTTTTGTGTTTTTTTTTTTGAAAAATCTTTGGATTACTTTTCACCAAATTAATATAGGTCACTGAAATAAAATAAAATGCATGTTGGCTTCCATAGAGTGCTAATAGTTATGATAATGAATAAATGAAGCATTTATTACAGCCTATGAAGCAAGGACCATAGAAATTAATTAAGGATAAATTTGTAATAGTTCACATGAAAATTCAATTTGAAGATTGAAAAGTTTCAAATTCAATCGATTTCAGAAACCTTAATGATTGACTAATTCAATTAACTTATCTATACGTGCCGAAGATATTTTAATTTAATCTCTTTTGACCATTTTATACAGGGAAGATGCATCTATAAGAATCTTCTAAAAACAGAATCTTTTAAATTAGTATAAAAGAAACTTTCAAATTTGCTAAATATATTTTTATTGCAACATGCATCTGTAAGAATCTTCTACAAATAGAAACCTCAGAATTCGCCAGAATTTTGTAGGGAGCGCATAATGTATCCACCAAACCAAATATTACAAATAGGCAACCTCCCGATTCGTCGCCTCGAGATCTCTGACCATAAAAAGGGTTTTGTAGAGCTCCTCGGGCAACTTACAGTGTGCCCTCAACTCACCGAATCTGAGTTCCAGGTACGCCACTGACCTCCTTTTGCTCCCATTTACACAAGCATTTCTAATAGTTATCAGTATTCTTTTTCTCTCTGTTAAGTTATACACTAAGGGTTCAGATCGATAGTTGAGTGTTTTTCCCTGGATTCATTATGGGTCTGGATCTCCACTACCACTAACATCCTTTCGAGAAACTGATGCTAGAGCTGTATATCGGTATAGTTATACTTGACAAAATCATGCACAAAGTTTGTACCAAAATTGAAAAGATACTAAAGCTATATAATGCAAACTGCTCACTGGTTCTATCCACATCTGTCTTGTGTCAGTTTGGAATTGAAAACTACTTGAACCATCAATTGATAAGAAAACAAAATATCAATTTGTTTTTAAAATGTGCCCCCCAATTTTGTGCAATTTTAAGGTTCGATTTGCAGAAGTAGCAAAACTTGGTGAGAACCACTGCATATGCGTAATTGAGGATCCCAACACTGAGCGCATCATTGCTACTGGCAGCGTCTTCATCGAGAAAAAATTCATCAGAGGTGGTAGCAAGGTGGGCCACATTGAGGATGTGGTGGTGGCCAAGACGGCCCGCGGGCTTTGCCTGGGCCAGCGCATGGTCAACCACCTAGTTGACCATGCCAAGGCTATGGGCTGTTATAAGGTAGTACTTGCGTGTGCACCCGAGCTTAGGGAGTTCTATGAGAAGTGTGGGTTTGAGGATAAAAATGTGCAGATGTCGGTCTACTTTTGATCGTGGGCACTGCTAGCTTCTTCTGATTTTTGTTTTCATTTTTTGGGGGTATATATATTTTTTAATTTTCATTTGACGTATTTTTTAGAGGCATCTTTCAATGTATTCTACCTTTATATATATAGTTTGTACTCATTTAAGCTGTGCTGAGTTAATGAAATGTTGACTTGTAAGCATATGAATAAATCTAGTGTCAGGAACTGAATTTCAGCAAGCTGTTATTAGTATAATTTTTTTTTTCTTTTTCACTTTATTATTTTCTTTTCACCTTATCTCAGAGTATAGTATACTCTTCCCTTTTATTTTCTTTTTTGACAACTTGACAGTGGCTATGTCAGAGTATACACAGAACTAGATTTTTCTTGGAGTGATGAGGTCTCTCAGTTGAGATTTCTAATGCATATTTTAGATAAATATATTATAAATATACTGATGTGATCCCCGTAACTTGTACAAATTTTCTAAAAAGAGTTTACATATGCCTTCACTCTAATAATTCAAAGTCAGATTAAGTTGGACTTTCTGGTATTTTTGAAAAAACTATTAGTTGAAATTTGGTTTGATGAAGGACATCAAGCTTTTTTATTATGTTTTAATCATTGTGATATTGTTTTAGTGAATTGAAAACGGGGTGGGTCGGTCCGGTCCGGGTCCAAACCCGCCCGGTCCACGGGTCCGGGTTTCATGGGTCCGGTTTCAGAGGCTGACCCCGACCCGTGATCAAACCACGGGTCCGGCGGTTCCACGGTCCGGTCCACGGATCCGGCAGGCCCACGGTCCGGTCCGGTCCAAACCCGGTTTTTTTTTTCCAATTCAATAAATTTGAACAATTGAACCGAACAATTTTTGTTATAATAAGATATAAATTAAAATTCACGACATTCCAACATTTTTATTAAAATTGATTTATTTTAAAACAATTGATTTGAAAACAAAACCAAATTAGATCATTTTTTTTATATTACATATTTTTAAAATAAAATATCTATTTTTATAGTCAAGATTTAGAAATATGAACTTATTGATAATAGTCAAAATTAAAAGTTTGGGAGGTCAATTATAAAAGGCAAAAGTTTGAGAAATTCGGTTTTGATATTACAAAAATTCCTTAAATCGAATTATTTGATATTTAAAACCGAATTATTTTAAAATATAATTGATTTAAA
Organism: Carex parvula; assembly: GCA_025461045.1. Taxonomy (NCBI): domain Eukaryota; kingdom Viridiplantae; phylum Streptophyta; class Magnoliopsida; order Poales; family Cyperaceae; genus Carex; species Carex parvula. Next base: position 96,880 of record JAJGRW010001095.1, on the reverse strand, counting down.
AACAAAAGTTATCCTCCTTCTTTATTCTGGGCTTGGGACCGGCTATGTAAAATAACATAGGCGGAGTTCTAATTTTAATCTTACAACTCAACTAGTAGCGCATGTAAGGCATGTATTATATAATCTTCATCGGTGATGGACTGATGGTGTAAACCATTGTGCATTATATTATTTGTGTGATCAAGATTAATTACATTTTGTTTTATATGTTAGATCAAGATTCAAAGAACTTCAGAATTTAAATTGGTTTTGCTGTGGCATTGTTTGTTTAATAAATATAAAAATTAATAGTAAATTAGGCCAGTAACCCTATTTCAACATTTGTAGCCTCAATCTAGTATGCAGATTTTGTTCACACATTTATTGTCTATATGTTTGGTTATTAAATATACAATTTGAATATTTATTTACTTAAGATTTATATTAATTCGATTCTATTAAAAATATGTACAATACTTTTAAACTAGTTTTTTTTATTTGGGACATACATTATTTAAGTGTATATTATATTTTTACATATTCTTATTGACATATGAATTATGAATATTTTATGATGATATTATATTGTATAGACGTAGAAATACATCTGGCTTAATTTGTCAGTATATATATATTATCACATCTATATTAATTTTCGCCGTGTTTACACTATCCGATATTATATCCAGGTCCACTTATTCTTCCAGAAATGTATAACATCTGGCTTTACTCAATATTAATTATAGGTTTATTATTTGCACTACGCCTAATTAATTATTTATTCCTGCAACTATTCTGATTAAAAATAGTGTTGCCTTAAGAGTGACCAGGAAGCATGATCAAAGATATGATTTAGTTAAATAACATTAGTTTATTTAGGCTTAACAACTTGGGAATCCCAGAGGGCCTTGTGTACAATGTATGCATCTCTTAATTAATTTAAATATCTTTTCATTTGATTTCTGTTGGTACACTTTGCTTATTTTAAAAAGAAGTTCAAGTTGTAATGAAAAAAAAAAAAGATTCAATATTGACAGAATCTGCCCTATAAGTTTATGTCAACATAGACTTGATTTATTTTAAAGAAATTCAACTTGATACTTAAAAAAATGTCTAAATTAAATTGATGGAAGCTGGTATCCACAATGTTGAATATATATTGGTGCAATAAACGTGCAGCCAAGAGATGAATTTTCTCATTTCTAGACATTAATTTGGATTTAAACATGTTCTGTTCCCCAGATGAAGGTATAGAAAAGAAAATTTTAATATATACACAAAAATTTTCTCTGGACCACCTGATATATACAAAATAGAAGATGTAATCTACAAAATGAAGTAATAAAATTATTTTACTTAAAAAAGTATTTAACACTCCTTATTTTTTTAAAGATAAGTTTGAAGGTAACAAATTCATGCACTTTGACCAGTGAATAGAAATATATTCTTAATGAAGCTTGATGATCGAAGTTGTTTAGAAAGATAGGACTTAAATTATATTTTCAAGCCTGAAAAAGCTAAATGAAAAGCCAGGTTTTGAAGGGAGCATATGCAAAATGGCCGTTTGTGTGTTAATTCTCCCTTGATGGAAGCAATGTCGCACTGATCTCGATCTGGTGATAATAAAATATAATTAAGTACTTGTACTTGTTGCATATATTAAATTAAACAAGATAATTAATGAAGCTTCCTGTCGTCAGCAGAGATAATTAAGTACTTGTACTTGTTGCATATAATATTAGTGTATTGATTAAACCCGGGCGGGTCGACCCGGACCGACCAAACCCGGGATCCGGACCCGAACCGACCCGGACCCGACCTTGAATCCGACCCGAACCGTCCTAATGGGTAGGGTCGGGTTTGAAACGGGTCGGATGCGGTGTTTCTGGCGAAACCCGACCATAACCCCACATTTCAACCCGCTATCCGAACCCGACCCGGACCGACCTAAATCCGACACCGAACCGCGCCCGAACCCGGGTGAACCCCGACCCCAAACCGGCCGAATCCGGGTGAACCCGACCCCAAACCGGGCGAACCGGTGGAACCCGACCCCAAACCGGCCGAACCCGACCTAAACCCTCCCAAACCCGACCTGGACCCCGGCGGGACTCGAGCCAACCCGGGTCAACCCGGTCAAATTGAAATTTTTTTATTAAATTCGGATTTTTTTTGTTTTTGCCTTCTGTTGGCTGACGCTGGCGCTGGCCCACTCTCTGCCGTTGAAAAAAAATGAAAAACACCAGCACATAAAAAAAAACTGCCGCTGGCGGCTGAGCCCTCTCTGCCTATCTAGAAACAGAAAAAACAAAAAAAAAAAACAACAGAAAAAAA